>JABTTQ020000556.1:33-361636 GCA_016081115.2 Rehmannia glutinosa | reverse complement strand
ACTTCGTTCCATACACGTATTGCTAATAGAGCCAGAGGCGACCCGCGAACAAAGGGACCACGATTTTTGAGAGAAAAGAGCAATCTTCACGGGAGAATGGGAGAGATCGATCAAGTTTTTGCGCCCGTTGCGGGACTAATCAAATTTTTAGTACTAATATTGTGATAAATAGAATTATTTTTAATTTAGACATTTTTTTCTTTCTTTTCATTTTATTTAATTCCACTCCTACATTATTTGATTTGTTTCTTTGAATTGGTTCAGGTAGTGTACCGAACACCCGCTCCGATGGAGGAAGCCATTTATTTCAATAATCGGAATTTCTATAATTCTTGGAATAATCCTACTCCTACGCACTATTATCCGTGAGGCAAAGCCATCTATGGAGGACGCCTCACCGCATTTATGAATGAAACAAAGAACCGGTTCAACAAACATGAGGCTAAGTCGACAAAATAGTACAATTGGCTAACACTCAGGCTCACAATCGGAAAATTGGAAAATCTTGGAACCCAATTATCCACGATCGTTGGTGGACAACATCAAAAGGGCCCCGAAAGCAACATCAAGTCAACCCAAGGAACAATATAGTGACATTCATCTAAGGGTACCAAACACGAGGAGTCAAAGATCCCGGAAAAGCAAGAAAATTCCTACGGGACCAAACATGGATTATGTGTCATGCACTTTCAACCCGTGTGGTACCGAAAAGGAGAAAAAAAAACAAGACAAGGGAACACACGAATCGTGCGTGTCACCCGGTAGCGTGCGAGATGCCATAAGAAAACTATTCCGTAATGAGACGAGTACGGACTATACGCACGCCACGGACAACATGCGCGTAACTCAAATCAAAAAGTTCCAACACCAGGACTCCAATCCTACTTGGAAATCCCAAGTAAGCAATATTAAGTGCAAACAATGCAAATTTGGCACTTGACCATGACCCAAAGCAGCTAATATATGCATTCAAATGAGGCACAAATTCATGAGAGTTACAAAGCGTCAAGCTATAGACGTTAAATGAAGCGGCTTGGGGAGGCCACCCAACGGTTTGTTGTTTTATTTCTTCCCATGTTTTTTTCCTTTGCTAGGTTAGGATTTTTAATGCTTTCATAAGTTAGGATTTTTTTTTTGCTTTCCCTAAAAAAAAAATAAAAAAAATTGAAAAAAGGGCCTTCGTAGGGACGCACAGCGGCCCGATGCATCATTATTTGAAGCATTATTAGGTCACGAATTCGGTATGCATTCTCAATCCACACTTTCATTATTGAAATTCTATCTTTCCTTGTATGTGATATAATTTCATTCAAGTTTGGGGGGAGAGATAGTTATTTTGATTTGAAGGATGTGGCGAAAAAAAAAAAAATTGCATTCATATAGTTGCATTTAGAGCATATAGGTTCATTGCATAAGATACTTATTTATGATTTTAGCACGTTTATTGCTTTATCACGTTCTTGCTTTCTTAGGTTTTAGGGAGTGAGTGGACCGCTATTGTGCGCTTGTTGTGATCTTGGGAGCATTCGTTGAATAGTTTGTGTTGTTTTGAATTGGGTGTTGAGCGTGAGTTGATCGGGTTGAGAATAGACGATATGGAGCATGTGAATATTGAAATCATGGTTGATATGCTTTGAATTACGCAATTGCAAGCCTGTGAGCTTTTTGAGCCTTTACTGCTTTCATTAAATGCAGTCTTGTTTGTTGATTGAGTGTGTCATTCATGTTGATATGAATTCTAGAACTTGGTCTTGTATCTCCGTTGAAGTCACATGTTGTATGCAATTTATGAAAATGATTTTAGGCCATTTTTGTTAAGCCTTTCAAGCCTTTTGCCTACCTAATGATATTTAATTTCCCTAGTTAGCCAATTTGAGCCAATTGACTGATTTTTTGGTAGCCACATTTCAAGCCTTAAGCCTTAATTTGATATATCAGTTACCCTGAGCTCGAGCGTATAGCATTGAGTAAAGGGATTGAATAAAGGGTTCAATGAAAGGGTATTGAGAAGTTAGAAAATGGTGTATATTGGGTGATTGGGAATAAAGGAAGAAAAGGAGAAAAAAGAAGAATACTCACAAAGAGTCGAGGAAAAAAAACATGACTGCAAAAGTGAGTTGGCCGTAAAAGAACATATAGGCTGAAAATTGTGATGTAAGGCGTAGGAGAATAAATTGTATGAAAAAGAAGGGAGAAATAGAGATATGATAGAATAAAAGGTGATTGAGGGTACATAGTTGATTTGAATAAGAATAATTGTTTGAGAAAAACGATGTGCTTACCAATCTATACGCTTGAGTTTGAGACATTTTATCCATATTTCCCCACCTTAACCAAAGAGCCTTCATTACAACCATAAACAAAGTCCTTTCTGATTTGTGAATTGCATACAATCGAGTGGCGGAGATGTGAGACGATTTGCAAGCCTACGGTAATTCTTCAACATTGATATGATTTGAGCGAATACACGTCCCTTATTATTCTGGAGAGGAGAGTATACATTTGATCCATGAGAGGCGTGATTTGAAGTATTTGCCATGGTTTTAATTGACTTGTGCTATGTATTAGAGATTTGAAGCTTGGTTGATTTGTTGCTTGACGTCTATGCATAAACAACATGAATTGTGATGCGTTATTCTTGATTTGCTTTTCATTACTCCCATTTGTGTTTTGTCTTGTTTATAAAGCATTGGCCGAATCATCAACAATTTAAGTTTGGGGTTTGTTTAGTGTGAGTTTGCATGTATTTTAGGGCATATTTATGGTTATAATTGTTTATAAACATGCAATAACTCATATGAAATGGTAAATATTTGCTCTTTGTGGAAAATGTATTACGCTTTTCTCGTTTATTTGTAGGAATTTAACGATATTTGGAGTGATTTTATGACAAATACGAGCATTGCGACCTAGAAGCATCAAGAATCGAGTGATTACACCCAATTGGAAGCCAATTATATTGAGTCTAGATTCATAGTAATGATTCGTGTGTCAAAAGAAGCATGGATGATCAAACCAAGAGGGGATTTATCTCAAGGAATGTCCAAACGCGTCTAGAATTTCCCAAGATCTTGGGGGTTTAGTATTTTGGCCATAACTCTCTCTATAAAATTGATATTGAGCTGATTAGTGGATATGGAAAGCTAAGAGAGAGAGATACAACTCGTATGAAGACCACATAAGCAAATCCAGGACGTTTGGGTGACGACGGGCTGGTCGTGCGTGAGCGCATGGCTTCACCCTTGACAAAAGACAATTTCTGCGGCACCTAGCACGGGCTGGGCGTGCGCAAGCGCACAGCGCCATGACCCATGTGTCCGCGGGAAAATAGAGTTTGACATATTTCCAACTAGGTTTTGACCCAAAACAGTACAAATAGAGACGGGGCGGCCACAAACAAAGGGGCCTGATTTTTGCCCTAGAAAGCGAGAGAAAGAGCAATTTTCCACCGGAGAATTGGAGAGATCGATCAAACCGCAACCACACCTTAGACGATTGAAGATAGATCGATAGATCGTCATCATCCCCCGAGTTCACTCATTCCATAGTATCGTTATTTTCAATTAGTTAGACATGAACACTAATAATTTGTCTATGAATTATTTCTTTTCTATGTCGGCTAAACACTTTGTGATTCCGGGTTTGGGAGTTGTGTTAATGGATACTTTTATTTGATGATTAATTATAATTAAATTTAATGTTTTCCAACCCTATTCAAGTACTTTGCTTTAATTCTTGTTTTATCAAAACACGTTTAGTTTAACTTGTTTAATGTATTGATTCATAATTCTAACCGATGAGTTTCAATACTAGATCTATGAGTACTTGACACAAATATCTTGCATGATTGAGAAGTCTGTGAATATTTGTGAGGCTTTATAATCTTTTGATCTTTTGGGAGTTGGATATCTCATGTTGAGTGGAGATGCTTTAGCATAGATATTCCAATCAACGTTTTTACATACATCTCGAGAGAGAGGGTAAATTACTTTTGTGATCGGTCTATATAGGGAAAAATACGTTTAACTTTGGGTTGATTAATCGAGAATAAAAGGGGATATTAATCGAAACCATAACCTGGAATCCGTTCATTCATACTTGATCTTTTAATCCACTATTTGCTTTGTTTCTTTTAGGATAAATTTATGCTTTAGTGTTAATGAAACCAATCCATCTCAAATTCGATAGTCTAGATAGAAATAAGGCTATTATAATCCAAAGAATTGGTACATTAATTTATTAGTCCTGTGGATTCGACGCGCTAACCCTATTCTATAAACTCGCACCGTACACTTGCGGTGATACTAAAAAAGCGAACAAGTTTTGGCGCCGTTCTTTGGGATCAAACCCAGGTCAACCGCGTGACAGGCAGGAATACTCACCACTATACGCTCTTTGTGGAAAAGGTATATATTCGCTCTTTGTGGAAAAAGTATTACGCTTTGCTTGTTTTGTAGGAATTTAACGATATTTGGAGTGATTTTGTGATAAATCGACCATTGTGACCTAGAAGCATCAAGAATCGAGCGATTACACCCAATTGGAAGCCAATTATATTGAGTATAGAGTCATAGTAATGATTTGTGTGTCAAAAGAAGCATGAATTATCAAACAAAGAGGGGATTTATCTCAAGGAACGTCCAAACGCGTCACGAAATTTTCAAAGACAGGCGGGGTTTAGTATTTTGGCCATAACTCACTCTAAAAACTTGATATTGAGCTGATTCAAGTGGCTGTGGAAAGCTAAGAGAGAGCTAAAACTCTTATTAAGACCACATAAGCAAATAAAGACGTTTGGGTGACGCACGGGCTGGTCGTGCGTAAAGCGCACGACCCATTCGCCATTCAGCAAAAGACAATTTCCTGCGGCACCTAGCACAGGCTGGGCATGCGCTAGGGGCACGGACCGTGCGTCTGTGCAGGAAAATAGAGTTTCACGGATTTTCAACTAGGTTTTGACCCAAAACGGAGTACAAATAGAGACGAGGCGGCCACAAACAAAGGAACGATGATTTTGCCACTAGAAAGCAGAGAAAAGAGCAATCTTCCACGGGAGAATTGGAGAGATCGATAAAGTTTTGGCGCCGTTCTTGTGACTAATCAAATTTTTAGTACTAATATTGCGATAAATAGAATTATTTTTAATTTAGATATTTTTTTCTTTCTTTTCATTTTATTTAATTCTACTCTTACATTATTTGATTTGTTTTCTTTGAGTTGGTTCGGTAGTGTACGAACACCCGCTCGATTGAGGAAGACAATTATTTCAATAATTAGAATTTCTATAATTCTTTGGAATAATCCTACTCCTACGTCTATTATCCTGGAGCCAAAGCCATCTATGGAAGACATCATCACCGCATTTATGAATGAAACAAGGAACCAGTTCAACAAACATGAGGCTAAGCCGGACAAAATAGTACAATTGGCTAACACTGGGGCACACAATTGAAAAATCTTGGAACCCCAGTTAGCCAATTAGCCACGATCGTTGGTGGACAACATCAAAAGGGCTAGTTTCCGAGCAACACCAAAGTCAACCCAAGGAACAATGTAGTGACATTCATCTCGAGGAGTGGTACCAAACACGAGGAGTCAAAGATCCTAGAAAAGCAAGAAAATTCGGGACCAAACACGAACTATGTGTCTATGCACTTTCAACCGTGTGTGAGTGCTGAAAAGAGCAAAAACAGGACAAGGAACACACGAACCGTGCGTGTACGCCCGGCAAAGACGTGCGAGATGCCATAAGAAAACTATTCCGAGAATGAGACGAGCCGCTATCACTATACGCACGCTCACGGACAACATCGCGCGTAACTTTCAAATCAAAAAGTTCCAACACCAGGACTCCAATCCTTACTTGGAAATCCCAAGTATGCAATATTAGGTGCAAACAATGCAAATTTGGCACTTGACCATGACCCAAAGCAGCTAATATATGCATTCAAAGGAGGCACAAATTCATGAGAGTTACAGGCGTCAAGCTATAGACGTTAAA
This sequence comes from Rehmannia glutinosa, assembly GCA_016081115.2. Lineage (NCBI taxonomy): Eukaryota > Viridiplantae > Streptophyta > Magnoliopsida > Lamiales > Orobanchaceae > Rehmannia > Rehmannia glutinosa. The sequence continues at coordinate 355,635 of JABTTQ020000556.1, read as the reverse complement.
TGAAGCGCTTGTTGGGAGGCAACCCAACGGTTTGCTGTTTTATTTCTTCCCATGTTTTTTTCCCTTTGCTAGGTTAGGATTTCTTATTGCTTTCATAAGTTAGGATTTTTTTTGCTTTCCCAAAAAAAAAAAAATGAAAAAGGGCAGCCCTTGCGAGGGAGCGCACGGGTAGCCCGTGGGCACGGCCCGTGCATCAGTTCGCTGAAGCATTATTAGGTCACGAATTCAGGTATGCATTCTCAATCCACACTTTTCTTTATTGAAATTCTATCTTTCCTTGTATGCGATATAATTTCATTCAAGTTTGGGGGGAGAGAGAGTTATTTTAATTTGAAGGGTGTGGCGAAAAAAAAAATTGCATTCATATAGTTACATTTAGAGCATATAGGTTGCATTGCATTAGATAGTTATTTATTATTTTAGCATGTTTATTGCTTTAGCACGTTCTTTTGCTTTCTTAGGTTTTTAGGTAGTGAGTGGACCACTATTGTGTGCTTGTTGCGATCTTGGGAGCATTCGTTGAATAGTTTGTGTTATTTTGAATTGGGTGTTGAGCGTGAGTTGATCGGGTTGAGAATAGACGATATGGAGCATGTGAATATTGAAATCATGGTTGATATGCTTTGAATTACGCAATTGCAAGCACTGAGCTTTTTGAGCCTTTACTACTTTCATTAAATGCGATCTTGTTTGTTGATTGAGTGTGCCATTCATGTTGATATGAATTCTAGAACTTAGTCTTATATCTCCGTTGAAGTCACATGTTGTATGCAATTTATGAAAATGATTTTAGGCCATTTTTGTTAAGCCTTTCAAGCCTTTTGCCTACCTAATGATATTTAATTTCCCTAGTTAGCCAATTTGAGCCAATTGCCTGATTTTTTGGTAGCCACATTTCAAGCCTTAAACCTTAATTTGATATATCTGTTACCCTAAGCTCGAGCGTATAGCATTGAGTAAAGGGATTGAATAAATGGTTCAATGAAAGGGTATTGAGAAGTTAGAAAATGGTGTATATTGGGTGATTGGGAATAAAGGAAGAAAAGGAGAAAAATCAACAATACTCACAAAGAGTCGAGGAAAAAAAACATGACTGCAAAAGTGAGTTGGCCGTAAAAGAACATATAGGCTGAAAATTGTGATGTAAGGCGTAGGAGAATAAATTGTATGAAAAAGAAGGGAGAAATAGAGATGTGATAGAATAAAAGGTGATTGGGGGTACATAGTTGATTTGAATAAGAATAATTGTTTGAGAAAAACGATGTGCTTACCAATCTATACGCTTGAGTTTGAGACATTTTATCCATATTTCCCCACCTTAACCAAAGAGCCTTCATTACAACCATAAACAAAGTCCTTTCTGATTTGTGAATTGCATACAATCGAGTGGCGGAGATGTGAGACGATTTGCAAGCCTACGGTAATTCTTCAACATTGATATGATTTGAGCGAATACACGTCCCTTATTATTCTGGAGAGGAGAGTATACATTTGATCCATGAGAGGCGTGATTTGAAGTATTTGCCATGGTTTTAATTGACTTGTGCTATGTATTAGAGATTTGAAGCTTGGTTGATTTGTTGCTTGACGTCTATGGATAAACGACATGAATTGTGATGCGTTATTCTTGATTTGCTTTTCATTACTCCCATTTGTGTTTTGTCTTGTTTATAAAGCATTGACCGGAACTGTCAACAATTTAAGTTTGGGGGTTTGTTTAGTGTGAGTTTTGCATGTATTTTAGGGCATATTTATGGTTATAATTGTTTATAAACATGCAATAACTCATATGAAATGGTAAATATTTGCTCTTTGTGGAAAATGTATTACGCTTTGCTCGTTTATTTGTAGGAATTTAACGATATTTGGAGTGATTTTATGACAAATACGAGCATTGCGACCTAGAAGCATCAAGAATCGAGCGATTACACCCAATTGGAAGCCAATTATATTGAGTCTAGAGTCATAGTAATGATTCGTGTGTCAAAAAGAAGCATGGATGATCAAACAAAGAGGGATTTATCTCAAGGAACGTCCAAACGCATCTAGAATTTCGATCTTGGCGGGGTTTAGTATTTTGGCAATAACTCTCTTTATAAAATTGATATTGAGCTGATTCAGGGGATATGGAAAGCTAAGAGAGAGATACAACTCGTATGAAGACCACATAAGCAAATTCGACGTTTGGGTGACGACGGCCGGTCGTGCGTGAGCGCATGCCCGTTCACCCTTCACAAAAAGACAATTTCCTGCGGCACCTAGCACGGGCTGGGCGTGCGCTAGGCGCACAACCCATGTGTCTGTGTGGGAAAACAGAGTTTGACATATTTCCAACTAGGTTTTGACCCAAAACAGAGTACAAATAGAGACGGGGCGGCCACAAACAAAGGGACGCTGATTTTTGCCATAGAAAGCAGAGAAAAGAGCAATTTTCCACCGGAGAATTAGAGAGATCGATCAAACTGCAACCACACCTTCGAGGATTGAAGATAGATCGATAGATCGTCATCATCCCCGAGTTCACTCATTCCATAGTATCGTTATTTTCAATTAGTTAGACATGAACACTAATAATTTGTCTATGAATTATTTCTTTTCTATGTCTGGCTAAACACTTTGTGATTCCCGGGTTTAAGAGTTGTGTTAATGGATACTTTTATTTGATGATTAATTATAATTAAATCTAATGTTTTCCAACCCTATTCAAGTACTTTGCTTTAATTCTTGTTTTATCAAAACACGTTTGGTTTAACTTGTTTAATGTATTGATTCATAATTCTAACCGATGAGTTTCAATACTAGATCTATGAGTACTTGACACAAATATCTTGCATGATTGAGAAGTCTGTGAATATTTGTGAGGCTTTATAATCTTTTGATCTTTTGGGAGTTGGATATCTCATGTTGAGTGGAGATGCTAGCATAGATATTCCAATCAACGCTTTTACATACATCTCGAGAGAGAGGGTAAATTACTTTTGTGATCGGTCTATAGGGAAAAATACATTTAACTTTGGGTTGATTAATCTGAGAATAAAAGGGGATATTAACTGAAACCATAACCCAGGAATCCGTTCATTCATACTTGATCTTTTAATCCACTATTTGCTTTGTTTTTCTTTTAGGATAAATTTATGCTTTAGTGTTAATAAAACCAATCCATCTCAAATTCGATAGTCTAGATAGAAATAAGGCTATTATAATCCGGTAATTGGTACATTAATTTATTAGTCCCTGGGATTTGACCTTGCTAACCCTATTCTATAAACGCACCGTACACTTTGCGGTGATACTAAAAAAAGCGAACAAGTTTTTGGCGCCGTTCTTTGAGATCGAACCCGGTCAATCACAGCGTGGAGACAGGGGATACTCACCACTATACGCTCTTCGTGGAAAAGGTATATATTCGCTCTTTGTGGAAAAGGTATTACGCTTTGCTTGTTTTGTAGGAATTTAACGATATTTGGAGTGATTTTGTGATAAATACGACCATTGTGACCTAGAAACATCAAGAATCGGCGATTACACCCAATTGGAAGCCAATTATATTGAGTATAGAGTCATAGTAATGATTTGTGTGTCAAAAGAAGCATGTATGATCAAACAAAGAGTGGATTTATCTCGAGGAACGTCAAACGCAGCGTCGAAATTTTCAGCCACAGGCAGGGTTTAGTATTTTGGCCATAACTCACTCTAAAAACTTGATATTGAGCTGATTCAAGTGGCTGTGGAAAGCTAAGAGAGAGAGCTAAAACTCTTATGAAGACCACATAAGCAAATTAAGACGTTTGGGTGACACGGGCTGGTCGTGCGTAGCGCCGACCCATCGCCCTCAACCAAAAGAAAAAGACAATTTCCTGCGGCACCTAGCACGAGGCTGGGCGTGCGCTAGGCGCACGGACCGTGCGTCTGTGCAGGAAAATAGAGTTTCACGGATTTTCAACTAGGTTTTGACCCAAAACGGAGTACAAATAGAGACGAGGCGGCTACAAACAAAGGAACGCTGATTTTTGCCCTAGAAAGCAGAGTAAAGAGCAATCTTCCACGGGAGAATTGGAGAGATCGATAAAGTTTTTGGCGCCGTTGCCGGGGACTAATCAAATTTTTAGTACTAATATTGCGATAAATAGAATTATTTTTAATTTAGATATTTTTTTTCTTTCTTTTCATTTTATTTAATTCTACTCTTACATTATTTGATTTGTTTTCTTTGAGTTGGTTCAGGTAGTGTACGAACACCCGCTTTGATGGAGGAAGACAATTATTTCAATAATTAGAATTTCTATAATTACTGGAATAATCCTACTCCTACGTACTATTATCCGGAGCCAAAGCCATCTATGGAAGACGTCCTCACCGCATTTATGAATGAAACAAGGAACCGGTTCAACAAACATGAGGCTAAGCTGGACAAAATAGTACAATTGGCTAACACTCTGGGCACACAATTGAAAAATCTTGGAACCCAGATTAGCCAATTAGCCACGATCGTTGGTGGACAACATCAAAAGGGCTAGTTTCCGAGCAACAGTGAAGTCAACCCGAAGGAACAATGTAGTGACATTCATCTAAGGAGTGGTACCAAACACGAGGAGTCAAAGATCCTAGAAAAGCAAGAAAATTCGGGACCAAACACGAACTGTGTGTCTATGCACTTTCAACCCGTGTGTGGTACTGAAAAGGAGCAAAAACAGGACAAGGAACACACGAACCGTGCGTGTACGCCTGGGCAGCACGTGCGAGATGCCATAAGAAAACTATTCCAGAATGAGACGAGCACAGACTATACGCACGCTCACGGACAACATGCGCGTAACTCAAATCAAAAAGTTCCAACACCAGGACTCCAATCCTTACTTGGAAATCCCAAGTATGCAATATTAGGTGCAAACAATGCAAATTTGGCACTTGACCATGACCCAAAGCAGCTAATATATGCATTCAAAGGAGGCACAAATTCATGAGAGTTACAGCGTCAAGCTATACGTTAAATGAAGCGCTTGTTGGGAGGCGACCCAACGGTTTCTTCTTTTATTTCTTCCCATGTTTTTTTTTCCCTTTGCAAGGTTAGGATTTCTTATTGCTTTCATAAGTTAGGATTTTTTTTGCTTTCCCAAAAAAAAAATTGAAAAAGGGCCTTCGCAGGGACGCACGGGTAGCCCATGGGCACGGCCCGTGCATCAGTTCGCTGAAGCATTATTAGGTCACGAATTCAGGTATGCATTCTCAATCCACACTTTTCTTTATTGAAATTCTATCTTTCCTTGTATGCGATATAATTTCATTCTAGTTTGGGGGGAGAGATAGTTATATTGATTTGAAGGGTGTGGCGAAAAAAAAAATTGCATTCATATAGTTACATTTAGAGCATATAGGTTGCATTGCATTAGATAGTTATTTATTATTTTAGCATGTTTATTGCTTTAGCACGTTTACTGCTTTCTTAGGTTTTTAGGTAGTGAGTGGACCGCTATTGTGTGCTTGTTGCGATCTTGGGAGCATTCGTTGAATAGTTTGTGTTATTTTGAATTGGGTGTTGAGCGTGAATTGATCGGGTTGAGAATAGACGATATGGAGCATGTGAATATTGAAATCATGGTTGATATGCTTTGAATTACGCAATTGCAAGCCTGTGAGCTTTTTGAGCCTTTACTGCTTTCATTAAATGCAGTCTTGTTTGTTGATTGAGTGTGCCATTCATGTTGATATGAATTCTAGAACTTGGTCTTATATCTCCGTTGAAGTCACATGTTGTATGCAATTTATGAAAATGATTTTAGGCCATTTTTGTTAAGCCTTTCAAGCCTTTTGCCTACCTAATGATATTTAATTTCCCTAGTTATCCAATTTGAGCCAATTGCCTGATTTTTTGGTAGCCACATTTCAAGCCTTAAACCTTAATTTGATATATCTGTTACCCTGAGCTCGAGCGTATAGCATTGAGTAAAGGGATTGAATAAAGGGTTCAATGAAAGGGTATTGAGAAGTTAGAAAATGGTGTATATTGGGTGATTGGGAATAAAGGAAGAAAAGGAGGAAAAAGAAGAATACTCACAAAGAGTCGAGGAAAAAAAAACATGACTGCAAAAGTGAGTTGGCCTTAAAAGAACATATAGGCTGAAAATTGTGATGTAAGGCGTAGGAGAATAAATTGTATGAAAAAGAAGGGAGAAATAGAGATGTGATAGAATAAAAGGTGATTGGGGGTACATAGTTGATTTGAATAAGAATAATTGTTTGAGAAAAACGATGTGCTTACCAATCTATACGCTTGAGTTTGAGTCATTTTATCCATATTTCCCCACCTTAACCAAAGAGCCTTCATTACAACCATAAACAAAGTCCTTTCTGATTTGTGAATTGCATACAATCGAGTGGCGGAGATGTGAGACGATTTGCAAGCCTACGGTAATTCTTCAACATTGATATGATTTGAGCGAATACACGTCCCTTATTATTCTGGAGAGGAGAGTATACATTTGATCCATGAGAGGCGTGATTTGAAGTATTTGCCATGGTTTTAATTGACTTGTGCTCTGTATTAGAGATTTGAAGCTTGGTTGATTTGTTGCTTGACGTCTATGGATAAACGACATGAATTGTGATGCGTTATTCTTGATTTGCTTTTCATTACTCCCATTTGTGTTTTGTCTTGTTTATAAAGCGTTGACCGGGACTATCAACAATTTAAGTTTGAGGGTTTGTTTAGTGTGAGTTTTGCATGTATTTTAGGGCATATGTATGGTTATAATTGTTTATAAACATGCAATAACTCATATGAAATGGTATATATTCGCTCTTTGTGGAAAAGGTATTATGCTTTGCTCGTTTTGTAGGAATTTAACGATATTTGGAGTGATTTTGTGACAAATACGAGCATTGCGACCTAGAAGCATCAAGAATCGAGCGATTACACCCAATTGGAAGCCAATTATATTGAGTCTAGAGTCATAGTAATGATTCGTGTGTTAAAAGAAGCATGGATGATCAAACAAATAGGGGATTTATCTCAAGGAACGTCCAAACGCGTCGGAATTTCCAAAGACTCGGCAGGGTTTAGTTTTTTAGCCACAACTCTCTCTACAAAATTGATATTGAGCTGATTCAAGTGGCTATGGAAAGCTAAGAGAGAGAGCTACAACTCTTATGAAGATCACATAAGCAAATTCGGACGTTTGGGTGACGCACGGGCTGGTCGTGCGTGAGCGCACGGCCCGTGCGCCCTTCAGGAAAAGACAATTTCCTGCGGCACCTAGCACGGGTTGGGCGTGTGCTAGGCACAAGGCCCGTGCGTCTGTGCGGGAAAATAGAGTTTGACATATTTTCAACTAGCTTAACTAGGTTTTGGCCCAAAACGGAGTACAAATAGAGACGAGGCGGCCACAAACAAAGGGACGCTGATTTTTGCCCTAGAAAGCAGAGAAAAGAGCAATTTTCCACCGGAGAATTGGAGAGATCGATCAAGACCGCAACCACACCTTCGAGGATTGAAGATAGATCGAGAGATCGTCATCATCCCCGAGTTCACTCATTCCCTAGTATCGTTATTTTCAATTAGTTAGACATGAACATTAATAATTTGTCTATGAATTATTTCTTTTCTATGTCTGGCTAAACACTTTGTGATTCCCGGGTTTAGGAGTATGTTAATGGATACTTTTATTTGATGATTATTACAATTAAAGTTAATATTTTCCAACCATATTCAAGTACTTTGCTCTAATTCTTGTTTTATCAAAACGCGTTTGGTTTAACTTGTTTAATGTATTGATTCATAATTCTAACCAATGAGTTTCAATACTAGATCTATGAGTACTTAACACAAATATGTTGCATGATTGAGAAGTCTGTGAATATTTGTGAGACTTTATAATCTTTTGATCTTTTGGGAGTTGGATATCTCATGTTGAGTAGAGATGCTTAGCATAGATATTCCAATCAACGTTTTTACATACATCTCGAGAGAGAGGGTAAATTACTTTTGCGATCGGTCTATAGGGAAAAATACGTTTAACTTTGGGTTGATTAATCTGAGAATAAAATGGGATATTAACTGAAACCATAAACCAGGAATCCATTCATTCATACTTGATCTTTTAATCCACTCTTTGCTTTGTTTCTTTTAGGATAAATTTACGTTTTAGTGTTAATAAAACCAATCCATCTCAAATTCGATAGTCTAGATAAAAATAAGGCTATTATAATCCGATGAATTGGTACATTAATTTATTAGTCCCTCACGGATTCGACCTTGCTAACCCTATTCTATAAATCAACCGTACACTTTGCGGTGAAGCTAAAAAATAAAGGCGACATTCACATTAGCAAAGGACAAAATTTTATATTTGCGGTAGATTCACGCTTCACGCCCAGGTTATGAGGAAATATATTGCACGTGTTATTTTTTTTCTTTTTATAATATTTGGGTTGTAGTATTGGGATCCATCTAAAGGAATTAGATCCGTTAGACTGTCTGACAGGAGATTTATTCAATAAACTCCTAAATGATCTAATACTAATGTTCATTTTACGAGTATGCAACGACAAAGAAAATAAGACATGGCGGGATATTGGCTCAATGAGAAATTTTGTTCGACATTGTTAATATGAGGTACTTTTGCCAAATGCCTTCCATGATTTCATTTATAACGCATGGTTTTGGCCAAATGTATCATGACTAATTGGGGGCATCCGATCTCCTATTCCACTCTCTTATTCACTACTTATTCTGTTTGCTTATATGAATAACATGTGTACATGTGATGTTGATTGTTTGCATCATTAATTATCTGTCGTCTATTGATATTATGTAATTTGATATCGAACAGATCCTCTATTTAAAATAGTGAGTGTATTCTTCATCGTGTATCGTACACACCAAATATATAAATTGACATTATTAATACACACAACATATACTAATATTGTTAAAATAGAAAATGAAGCAATAGACGCAGATTGAGTGGGTATATATATATATACACACAAAGGACTGGAGAAATGTAAATGATAAATAGCACTTTTCAACCACTCACATAAACGCTAAAAAAAGGGACAAAAGAAAAGAAAAGGGAAAAAGATAACCTCATAGCTACTTCTTGTAATGTAACAATACTCTCCAAAATCTTTCACACTTGTAATTTAAATCTGAGACAGAAGGTTGGCTACAACAGGCCGAGCTTTGCAATAAGCCATCAATGGCTTTGCTCTGGGCATCGACAATCCCAAACCTTCCGTCATATCAACCAACTCTCCTCCAACTCTCTCCCAATCAAAGCACTGAATAACCGATCCTAATGCGGACCCCACCATACGCACGGCCAGCCCCTCCCCTGGACAACCCCGTCTCCCGGACCCAAACGGCATCAATCTGAACCCGTCCCGATAACCTTCCACCCCTTCGAATCTCTCCGGCTTGAACTGCTTGGCGTCGTCCCAGTTCTTGGGGTCGTTGTGTATGGCCCACACGTTCACCAGAAGCATCGTGCCTGCCGGGACGCGGTACCCTCCGACCGTGCATTGCTCTGAGGACTCGTGGGGAACCAATAAGGGGCCGGCTGGGTACATACGTAACGTTTCGTTGATAACGCAACGTAGGTAAGGGAGGTTGGCTATGTCTGATTCGTCTATTAATCGGTTTTGTCCAATGTGATTGTCGATTTCAGTTTGTGCCTTTTTGAGGACGTGTGGATTATTGAGGAGGAGGGAGAGTGCCCATTCTAGCGTCCCGGCTGATGTATCTGTACCGGCTATTAGCAGAACCTGTGACATTCAGTGAGTTTATTAATGAAACTAAAGATCAATTGAACATAAAAAATTAATTATAGTAGTGGGAAAACCGAATTCAAAAATGTTATTAGCACAAGAAAAAGCAAAAGGATCATAGCACTTTTAACAACCGAGCAAGAGAAAAAGGTGTGTTGTTTTAATACATCTTAGCGATAATTACAAAAACACCCCTGAGTTTTAGTCTAATTGCAAAAGAAATTAAGTTTATCTTTCCAACATTACAAATACCCTTAACATTTGTTTCTCTCTTACAAATCACATCTCATGACAGGTGTTTATTAGGCGAATACAAATCTTAACACTATAAGGGGTTATTAAAAACTTTGAAAGATAACTCGAGTTTTTTTTTTTAATTAGGCTAAACATCATGGGTATTTTCGTAAAACATTCCTACATCTTATGCAAATTATTCGTCAAGATCTTCTACTGCAAATCCTATTGTATCATTGATTATAAGCAATGTGTAAAATATTATTAATTCGATTTAATTATGGCTAATTAACATAATTAATATACACAATTAGCATTTAATATAAGTGATGTTAGAATACAAAATGGATTTAAATAGAATACCACTACCCTACCATATTAATTAAGAACTCTTTCCTTGTGGAAGACGAATGTTCACACTCTTAACAAGGAAGTTGCAAAAGGAAAGAAGTTACTTTAATTCTTTTCTAAGTTGAACGCAATGTTTTTTACGCCTAAATCGTTTTTCAACCTGGAAAGCGTGCTAATATATATAAATATAAAATGTGAACATCAGACGGGCCTACCAAACATATCGACCCTTTGGACAGATTTGAGACCTTGAGTTCAAACTTCTAGATTATCCCATTCAAACCCACAATTTATTTGTTTGCTCGTCCAATTTTCATCCAAGGGTCCCAGTTTGACTTCTCCTCCCTCTGTTCTACGGAAAAATCCAACCATTGATTTGCTTCATATAATTATTTATTTTGGTCGCATTCACACTTACTTTCCGTGACTTCGTGTCAATACCTACTCTTCCTAAAGGCTATACCAAACCAGATTTTTCCATGGCTTCCCATTCCACTAATAGACTTGTAAGTTGATTTAATGTTTTCCTCCTCGCTCAAACTCAAGACTTCTAGGATAAATCCTAAGAAGTAAGAGTGTGAGTACTGCTAAGAGTAGGAAGTAAACATAACAGATATATTGAGGATAGAATTGACTTGTTTATTATGATCACATGATCTGGTATTTATAGATGATTACAGATGGATGAATCAGTTGAAACTAACTTCACCAGAATAACCGCCATAACCGAAAGTTAGTTATGAATAACAGAAAATGTAACTGACTGCAACAGACTTCTCTAATACACCCCCCACAAACTAAGTTGTGCTAAGTAAAGAAAATTTTGGACACATCATTTTGAATCTGGAAATAGAAACTGGTTTTGTAAGGATGTCAGCCAACTGATCCTCAGATGCAAGAAACCTGACATAAACCTCATTCCGCTTAACTTGTTCGCGAATGAAATGCACATCAACTTCTATATGCTTCGTGCGGGCATGAAAAACTGGGTTGGAGGCAAGAGATATAGCACTAATATTGTCACACCATCAATCACCAGCGGCTCATGTTGCTTCAAATAATGGTAATTTTGGGAAAAGGTTTTTTACTTCTGATTCTGGTATAGCTCGTGGAAATTCATTTGTTCCTCGAGGTGGAGGCTTTCGTGGTGGTAGAGGAAGAGGTCGGTTTGGTCGTTTCAAGCCTTCTTGTCAAATTTGTGGTAAAAACAACCATATAGCATCGAAATGTTTCAAACGGTTTGATGTTAATTTTCCTAGAATCAATCTCTCAGTTGCACAAGCTCATGTGGTAACTGCCCCTAGCTTCAACCCTGAGTCTCAGTCTACTGCTGGTTTTCAAAACTCAGTTTTTGCTACTTCATATGATGTGAACTCTTCCCCGGTACTACTGATTCTCCTTGTTTTGCTAGCTATTCGCCGAACTCCTCAGCAGGTCATGAGCAACAATGGTTTGTTGATAGCGGAGCAACCAATCACATTACAGCAGATCTTGGTAATCTCAGTCTTCACTCTGCCTACACTGGTCCGGATAAGCTTACCATAGGTAATGGTTCACAACTTTTGATCTCTCACATTGGTTCTTCCTCTCTTCCCAATTCCTCTTCTTCTAAACCTCTTGTTCTCAAAAACATTCTTTGTGTTCCCGACATTACAAAAAATTTACTGAGCATTTCAAAGTTTACCAAGGATAATGGAGTATATGTTGAATTTCATTTTGACTCTTGTCTTGTCAAGGACACAACCACTCATCGAGTTCTGCTTCGGGGCACACTTAAGGATGGTCTATATCAATTGGATCTCAATGGTCTTGGAGCTGTCCCAGTTTCCTCATCACATTCAACTCCTAATTCAGTTTCTACTACACAGTCTTACTCCTTTGTACTCTTTTGTTTCCTCAGTTGACAATGTAAATTTGTGGCATAAAAGGCTTGGCCATCCATGTAATAAAGTACTTTCCATAGTGCTAAAACATTTACATCTATCTCCTTCCTTATCTCATCTTAATTTTTGTGATGCGTGCAAAATGGGTAAAATCCACAATATGCATTTTCCTACAGTAGAATCCAAAGCTACTGCCCCCTTTGATATCATTTATTCTGACTTATGGGGACCTGCCTCTACTCCTTCATCAAATGGTTTCAAGTATTACATACATTTTATTGATGAATTTACCAGATATACTTGGATTTACCCCTTACATGCAAAATCTGATGCCTTATCTGCTCTTAAACATTTTCATAATCTTGTTCAAACTCAGTTTCATACAACATTTAAAGTCTTTCAATGTGATTCTGGGGGAGAATACAAACCTATATATACCTTCCTTCACTCTCTTGGGGTTCATGTTAGACATCCTTGCCCGTACACTCATCAACAAAATGGTAAACCGGAACGCAAACATCAACATATTACTGAAATGGGGCTGTCCATGTTAGCCACAACAAATCTACCCATGAAGTTTTGGTGGGATGCCTTTGTGAGCTCTGATACCATGCTAAGAGTAGGAAGTAAACATAACAGATATATTGAGGATAGAATTGACTTGTTTATTATGATCACATGATCTGGTATTTATAGATGATTACAGATGGATGAATCAGCTGAAACTAACTTCACCAGAATAACCGCCATAACCGAAAGTTAGTTATGAATAACAGAAAATGTAACTGACTGCAACAAACTTCTCTAATAAGTACCATCAGTTTTGTATTGTTCTAAAGCACCATTAAAGGTATATTAGGTATTTTAACACAATCCTCAATAAATGTGTTAAATCGGTCGGTCCGAGCCAAATTCCATCGGGCCGCTATTTTTGGAGTCTGAGCCCAGACCCATGCTTTGAAAAGGCATGTAAAATGCACCAGGCCGACCGGGCCCAACTGGTATTTTGGGCCCGGCTCTTTTCGAGCTTATGAAATCATAGCCCAACCCGACCCTAACATCGGCACGGTTTGGTTTTGACAGCTCTAGTCTTAATATGTATTTTTTTCTTCCTAAAACGTCACTTATCTTGAATATGATGATTGATGAGTAGTATATAACTGGGGTTTGGTCAAATTTAAGGAGTGTTTTTGCAATCACTAAAAATGAATGTCTCAACTATACTTAAAAAAAAATACTTTTTAGTATTTGTAAATGTCAACTCCTGCTTCTAATTTTTCATTATTTAATCAAAATTTTAAAAGTAGAGAGATATGTGCTTTAGATTTTTGACCGTGCTTTTGGTTTGACTTTTACAAATAAATAAATATTTCTATAATTTTTTTCTACAAACACTCTCAACTTCAAATTTTATTTGCAAAAACTATCAATTTATGATGTCAACTACTTTTACTTTGGTTAAAAGCAGGAGTTTTTGCAAACAATCCGCACGAATATTTTCTTCCATACTAATATTCTATCGATCATTTAAGCGTTATCTTCCTGCAATTAGAATTATCTTTGAAATTCTTTTCTATTAATATCTTGATATTTCTTAAATGAACAAATTTATTTAACATAATGAGCAATAGCAATCAGTATTAATATCGAGCCTTTAAAGCTTGTTTTGGTGAGAGATTTAAAAGAAGTAAATGGAAAACCGAAATCCACTAACTGATGGTTAACTTCAAAATTTTTTTAGATCCTTCTATTCCAAAATAGTATTATTTCATTCATATTTTATCGTACATGATTGTCAGGTGTTATTTTAATGATCTTCACTTGCCTTATAAAGAAAACCAACAATTTATGCTTAAAATTAAGAGGTGAGATCGTATCATGAGCTTAAGTTCATGAGACGAATCCTACAATATATAAAAAAGATGAATTTTTTAAGAGTTTGGGTTTTGGTTGAAATTCACATATACATGTAGGATCCGTGTCATGAACTATGTCCTTGAGATTATCTCATACAAGTTTTCACCGAAAACTAATATGGTGATTCTTATATTCGTGACAATTATTTGTACGGTGGAATAAGAAATTAAACACCATTTCGGAATAGATGCTCCCATTCAAAATTGAGTACGATATAATGATAAAGGAAATTATATAAACCTATATAATCCATTAGGTAGGAAAAAAATCTATAAAAATATTTATATAGGTATTTTCTTAATTTCTTACATTAACTTAAACTAATCTCCAAACAGAACGTTTTATGTGGAACAATTTAATACTAGTTCGTTCATAAAAAATGAAATGCAGAATTTTTAAAAGAAAAAACGAATAATTAAATATAATTACTCAATTAATTAATTAAAATATAAAAAGGGTGAAAGAGAATTAATTACCAGCATTAAGCTTCTTATCATTGCATCTGTATAATAGTCAGGTTCTTTCTCCTGCAACGCCAACAGCATTTCAATCATCGTTTTCGTCTTCCCTTCCACCTCCCCGCCGCCGCCGTAACTTCCGAACCTTTTCTTCCCCTCTTCAACCAGCTCCTGCATAAAAACATCCCTCTTTCTCTGCAGCTCCACCAGCCTTTTCTCCACGCCGCCCACACCCAACCACCTCAACACCGGCAAAAAATCCCCAATACTCGACGCCGCGAGCCGTAAAGTATCCGTAACGATCTCCCTAAACCGCCGCGCCTCCTCCACTTCCTCCACGTTCTCGCCGTAGTACCTTTTCCCGGCGATCATCCTCATCACCGCGTTCATCGTCAGCTCGAAGAACACTGTCTTCATGTCCACCGGCCTCCGCTCCTCCGAAGCCCGATCCAGGGCCCGAATCGTGGATCGGATCTCGTCGACCCGAATACCGTGAAGCATCTGGATCCTGTGAGTCGACAAGATCTCGATCGAAGAAATTTTCCGCAGGTTTCGCCAGTGGTCCCCGTAGGAAGTCCAGGCCAAGGAGGTGTAGTTGTACCCGATGTATTTTCCGGCGAGCAAACGTGGGCGGTTGGCGAAAACGATGTCGTTTTTGGTGAAGCACTCCTCGGCGGCGGAGGGGAGGAGACGACGAGACGCGGCGGGAGCCGAAATTGAGGAGCACTATGGGGCCGTAACGGTCGGAGATTTTGGCCAATGAGCGATAAAGGGGTTTTTTGAGGAGATAGAGATGGCCGAGAAAGGGAAGATTGAGAATTGGGGTTGGGGGGAGATTTTGCAATTTGTGGAAAAATTGTTTGGTGAAGATGTAAAGAGCAAATATGAGTGGAATGTACAGTAAAAACGGAGTATCCATTTTGCAGGAGAAATGGATTTAAGATGATTTTTTTTTTTTTTGTAAGGGATTTAAGATGATTTTGTGTGGTGTATTATACACACATATATATATATATTAGTTGGCCCAATAAATGTTGGTGGTGTGCTTTATTATATATATGGTGACACATGTTGTGGAAATTGTTGGTCAAATCAAAATCCAATGAAAAGGTGTTTTTCACATTTAGAATGTTCTAACCTAATTAGATATTTTATTTTGTATATATATTTTAATTTTTGTGGATATACTTGAAGGCTCATTTGCTTCATTTGATATAATTGGACATGATGCATTATTGATTATACCAAGTTGTAGTTGAAATATTAGTTATGAATTATTTTTAATAGAGTGGTTTGCTTGTAAGTTATTTTGTATTGTTTGAGTATTTATGATGATGGAATAAAAATGCCAATCAAGTTTTTATTTGCTGTCTGGAAGTACTTGATTACATATCAGGCATATCAGGGGAATGGGTTGAATCCACAGTCAAATAATTAATTTGATTACACATCAAATCTATTATACATCATTGGCTCTACGACTAGCGTAATATTATGTGTGATTGAAAATATATACTATGGAATCAAGGTCTTAAAAGAAATATTTTATATACTTAATATAGGAGTAGCCACGATTCCAACCCATGAGACCTAAAATCCCACATACAATTAGTCCATCAATATTCATAAATAATCTGAATTTTATTAATTATTTTGTGCTTTAATTCTCTATAACTATTAATTGTGAGAACCTTTGGTGACTTAACAAGAGCGGCTTCTTTGAGACAATCTCATAGCGTTCCTAACTCTATGTTCGTGTTGTGGGCTGAATCTTAAGTAAGAGTTTACTAATTTTTGGAGCTTTGAAGAGTTTAGGAGTTATCTGCAGATTTTAGCAACATCAATTTGTAATGTGTTTTACTTAAATTCAATATAGTAGTATTTCATTTAAATCTCTAAGTACGCACTTAGAGGGTGTTTGGTAAAAAAAAAAACTGTTGTAAGCTCCCAAAATAAGATATTATGAGTTGTTTTAGAAAATATGGAGGATTCCAACTTATTTTCAAAATAAGATATTCTCTTAACAATAATTTTTAATCTTGACCATTTATTTACAAAATTGTCATTACTAACATTTTGTAAGCTCTATTATCTTATTTTATGCAAACACTTCAACAAATTATTTTTAAAATAAGATATAACATCTTATGCGATGTAGTAGCTTATAAGATATTTTAAATAAGTTAGCCAACCGCCATCTTAGTTTAGTGGTCTGTCATAACTCATAAGTTAGGTCAAACAAATTTGTAGTACCACATTCAATTTGAAATTCTTGTGTCGAAATGTGAAAATTTTCAACAAGTGGAGTATAAATTATTCAATTCGAATAGGGTAATGAGATGATTCCTTTTGATTGTGACATGTGTCCCATTATGATATGCATGTGACTTTTTCAAAAAAAAAATCAAAATGGGACACATGCCACGATCAAAGAAGAGTTAGGTACTACCCACTTGGGTAACATCTAATTACCCTTACAAATGGAATCAACTCTTGTCTTGGTGTTGAGGCGTGTGTTGTGTAAGGGCGAATGACCCGAGTTCGATCCCATATGAGTGTGTGTATGCCCTCCCCAATTTCTCCCATTGTACTAGAAAAAAATTACCCTTACAAATACTCTATTATAACTGGTATTTTTACATATTATCATATTATTGCACATGTTTAGTATCATGTTATGATACAAAAAATAAGATACTAATTATGTATTGACGATGCCATTCAATACACTTAATACGTATTAATAATATTGATTTGGGCCAAGAGGTTCAAAATATTGTGCAATGCTCGTAAGACTTAAGTCTCGACTATAAATTGCACATGTCTATTTATTTGTAAGGTACACATTTATTCTCTAAGCTCTACTTCTTTTAGATTTTCGCTAGAACGCTTTTGGTAACTTAAGTATCGGATGGCTTCATGTGACAACCAAGAGGTCTTTCTATCATTTGCTCGTGTTGTAAGCCAAATTTCACTTGAAGAATTCTCACTCCAAACTTGCTTTTTGTAGCTTTGAATGATATGCCGATTTTAACAACATCAAATATTATAATTAAAAGGAAAATACTAATTATAATACATAATCTACTAGTTGAATAATCAACTAGTTGCTGTCGCAAAAAAATAAATATAAAAGTAAAAATAATCTACTAGTTAAATAACATGAGTCAATCAGTTGGATTATTGAGCAAAGAGATATTGGGGAAAAAAAGATAAATTTATGCTATTTGGCTTTTTTCTGGACTTTTTTACGTTCCCGCCAATTTTTCCAGATATTTTGACGTTGTTTCAATGTTGTTACTAACATGTTTCAACTTTCAAATATGTTTCAACCAATAAAAATTTCAGTAAAATACATTTTCGATCCCCACTAAATAATCAATTTACACTCGGAATAAATAATTAATAAATATACATATAAACAACACATATTAAAATAAAGCACTGTAACACAAATTCTTATTGTCTGCAAATTAACAAACAAGAAAAATAGTACAAATTGAATTTATATATGAATCAAAATATTAAATATGGATTACAATCTCTAGAAAATCCTCTGATTCTTCTCTTGAATAATATAATATCTGGAATTTCAGAATTTGAAGACGAACTCTTTAGCTTGATCTTTTCCAAACTTGAACTTGAGTTTCAATAACGTTAATTTGAGGGCTTGATAGTTTAATCTTGAATCAAACGTGAAATATTTGACGATACTTGACTTGGATATGAGAACTTCTTGTTGGAACTGTTATTTTGATTTTCCTCCAGGATGAACGTAAACTTCAATAACGTTAGCTCGAGGGCTTGATAGCTTATTCTCGAATCAAATGTTGGACTTGAGTCAACTCCGCGATAAACGCTTTGAATTTCGCCTTGAACACCGTGGATCTCCTTGAATTTGTTCTTCTTGACTTGAGAGAATTTACTCCACCACCTTCTTACTTGGACTTCTTCTCTTTGAATTGTGTGTCTATGAGTTATGAAGAGGGTCTCTATTTATAGGCGTGGGATAGGGATTCTTATTATAATTGTTGTATGGAACGGGGCATTTTGATTGGTCGATTAAGATTTATTTGGCATATCTTGCCATAATCAAAAGAACATGATTTGATTTGATTTGATTTGATTTATTTACCAAAATATTGGTAAATCACTTCCTTATTTGCAAGATCCTACATTGAGGGCCAAGATTGAAGATTTCGATACTTGACAATATTTGGTAATAAATTTAGGTGTTTACAAGCACATTAAAATAATATAGAAACACCACAAGAATAGAAAAACACAATTCAAATTTTGATCAAATGCATTGAAAAACATCGAAAACAACATGAAAACAACCAAGAAACAACAAGTGAAATTATATAGAAACAACGAAAACAATACAGAAAATAACACATGTATAAAAAGAGCTTAAAATAGGTAAAAGATGCATTGAAACATCGAGTACAAAATAGAAACAACAAATAAACAACATATCAACATTGAAAAGAATATAGAAACAATCCAGAAACAACATAAACAATATATAAAACAACACATGAACAAAAAAGAGCGTAAACAATAGGTAAAAACTGCATTGAAACATCGAAACAATACATAAACAACCAAGCAACAATATATACATTGAAATAAATACGAAACAGAAAAAATAACATAAAAAATAATACAGGAACAAAAGAGTTGAAAAAAGCGTAAAAATGACAAAAAAAAATGAAGATGAAGAGCATAAAAATATCCAAAAAAAAAACTGAGAGTGTAAAGTGGTGTCTTTTTTCCCAAAAAGTTAGGTATATCTATCAATTACTCAAAAACAATGGTCCGGAATCATGTGCTTTTGCAGCCATGTAGGGTGGATTGTTTGTTTGAGGGCACTGATTTTAGCTTCAGATTTAATATACTTTTCATAGAATAATAACTTGTTCCAAGTTTTTTTTATTTCAATTTGATATTACATCTTAAACTATAATTTATGAAACATATTAAGCTCTATTTTATAAAATGTAGAAAAACTGCAATGTCATTACATAATACACTTATCTTCTTTAATAGTATCATCGCATACAACCAAAGAAAAGAGGATGAAGAAAGAGAAAAAAGGTTTCAATAGAACATTAATTGAAAGTCGCAAATGTGACTCAAATAGCTACGAATTTCCATTGAGTAACTGTTTGCACGACCAATAGAGAAGCGAACGACCATGAATCAGATTTTTCATAAATTTGCAGATCTGACGAAAAAAATCCAAACTCGTCTAACCTAGACAAATAACTTCATCAATCAGGTAGAAAACACTCCCACATGATGGGAGGGGGGAGGGGGTTCCACTTACAAATTTGGGAAGATGCATACTTTTACAAAATGGATGTTTGGTTTTCTGAAATATTTATATGTTTGGTTTCGTTCCTCTGTAGATATATCATGTCTTGTGTAGTTAGTATATTAGCATTTAAAGTAATTATATTTTATTTTATAGGATTTGAATGTGGCATGCGTGTTGCGTGGTAAAATATAGTGTGTTATTGGATGAGTAGATTCAGGTTCGAATCTTATTCCCTTCCGTTCCCAGAACATTTCATTTCCAATTTCTCCCATTAAAAAAATATTATATATTATTTTCAAATCCATATAAGCTACGATGATGAAAATATATACATATATATTTTGTATACGATGATTCTAATATATATAAATATATGTATATATATGCATGTTATATTAATTATTATTTTTATAATTTGGAAAAAATAAAAATAATTTTAGAGGATTAAATATTTATGTAATTAATTTTATTTTCCAAAAATACTGCAAACAAAGCCTCATGTCATGTTTTTTTCATTTCTAAATCTTCATTTTCCATTGAAAATCAATATTTTCACTTTCTATTTTTAAAACAAAACAATATTTCAAACCTTCTATTTCAGTTCTCTGTTGGAATTTGGTTTTAGAGAAATGAGTGTTGACCTATATTGGACCAAATGTTTAAGTGGTTTCCTATGGTGGAAAATAGAATTAAAATATAATCATATTCTACTAAGTGAATGATGGGATTAGCATTTCGAATTTCTCAAAACCAATTACGGGTGAATGAGAAATTAATGCTACAAGCTAGCCACTTAAAACTGAACTAGACATGGAAATTGGTAAGTGTGGAGGTGGAGTGAAACTCCATCCCACATAGAATAGAAAGCCAAGTTTAGCCCAAGTGGGAGTGATGGGTTTGTGCCCTTGGGGCACCAAAGTTTTTAAAGAAAGGAGGACCTACATGCTTGTGGGTGACTGAGAATTGTGTAAAGAAGAGTTCTTTATTTCGAAGCGAGCCATTGGCAAGGAATTGATGCACAGTTTGGTTCAAAACACACACGCGCATGCCGCCGCCTGCGAACTCGGCATGGCCCGATCGGGTCGTGTGCATGCAGGCGCGCGCTGGAGTGTCGGTCGCACGATTCAAATAGAAGCACCTGTTCGATTTACCAAGTGCACGTTTTAGCTGTAGACATGTCTTTTCGAATCTTAAAACATAAGGCACTTAGATACCTATAAATATCAACCCCTGCAGATTGAAAAAAGATACAAAAAGATAATAATCCGATACCATTCTGCATTCTGCATATTGATCATCACCCTTCTAAAAGCTTGAAAGTCTAAACACTTCCTTATTCGCTATAGGTTTGACTTTTGCAAGTGCTGCTACGTCGAATTTGAAAAGTCATTGTATCTTAGAGACGATTGTCAGAACCGTAGGTACTTAGTACGGGGCAATTTCGTCCTCCAGAGATAGCATACTATTTTGTGTGTTTTTGTTAGTATTTTGTGTGGTTATTTTGATTTTATTTCTATATTTTTCATAGTATATTTCTTGTTTTTGCTGGTGTGTTTGCGTATTTTATTGTTGGGTCTATTTTTGGGTGTTATGCTTGTTTTTGGTGGAAACGTGTAGGTAGAACGAAGAAGAAACGAATAGTGAGCTCAGAGAAGTGAACGAGGAAGAAACTACGCGAATGAACGGCGAACGGCCATTCAATGGCCATTCGCGTAGGAAAAAGTAAAGGGAACGGTCGTTCCCAAAGACCAAACCGTTCGTGAGAAGAGAAGCATGGAATGACCGTTCCCAAAAAGACGTCTGTGAAGAGTGGTTGTTTGGTGGCCGTTCGATGGCCATTCAAGACAAAAAATCTAAACGTATATTTCAGCGTTCTTATCGATTTTTAGTAGTTTTCTTTAAGGATTTGGACTCTTCCAAGTTGTTAAGGCCTTTGGGCTATAAAATGGGAGTCTAGACTTTAGATTTTCATTCATTCAAGCTAGAAGCAAGATTTGGAATTCTTCTCTTCTCTTTCTGCCTCTCTTTCACGTTAACGTAGGGTTTTCTGGGGAGATCTCTCTAAAACTTGAAAAAGTGTAATTCTTCTCCACCTTTATTTGTCTATTTGATTTCTTTTGTTATTAATTGCTTCATGATGATTTTTTTATTATCTCTTGTTTAATTGAATTGATGAATTTATCAATGAGCTAATTTCTTTATTCTAGCATTATGATGATTTGATTCAAATAAACAAGCATGAGTATTGAGCTAATTTCCTAATTGAATTGCTTTTTGTTATAATTAATTGTTTGGCCAACTTTTGATTATTTTGAGGAAATAATTGAGATCGAGAGAAGGTTTTATTTCTGAGCTAAATTCAATTAGGGGATTAGATATGAATCAGAGATGTATTATCTAACTTGGCTTAATGAAAATAACAAATTATGTAGGGATAACCCTAATCTGTGAGTATGTGAGTTATCAGATCTAGACTTAGTTTTTACCTGTTTGTTATATTTGTTAATCGCATGATCAATTAGTTAATATTCCGCTTGCAAATTTGATGAGATGATTCCGAAATCCTAGACTTTCATCTATATCATTTTCTCCGGGTTTGTTCAGTTTTAATTTATCTTTTTACTTGTTTTTCTTTAGTTTATTTAAATCACAAATTTGGTTAGAGTGTTTAGGATTTATTTTCTATTATTTTTGTTGCATAATAATTATTTGCCGGTTAAGTCTTCTTGAGAGACGACATATGGTTAACTTGTTATCCTACAATTGATGTCATACTCTTGCGAGCGTCGCTAGATTAATTTAAGTGTTTAGTGGTCGAACAAAATTTTGGCGCCGTTGCCGGGGAAGGCTTTAGGTGTAATAATTATTGTGTTTATTTTCTGTGTTTTTATATTAGGATACTTTTTGTTTGCCTTTTGATTTTAACTTTATTCCACAAAAAGCGTTTGATCCGCTTTTCCTGGTGTTGTTTATGCAAGGATGTAGAAATATCAATCGGGATCTTGTGCCTATCGTGGACGACATCCATCGAGTTGCGAGACGTGCAATGAAAGAAGGGGATGATTCTACGGATAGTAATGAGGATTCTCACAATCAAGTTCCAAAGGAAGAATAAACAGACTACGAACCAGAGATGGGTGATAATCAAAACGGAAATAACATGAAGGCACGCCAGCTTTTGATGCGTGAGTTCGCGCGCCCAGTCATTGGCACTGCGACCTCCTGCATCACTTTAGGACAAGCATAACGGAACTATGAGCTTAAAACATACACTTCAATCAGTTACTGATAGGTGTGAGTTTTGCAAGTATTTTGAGGCATATTTCTGATTATAATGATGGGTAAACATGCATATACTCGCGTAAAATGTTACATATTCACTCCTTGTGGAAAAGATATTACACTTTGCTTATTTTATGGGAATTTCATGATATTTGAAGCAAATTGAATATAATTACGAGCACAACAAAGTGGCAACACGGAGAATTGAGTGAATATACGAGAAGTGAAGCCAAAATGAGTGAAAGATGAGCATATAAGGAAAATACAGGGAGCGCACGGGTTGGGCGTGCCTGAGGCACCACCCGTGCACCCCTGCATAAAGAAAATTAGGACTTCTGCATAGCGCACGGGTAGCCCGTGCTCCGACGCACCACCCGTGCGCTCTACAGAGACTGGCTTATATCAATGGGATGGCGCACGGGTAGCCCGTGCTCCGACGCACCACCCGTGCGCTCTACAGAGACTGGCTTATATCAATGGGATGGCGTACGGGTAGCCCGTGCTCCGACACACCACCCGTGCGTCTGCGCTGGAATCGCATAATCTGCAACATTATGCCCTAAACTAGAAGGTGGGTATAAAAAGGCTTTTTGGGGGGCGCACACAATGATATTCTGGCATTTTTGGGATCTACAACACAAGACAAGAGTCTATTCTTGGAAGAAGACATCAAGGAGACAATCGGGTTGCATCGGAGCTTGAGGAACGGAGATATATCGAGAGATTGTCGACTTTCCTAAGTTTTTCTTGCTTCTCTTTTAGTTTCAATCTTTCATTTTCATTTTGTAATGGCTTTGAACAATTTGTTTATGAGTTGTTTAGAAATCATGTGTAGCTAAACTCTTGTGATTTCCGGGTTTTGGAAGTAGATTAATGAACTCTTGTTGGATGTTTTAATCTTAGTTGAAGTTATTATCTTGAAGCCTATTTGAGTATTTTGAGCTTATTCTTGTTTTATCACTTGATCAATGATTTAACTTGTTTGATATATTGATTCATAATTCGAGAGATGAGTTTCAATATTAGATCTTGAATACTCGACACAAATATTTGCATGAATCGAGAGGTTTGTAAATATTTGTGAGGATATTTGATCTTTTAAACTTTCGGGAGTTGAATGCTTCATGTTGAGTAGAGATGCTAGCATAAGTATTTCAATCTACGTTTTATATGCATCTCGAGAGGAGGATAAAATAGCTTTGTGATCGTCTTATAGGAATATTGATAATAACATGGCTTGATTAAACCGGATAACAAGAGGATTATTAATCGAAACCTTAACTCGAAATCCATTTTATTATCTTGATACTTCTATCATTTGTATTATCTTAATCTTGTGTTTTAGTGATTTAAATTGTCTTAATCTCAATACAACAAATCATCCATTTCGAGCGTCTAAATAAAAATAAGACTATCTTAGTTCAATACTTAGCGCACTAATTTATTAGTCTCCGTGGATACGACCTTGCTTACCCTATTCTATAAACTACACCGTACACTTTGCGGTGAAGCTAAAAATAAGGCGAACAAGTTTTTGGCGCCGTTGTCTTGAGGGACTAATACAATTTTTGGTGCTAATATTGCGATAGATAGAATTAATTTTAATTTAGACAATTTTATTTTTACATTTTGGATTCACTTTAATTCTTCATTATTTGACTTGTTTCTTTTAGTTCGGTCCGGTAGTGCATGAACACACGCTCGAGGCAAGGGGACTTGATACCGCTTATACCGGAAGTCGAGGCTTTCGCGAGAAGAATCGATCTACCACTAGACGGGGGCTGAAAGACAACACAATCCGATAATGGGGGATTTGAATGAGTTACCAATACCGACAAACAATGGTGGAAATGAGTTACCGATACACGGTTCAACAAAGAAGCCATTAGTGATTACTTTCGACCACAAACGAATCGTAATTACGGTGGTATTGCCCATATTCCTATCAATGCCAACAACTTCGAGCTCAAACCGACACGATCAATATGGTGCAACAGAATCGATTTGGGGTTCGCAATCAAGATCCTAACTCTCACCTTGCACATTTTATCCAAATATGCAATACGATCAAAATGAATGGAGTCTCGGATGATGCCATAAGATTGTGCCTGTTCCCATTCTCTTTACGGGATAAGGCGAGAAATTGGTTGGGTACTTTGACGCAAGGCGTGTAAGCACATGGGACGAACCGAGCCAAAAGTTCTTGTTTAAATTCTTTCCACCGAGCAAAACTTTGCACCAAAAGCGAGATTACTCAATTCCGACATTCGACTCAAAGCTTTTGTACGAGGCTTGGGAAAGGTTTCGGGATTTGTTACGTAGATGTCCACAACATGGGTTTCCGAGGATCAACAATTATGTTTCTTCTATAATGGTTTAATGGGACAAACGAGGGCCTTTGTGGATGCCGCAATGAGGAGGAGCATTGTTGGCAAGGTTTCCACAAGATGCCTTGAACCTTCTTGAAGAAATGGCCATGAACAGCTTACACAAGTGGCCATCCGAAAGATCTAATGTACAACGAGTAGCCGAAATCTCGGATTCGACCCAATTAAAACATTGACGACACAAGTAGCGACTTTGACAACTCAATTGAGTGTATTGAAAGGGGCGAAGTAAGCGGTACGAGCATGGGTAGTGAAGCTCTTCTATATCCGATGGAAGAGGTAAATTATGTGAATAATCGAATTTCAACAATTTCCGAATTCTTCAAACCCAATGCACTACCATCCAGGGTTGAGAAATCATGAAAAATTTTCCTACGCAAATACAAAGAATGTGTTACAACCTCCGTGATTTAATGCTTCAAGTGGAGGCGGAAATGGGGAAGGCAAATCGTCGTTGGAAGATGCACTCACCTCCTTCATAAATCAATCTAATGCATTCATGAATGATACGAGGAGCCGCCTCGCTAAGCAAGACTCTCGGATGAATAAGATAGAACAACAAGTGACAAGCTCGATAAAGAATGAGACTCAAATGGGTCAATTGGCTACAATTGTGGGTGGTCAACATCACAAGGGTCAATTTCCAAGTAATACGGAAATGAATCCTAAGGAACAATGCAAGGCGATTCGTTTACGAAGTGGTACGGATTATGAGGGGCCTAAAGAAAAATCGGGAATCAAACTTTCGGATGAAGCATCGAGGCCGAAGCGGGAGAATCCGTGATGAAGGATGATATTGAAGAAAATAGGAAAGAAGAGAACAAAGAGGCGAACAAACAAGGATCGAGAAGCTAAAATCATCATCTAACTCGAATATATCTAAGTTGCCTATATCTCTTCCCTTTCCTCAAAGATTTCAAAAGAAAAGCTTGATGATCAATTTGCCAAATTCCTTGATATATTTAAGAAATTGCACATTAACATTCCTTTTACTGACGCACTAGAACAGATGCCAAACTATGCGAAATTTCTTAAGGATGTTATGTCGAAAAAGCGGAGGATGACAAGCTTTGAAACGGTGAATTTGACTTTTAAGAATGTAGTGCAATTATCCAAAGAAAGCTACCACAAAAACCGAAAGATCCGTGGAGTTTCTCTATCCTTGTGCTATTGGTGGTAATTTCTTTAATAAAGCGTTATGTGATTTGGGGGCAAGTATTAATTTGATGCCTTTGTCCATTTTCGTGAAGCTTGGATTAGGCGGCGTGAAGCCAACTACTACGGTGACATTGCAACTTGCGGACCGATCACTTACGTATCCAAGGGGAATTATTGAAGACGTATTGGTAAAAGTTGATAAATTTATATTCCCCGGATTTCTTGGTTCGGATATGGAAGAAGATCGAGATGTTCCACCGATACTTGGACGCCCTTTCCTAGCCACGGGTAAAGCCTTAATAGATGTGCAAAAGGAGAGCTCACATTACATGTTAATGATGAGCATGTTTTATTTTCTATATATAAGGCAATAAAATTTCATGATTCGGTGGAGAATTGTAATTTTTTTGGATATAGTTAGTTCATGCATTGAGGATTATGTTGATCATACATTGTCTACAGATGATTTGGAATTTGGTCTAACCCACTCGCTCAATGTCGGGTGTTGTACGACTATGTTTGTGCCTTAGATCATATGCAGAACTACCTAAGAGCGCAAGAGGCGAGAACACAAAGTCGAAATAAAGGAGTCAAACTTGCGAAAACGCACCACCCATGCATCCACGCACGGGCAACCCGTGCTTGATGATGAGGGAAGAGTTGAAGTCTCTGAAGAGCACACGGGCCGTGCGCTGGAGCACGGGCAACCCGTGCGTGACCCTGAAATAGCAACATCGACTCCGGAACTCAAGCAATTACCTGAACACCTCAAATATGCATTCCTTGGGGCAAATAATGCAAATCCGGTAATCGTTTCATCTCTTCTCACTCCTACTCAACTTGATAAACTCATTAAGGGTTTTACAAAAACATAAGTCGGCACTAGGATGGTCTATAAATCGATTTAAAAGGCATAAGTCCATCCGTTGTGATGCATAAAATTCGGATGGAAGATGTTTATAAACCATCAATGCAAAACCAAAGACGACTAAACCCTATCATGCAAGATGTGGTTAGGAAGGAAGTGTTGAAATGGTTGGATGCCGGGATCATTTATGCTATATCTGATAGTTCATGGGTAAGTCCGGTACAAGTGGTGCCGAAAAAAGGGGGTAACAGTGGTGAAAAATGAGAATGAAGAACTGATTGCTACTAGAATCGTTACAGGGTGGCGAATTTGCATTGATTATCGAAAACTAAATGATGCCACTCGAAAAGATCATTTTCCTCTTCCCTTTATAGATATGATGTTGGATCGTCTTGCAGGTTATGATTATTATTGCTTTTTAGATGGTTATTCCGGGTACAATCAAATCATGATTGCGCCGGAAGACCAGGAGAAAACAACATTTACATGTCCTTATGGCACATTTGCATTTCGTCGCATGCCATTTGGTTTATGTAATGCGCCTGCCACTTTCCAACGTTGTATGATGGCTATATTTCACGATCTTATTGAAAAAGTTATGGAGGTGTTTATGGATGATTTCTCCGTGTTTGGTGATTCTTTTGATAATTGTCTTCACAATCTTTCCCTAGTCTTGCAATGATGTGAAGAGACCAATCTAGTACTAAATTGGGAAAAGTGCCATTTTATGGTACGCGATGGCATTGTACTTGGTCATCGAGTTTCTTTTGCGGGTTTGGAAGTAGATCGGGCAAAAATTGTAGCGACGAGAAATTACCACCTCCTACAAACGAAAAAGCTATCCGAGCTTCTTAGGCCACGCCGGATTCTATAGAAGGTTTATCCGTGACTTTTCTAAAATTTCTAAGCCTTTGAGCCAATTGCTTTGAAAAAGATCTTTGCTTTCAATTTTTCCAATGATTGTTTGTAGGCGTTTGAAACGTTGAAGAAGGCATTGGTGACCGCACCTATTCTTGTCGCCGGATTGGAGCCAACCATTTGAATTAATGTGTGATGCGGCGATTTTGCGGTAGGGGTCATTTCAGGTCAAAAGAGGGAAAAGTTGTTTAGATCCATCTACTATGCTAGTAGAATCTTTGGGAGTGCTCAACAAAATTACACCACTACTAGAAGGAGATGTTGGCGATTGTCTTCGCATTTGATAAATTCCGACCATACTTGATTGGAACGAAAACGATTATTCACACCGACCATGCGGCTATCAAATATCTTTTTGATAAGAAGGATGCGAAACCAAGGTTGATTAGGTGGATCCTATTATTGCAAGAGTTCGATGTGGAAATCGGGGACCGGAAGGATGTGAGAATGTGGTAGCGAGACCACTTATCTCGAATTGAAAATCAAGAGGGGTCGCAAAGAAGCACGGAATTGATAAAAGAGGAATTTCCGATGAACGGTTACTCATGCTCGAGGCAAAATTCCCGTGGTATGCGGATTTTGTCAACTATTTGGTCATGAGTTTTGCCTCCAAATCTATCGTCATATCAAAAGAAGAAATTCCTACATGACGTCAAGTTTTACATGTGGGACGACCCCTACTCTTTAAGAGGTGTCTTTGACAAAATCATAAGGAGATGCGTACCTCAAGAAGAATGGGAGGGAGTCCTACAACAATGTCACTCTTCACCCTCCGCGGACATTTTGGCCCAATCCGCACCGGGCCGCTGCGAAGGTATTGCGAGTGGGCTATCTTGCCCACTCTATTTAATGATTGCTATTTGTTTGTGCAACAATGTGACAGTGTCAACGAATGGGCAACATTTCCGGAAGACACGAGATGCCGATGACAAACGAATCGAAGTTGAATTGTTCGATGTTTGGGGGATTGACTTTATGGGCCCATTTACATCATCTTGGTTGTCAATATATTCTACTTGCAGTGGAGTATGTATCCCGTTGGGTAGAGGCGATTCCTTCCAAAACAAATGATGCTCAAATTGTGATGAAGTTCCTTAAGAAAAATATATTTACTCGATTCTAAGGCACTCCAAGAGCTTTAATTAGCGATGGAGGGTCGCATTTTGTAAATAAATTGATGAGCAACTTGTTGGCAAAATATGGGGTGAAACATAAAGTTGCATTGGCATACCATCCACAAGCCAATGGGCAAGCCAAGTAGCCAACCGGAGATCAAACAGATTCTTGAGAAGACGGTTAACATCAACCGAAAGGATTGGGCATTAAAATTGGATGATGCTCTATGGGCGTACGGGATCGCATATAAGACACGTTGGGCACATCTCCATATCAACTTGTCTTTGGGAACTCGTGCCATTTTCCTAGAATTGGTGCACAAAACATTTTGGGCGGTCAAGAAGCTAAATCGGATTTTCAAAAGGCCGGTGAAGAAAGGTTACTCCATTTAAATGAGATGGAAGAATTTCGGGATGAAGCTTACGAAAATTCCCGAATTTACAAAGAAAGAACCAAACGATGGCATGACAAAATGATTAAGAAACGAGAGTTTTTACCGGGGAACCCGTCCTCTTGTACAATTCACGCCCTAAACTTTTTCCTCGGAAAACTCAAATCTAGGTGGTCGGGGCCTTTCGTGATCAAGAAAGTATTGAATCCTCCCGGAGTCGTGGAATTGTTAACAAAAGACGGTGAGACTTTCATGGTAAACGGCCAGAGGATTAAGCATTACTTCCACCGAGGTAATCAAGAGGAGGTGACATCCATCACCTTGCGAGACCCGTGACGGAACGAAAAAAAGCGCAAGCTAAAGACGTAAAATATAGCGCTTGTTGGGGGAAACCCAATGGTTTTTGGTGTGGATTTCATTTTTTATTTTTTTTGTGTGTGTTTTATTCTAATTTTGTGTGTTAAAAAAAAATAAAAATAAAAATAAAAAAAAGAATTTTTTTTTACCTGAATTGCTATATAGGTGCGCACGGGTAGCCCGTGCTCCGACGCACCACCCGTGCGCCCTCAGAGAGTGGAAGTCTCTCGGGGATGGCGACGGGTAACCCGTGCGCCATACGGGAAAGAGGTAAAAAATAGAGCGCTTTCAAAGTCGCTCTTCAATTTTTTTCAAACACCCCAACGCACACCCCGCCCTTTCCCCCACTTTCTTCAAAAATCACCCAAACTATCACTCAAATTCGTCCATTTAATCCCTCCCCATCACAATTGAACTCCAATTTACATCGAATTCGAATTTGCTTGAAGAATTTTGAGCAAAAGCACCTAAGGTTCAAGTTATCTACTTGAGTCTCATTTAGAGAATTCCTAAGAAGAACAAATTTCTCCTTGCGAATTCTTTGTCCATTATGTATTAGGGATCATGATAGGTGCTTATTTTGATATTTTTGCTATGAATTGTGTGAATTATTCTTTCAGAAAATTATCAAACACTTTGTGGGCTTATATAATTGAGGTGTATTTGAATGAAATATTGATGAATAAGGCATGGCCAATGATTGTTTGAGCTTTTAGCTAATAATTTTCTAGAATGGCCATAATTCTTGCTTGCTTGGGGTAGTTGATCGATCAAAGTGAAAGTAGGGAAGTGAATTTGCATCA
Organism: Rehmannia glutinosa; assembly: GCA_016081115.2. Taxonomy (NCBI): domain Eukaryota; kingdom Viridiplantae; phylum Streptophyta; class Magnoliopsida; order Lamiales; family Orobanchaceae; genus Rehmannia; species Rehmannia glutinosa. Next base: position 324,424 of record JABTTQ020000556.1, on the reverse strand, counting down.
CCTAATATGTTAGCTTTAATCCCCTACTTTGTTGTTGCCATTGATCATCTTTGGGATGCTAATGGAATGTATTTCGTACAAATCCTTCATGGCCGAGCGAAGAAATCCCCAGGGTGGAAGGAGACGTGCACGCGAGGCGGCACAACGAGACGTGGCACCGCCAGAGGTAGACCAAAACAGTCCCACGGCATATGGGGTTGTATTGACAAACGCGGATGATCTTGAGCGATGGAATCACTTGGTTGGTCGCCAAATAGCTCCATCCCGCTATGCCGACGATGAATGTACCCAAACTTTGGGGATACATGAGGACGCTTGGCGTCTCTTCGCAAAGGTCGGATGGACCAATTTCATGAGCCGAAGGTGGCCGACCTTTAAACAATTCACATTGGAGTTTTTGAGTACCGTAGAAGTACTCAAACAAGGAGGGACTTTTGAACCATATATGATACGCTTTCAATTGGGGAACGTTCGTAGACAACTATCTATTACCCAATTGAACACCATTTTCGAGGTTCCAATGAACGCTCGTTTCTGACCGATGCCCAATTATGATCAATATGACTTTTGGAGAATCTTTGGTGGAAACACCACAAACGGGGCCCTTGTTGTATGCCCCGCGGACCGCCAAAGCCTCTTGATCCGAATCCGATTTTCCGGTACATACAACGCGCGATCGTATCCTCCGTGTTCGCCCGAGAAAATATTGGAGGGATGATTACTAAGGAGCTGTATCTACTATGGTGTATGCTTACAAATACACCCTACAACACAAACACAATTTCGCAGAGCAAGTGGAACAGTTGGCTAGGCGAGAAGGGGGTACGATTTCTATAGGGGCCTCATTACCCTATTGCCCGACATTTCAACGTCGATTTCCGAGGCTTGGAGCCTATTCTCGGCAAAGACTCGGGTTAATTTGGCATCGTTGCACCACATGAAATTCATAGCAAACGAAGACAACACATTGGTACTTCTACGAAGAAGAAGGTCTTTGATTTCCGTTGCCTAACCCGCAATACACCACCACGATACATACATTGGCGGACACCACCAACTTCCTAATGAACTCTGACGCACATAACCGAATTACAGAGGCTATAGATGCAAGGAAGAAGCGCAGAGTTGAAGGCTTCCAGGATGAAGAGGATATGGTGGCGGAGGAGGAGGAGCTACGCAGACGAGACATGGGGGTGGAACCTCATCACCTCCAACTTGGCTATGACATTCCCGAGTCCTCACATGGAGGCGATTACCCCGACCCTCACATAGTGGGGATCGTCCCGGAACCTCTTATGGTGGCACGTCCCAACGAGGCAATGAATTTCAAGATATGTTACGTGCATTTGGGGAGGACTTGCGTCGGCAAGGAGAGGAGTTGAGGCAACAAGGGGAGGATTTGAGGCAACATCGGGCTGATTTTCTCGCGTTCAGCGAGCGCTATGATCGGCGTTCCGAGGAGACGTGGCAAGTGCTCCAACAGTTACAAATGTGGCATATTTCCCAAGGCCACTTTCCGCCACCTCCCCCGCAGTGATTCAGGTATATCCCCACTTTTCGTTATTGAAATTCTATTTTTCCCCTTAGAACACTATAATTTCATTCAAGTTTGGGGGGAGAGATAGTATTTTAATATATGAAAAGTGTGGATACAAAAAAAAATAATCATGCATTTCGTGTTTTCATATAGTTGCATTAGAGCATTCTAGGTGGCATTGCATTAGAGCACGTTTATGGCTTTAGCACGTCTATTGCTTTCGTAGTGGTTAGAGAGTGAGTTGACCTGGCTTGTTGCAACTTGTTTTGTGTGTGGTGATTTTGAAAGATTTGTATTGTTGGAATTGGATGACGAGTATGAGTTGATTGAGCCTTGAATAGATGACATTGAGCATGTTAATAGGAAAAACTTGGTGTGATGCTTTGAATTACATTTTGACAAGCCTGTGAGCTTTGAGCCTTTACTGCTTATATCTTGTGCAGTCTTGTTGTGATTGAGGGTATCATTCGTGTTGTCAGAATTCTAGAACTTGCTTGGGTATCTCTGTCGAAGCCACATGTTGTATGCAAATTGTGAATGTGATAAAAGGCCATCTTTGTTAGCCTTTCAAGCCTTTTGCTTCCCTACAGATGATGAAATTCCTTGTTAGCCAAGTTGAGCCTATTGCCTATTCTTTTGATAACCACAAGATTTAAGCTTTGAACTTGATAGATCCATCACCCTAAACTCGAGTGTATAACGTGGAGTAAAGGGAATAAATGGAGTTGAAGGAGTGAGAATTGAAAAGTGGGATAATTGGTTAATTGAAAAGAAAAAAAAATCAAGGCTATACTGTGAATTCTCATAGAAATGAACTTGGGGGCGAAGGATTGTAATTGAAGGCGATTCTCAAAAGAAAGAAAGAGATGGAAATAAGGAAAGTTGATAAAAATAAGGGATAATTGGAGTAGCATAATGAACTATTATGTAGAGGATTGATATGCTCACCAGTTATATGCTCGAGTTTGAGTCACTTTGTCCAAAATTTCCTACCCTAACCAAAGAGCCTTCGTTACAACCAAATAAGAAAGTCCTTTTTGATTCACGAAGTGCATACATTCTAGTGGCGGAGATACGAGACGAATTGCAAGCTTATGGTAATTTTGCGACATTGAATTGATTCGAGTGTAAACACGTCCCATATTCTCGTGAGATGAGCATATACACATAACTTTGAGAGTTGGAATTCAGAGCATTTCACTTTGTTTTACTTGAGGCGTGTTCTTTGATCAGATATTTGAAGCTTGATTGGGTTGTGCTCAACATTCATGACGAACAATATGGATCTTCTTTTGGGTTCTCTATGCGCGCTGTTATTCTTATCTCCCTGTTGTGCTCTATCGTGTTTTCAAAATTGTTGATCGGAACGGTCAACAGTGTAAGTTTGGGGGATTTTGATAGGTGTGAGTTTTGCATGTATTTTAAGGCATATTTCTGGTTATAATGATGGGTAAACATGCATATACTCGCGTAAAATGTTACATATTCACTCCTTGTGGAAAAGATATTACACTTTGCTTATTTTATGGGAATTTCATGATATTTGAAGCAAATTGAATATAATTACGAGCACAGCAAAGTGGCAACACGGAGAATTGAGTGAATATACGAGAAGTGAAGCCAAAATGAGTGAAAGATGAGCATATAAGGAAAATACGAGGAGCGCACGGGTTGGGCGTGCCGAGGCACCACCCGTGCACCCCCGCATAAAGAAAATTAGGACTTCGCATAGCGCACGGGTAGCCGTGCTCCGACGCACCACCCGTGCGCTCTCTACCGAGAGACCGGCTTATATCAATGGGATGGCGCACGGGTAGCCCGTGCTCAAGCCCGACGCACCACCCGTGCGCTCTCTGAGAGATCGGCTTATATCAATGGGATGGCGCACGGGTAGGCAGTGCTCCGACGCACCACCACGTGCGTCTGTACTGAATCCCATAATCTGAAAGATTATGCCCTAAACTAGAAGGTGGGTATAAAAAGCTTTTTTGGCGCACACAAGGATATTCTGGCATTTTTGGGATCTACAACACAAGACAAGAGTCTATTCTTGGAAGAAGACATCAAGGAGACAATCGGGTTGCATCGGAGCTTGAGGAACGGAGATATATCGAGAGATTGTCGACTTTCCTAAGTTTTTCTTGCTTCTCTTTTAGTTTCAATCTTTCATTTTCATTTTGTAATGGCTTTGAACAATTTGTTTATGAGTTGTTTAGAAATCATGTGTAGCTAAACTCTTGTGATTTTCGGGTTTTGGAAGTAGATTAATGAACTCTTGTTGGATGTTTTAATCTTAGTTGAAGTTATTATCTTGAAGCCTATTTGAGTATTTTGAGCTTATTCTTGTTTTATCACTTGATCAATGATTTAACTTGTTTGATATATTGATTCATAATTCGAGAGATGAGTTTCAATATTAGATCTTGAACACTCGACACAAATATTTGCATGAATCGAGAGGTTTGTAAATATTTGTGAGGATATTTGATCTTTTAAACTTTCGGGAGTTGAATGCTTCATGTTGAGTAGAGATGCTAGCATAAGTATTTCAATCTACGTTTTATATGCATCCCGAGAGGGAGGATAAAATAGCTTTATGATCGTCTTATAGGAATATTGATAATAATGTGGCTTGATTAAACCGGATAACCAGAGGATTATTAATCGAAACCTTAACTCGGAAATCCATTTCATTATCTTGATACTTCTATCATTTGTATTATCTTAATCTTGTGTTTTAGTGATTTAAATTGTCTTAATCTCAATACAACAATCATCCAATTTCGAGCGTCTAAATAAAAATAAGACTATCTTAGTTCAATACTTAGCGCACTAATTTATTAGTCTCCGTGGATACGAACTTGCTTACCCTATTCTATAAACTACACCGTACACTTGCGGTGAAGCTAAAAATAAGGCGAACAGTTACCCTCATTTTATGGGATGCCCAATGAAGACCCTCTCAACTTCTGTAGCGCCCTTTCTAGCTTACTTGAATTTTAATGTGAAAATAAACAATTAAAATAGAAATACTTTAATAGACTGCTTAAAATACGATATATTAAAAATCTTACTTCGTTTGAAAACTTTGCAGCGGAATTAAATGCTAATAACTAAAATAATTGCTTGTCAAAAAACATTCATACTCGAAATAAAATGACATTTAACATTTAAAATCTAAAAGTCAAAACTTTGAAATTAAGAGAATTCCATTGACATGGATTTCCCGAGTCACCGCGCCCGACCGTCTCCTTCCTATTCTGCGTTCTCATCTGAAAAATATTCAACATACGTGGAATGAGCTAAAGGAGCTCAACAAGTAATCTCATGCATGGATGCATGCCTAATGCAATATCTTACATTTAACTTAAAAAGACTTTACGTTTTCCTTGATTAAAACTTTTCTTTCATAACTTTCTTTCGCATAAAACTTTGTCTTTCGTTACCTTGAAATATTCTTAGGACGCGAGCTCACTTGGTAACACATTGTTCTAATCAGGGTCGCAGTGGCCTTGTTATTTGGAACCCATGATTTTGCCCGAAGGCCCATTTCCGTTCGTTTTGCCCGAAGGCCCTTTTCCTTGAACATTAAGAATACATGGTCGGAACGCCGGTCCCCCGCGCCCATTTCCCACCCACTCCCGCATCATAGAACAATGTGCACCCATTTTCTTTTGAAAAACATTATACTTTATAACTTGATTTTACTTAATGTCAGGATGCTCGTGAAACGCTATGAACATACATTAACAATGATGCATGAACCTAAGTGATGCAACATATCGTTAAATACGAGAATAAACATAAGCGCATATCATAATAATTAAATCACATTAGTTGAGATAACTTGAGAGCAAAACCATGCATTCAACTGATTAGGGAAAACCTTATGTTCAATCAATTCGGAATAACCCTACATTCAATTAATTAGGGATAAACCCTATGTCCCAACTAATTATTGAATATCCTACTTTCAATTAATTAGGGATAAACTCTATGTTCAACTAATTAGGGAAAACCTTATATTCAATTAGTTAAGGGAAAATCCTATATTCAATCACTCAAACCGCTTTAGGGAAAATAAATACATTCAGTTAGTTTGGGGAAACCCTTCATTCAACTAAGTTAAGGGAAAGCCAACATTCGATGATTCAAAACTATTTAGGGGAAAGCCCTATATTCCGTTAATTAGTGAATATGCCACATTTAAACTTCAAAGAACCATCTTATTCGAATTCGTAACTATATATATACGTCCTGCGCTTAAATGCTTATAGTGCCATTACAATTGAATAATTAATTCTAGTGTTAATAAGGTGTAGGAATGTGAAACATATCCGGCAACACTCTCACCTAGAAAACTTGGACTTTTTATAATATTTTATATAATTAAACTATAGAAACAGCCACTACAAAAAAAACACTGTTTAGTGACGCTTTTTTTTTTTCCGTTTAGAGACGCTTATTAGTGTCACGAAATATATTACCTACGCTTGTGAAAGTGTCACTAGTTGTGTTGTTAAATTTGATGTCACGAAAATATTCGTGACACAAGATCTATGCGTAGGTAAATTTCAAAACGTGACGCTTTTATTTAGTACGTCATTAACATTAATTTGGTGACGCTATTTTCTGTCACAGATTACATTAGACCTACGACTTTTGAGATATAATTTTCCCGACACTAATCAATTATTGTGTCACTAAATTAGCAACGCTTTTCATGAAATAGCGTTGTCAAATCCGAGACGTTTTTAAGAATGTGCGTCGCTAAACTTATGACGCTTTTGAGGAATAATGTCATTTAATTGGAGACACATACAATAAATAGTGTCGCCAAATTGGTTACTTTTTTTTATGATTTGTGTCATTAAATTACCAACATGCAATAAATATCGTCCCCATAATTGGAGACGGTTTTTTAAATTTCAGTCACTAAATTGGCTACGCTTTAAGAATTTGAGTCATTAAATCTGGCAACACTTTTATAATTTATGTCATTAAATTGGTTACACTATTCATATTTTGCATCCTAAATTTGAAATTTGTAATGCTTTTTAATTAGAGGTTATTAAATTGACGATTGTCCTATGTATAGTGTCATTAGATCTACGATGTTATTTATAATAAATCCAACATTATTAATAGTATACAAAGAGGAGAATAATAACAAAAAATAAACCTACTAAAAACAATAATAAATGAATAGCCAAAGTCTTTAACAAACTCGAAATCAAATTACATCGTTGTCTAAAAAAATGATAAAATGAACACTGTTTAAAGACATGGAGAATAATATAAAGGATAATAATCGATATGCTCCCCACGCTCTTCGTCGACTGTTAAATTCCTATTTCAAACAAACAAGAAACTTGATTAATTTTTGTTTTGTATCAAACAATTGAAGAAGAAATGTGAAAAATACTTATATGTATAATTTCTTACCAACAATTTATCCAGGCAAAAGCTTCACATTCAAATACTACCGAACTCTGAGAAATCACGCATATTCTGCAAAAGAGAAGACAACAAAATAATATTATAAATGTTAAAATTTATCGAGTAAAAGTGAAATATAATATGAACTATATATATATATGTATATATATATATATATAAACCTGTGACATCACATCCTTGAATCGTGAGAATTCTTGTTGAAGGAGTCGCATGTCTGACTGAACGTCTTTGTTAACGGATTGCAAATCTTCTATCCTCTTCTCATGGTCCTCTTTCAATTGATTTATTTTGCCTTCATATTCGTCAAAATTTAGTATCTTTTCTTCATAATTTGCTTGCATATCCGCTAGTTTCTTTTGCATAGAGTCCGTTTCACTTAGCCTTTTTTCTCCTAATGGAAAATGTTCTCCATTGATCTGCGTGAGGCGTCACTCCTAGACCATATCTTTTAGCCCTCCCATATTGATCTTCTCCCAAGAGTTCACAAAATACTTCATTTTGAACGATATTGACATCTTGATTACGAGATCTTTTCACCACGCTCGCAATCATGTTGGCGACTAGATCCTATTAAAACAATTGTCAAAGAATTAGTAACCAATTTATTGTAATAATCCAATTATCTTACATATCAAATATAACAATAACAAGATATATGACTCTCAAAGTAGTTACAATAATTACCATAATTTTTTTCGCTTCGGATTCACAAAACTTCCATCCTTTCTTTTATGTGTTATTCCAAAAAAGTCTACACGTCCAGTCGCTTTTCCATTTTTCGCTTCTGTCACAATATAATTTGAACACAAATCAAATCACAAAATAAATTACATATATTCTATTCATATTGATTTTATAGTGCATTACTAAAAAAATTAAATATTTTTGCAAATCCCTTTTGCCAACTGCATAGTAATATAAAAATAAAATATATCTCACGAATTCGTCTTTGCATCGTGCAAAACTCTTAGAACCACAAGTATGAGGCATTTTGTGGTGTGTCCTTGCAACTTTTTACCCTTGTCGGAGAGTTTACGCACATAATTCATAAATTATTATATTTACATGGATAACATAAGTCTCGACTAGCATTTTAAGACAAATGAAAGGAAGGAAAAAAAAAAATGGTCTATTGTTGAATTTTCAGTTTAAGCAATTTCATAACTGAGTTTCATTATGTTATTTAATTTAATACCTGTGACTCTTACGAAAAACCAATACTCGACAAGTTTCTTCCACTGCAAAGGAGATAATCCTAGTGGAACATCATCTATAGTTTGCTGCTTTGTCTTCTCAAGTAAAAAATGAGCAAATTTTAGCTCATGCTTGTAGTTCTTCCATTTCACGGGAATTGATGTCAATACCCATTTTTTAACATTTGGATTATCAGGGATCTCAAAGTATGCCTGTAACAAAATATTTTATAGATCACAACTACAAGGTTTAACATATTTAAAATAAGTAATTGTTTTATTTTAAATATATACATAATTAAATTACCTTAGTCAACTTCCATAAAATGTTTTTATCTTCATCAGGCATTTTTCTCCAATCCGAGTACTCAACGGAGCAAAATTCTTTCTTCCTTGCAACAGTACCAAGCCAACCACCCAAAATTCCACCACCTTTTTTAATTGGTTGTCCCAAATCATTACATTGGACAACTACCTTTGAGCCTTTGGGCAATGTCCAAACATCCTTAGCACGAGTCACTCCTCGCTTTTTACGCACGCTACCTTCCGGCTCTAAATACCAATTTCAACAATTTAAAAATTATAAAGAATGTGTCAGATTAAAATGTCTAGGATGGGCATAAAGCATATATCAGCCACAATTAAGCAAAAACTCAGAAATATAAAGAATGTGTCAGATTAAAATTTCTTCTACGATGTCACCTAACCAACTTAAAAATAGGAGTTTAATAAAATTTTATATAACAAGTTGGTATTGGAACTGAAATATTCACAAAACAATAAGCCAAAATTTATATCATGGCCAGCCCTTTTTGTCACGCCCCAAAATCGGGAGCTATGACTCGGACGGTCTAACTTATGCCGGTTTACCATGCCGGCCGATTTATTCATTAATATAACCCAAACATAAATAGCAAAATCCCAAAATACAATGAATATTAATAAAGAAAACTAAGTCAGAGTACAATCGTAGTGGAATCAGGAAATAAAATACAATCCTCGTCACAATCATACTTCCTACGGGTCTTGCGCCCGACTATTACAAGAAAATTGCTTAGTATTTGTCCATACATAAAGAAACCATAAAATTCAAATTGTCTCAACAGTCTAGCACAATAGAGAGCTAAATAGTAGCTTCGAAATCTTCATCGTGGTCTTCTTCCGGTGGAACCTCATCCTCTGGTTGGAAAAATAGGTGGGAGTGAGATAAAAATTCTCAGTGGGTGTGGTGAGTGTGTGCAAGTGGGGCTTATACTTTATGCAGTAAAATCGTTTCATGAATTTTGATGCAAGAAACGTGCAATGGCATTCTCATTTATTTAATAATTTTATTAGTATTTAACAATCGATTAAATCAATTCAGATCGATTGGTTGCGCACGAAAGTGTGATGCCAACCCGCATCCCGTCACTCATATCAATTGGTTGCGCACGAAAAGTGTGACGCCAACCTGCACCACCTTATACGGCAGAGAAGTGTTGATCAAACATCATCTCCCCAAACAAGACACCTTATCCCTCCTATCGATAGGGTTATAGCCGCTATCCCGATTGGCACGACGTCTCCACAGTGGAGCTATTTAAGCTCTAGAACGTCATAATCATGATTATACCTGCAATTCTACGACCCAATCGCCGCCGGACTCTCCTATCCGGCTCGAGGTTGGGAGTTGGGCGATGGAGACGGCATGAGATCGTAGCCAAGCTACCCATCCCATACGCGACTTATCCATTCCACAAAAACAATCATTCATATCGCTTGGTTGCGCACGAAAGTGTGACGCCAACCTGGGCGATCAATCAAGAGGGCCGGTGCGTTCATAGACTCGCCGCGTCCGATATTCGATCCGCGACATAGATACCGGAGGGGTAATCTAGTCGGTTCTATTCATTAATTCAGTGTATTATACTTGAAGTTTTTAATAAGGTTCGGGTTATGCGGGTGAGGAAGTCTCCTTATTAACGGGACAATTAGTCGATATGAAAATCCCGAATAAATTTGGATAATAATTTTAAAATAGAATTTTAGTTAAATAAAATATTTAATGTTTCATAAATAAACTAAATTTTAGAAGATAAAATAATTTCTATGACCTTGGTAAATTTTATTGTAAAATAAAACATTTTAATTAAAGAGGAAAATTTATGCCGGGTTTTAAAATTCCATAAGTTGTGATCTTGGACTCGGAAAAGGGCAAGGTCAGTCTCTAATTTTTTTAAAATTCTAAAGAATCATATTTTATGGGTATCGGGGTACAATTTTTGAAAATTGCGAGTCGATCCCGATTTTCTCCCAATTTATTATTTTGACCCGATACTTTTAAAAATAGATATCTCTTCGGAAAAGGTTTTAACGAGATTTCAAGTCTAATAATTTCTTTGGGGCAGTGATTATGTGGGTTAAAAATAGTTTCGAAAACTTCCCAGATTTAGTACCGATTTTCTGAAAAATTCCATTTTAACCTCAAAGGCAATTTTACCGTTAAGGGCCCGTTTCAAGCCCATTTTTCGTGAAAATTGGACTAAAGGTCCAGAATATTAATTAAAATAATTTCATAAAATGTTTAGGACAGTAACTGTCCACATTTTTGAAATTTACAGTTTAGCCCCTTAAGGTTTGGAAAATTACAATTTAGTGTCTAAAATTTCGTATATTCGCATTTGCTTGGCCCGGAGGGTCCCAATTATAATTTTTCATTTTTACTTTATTATTTCAGTAATTTCAGTCCAATTTTTCGAAATTTCCAGTGGGTTCTCACAGTTTTTTGATTTTAACATCTTTGGCCCTATATTTTACCGTATTTACAAAAGAGGCCCAAACCCGATTTTGTTCATAAATCCTCAAGTCCAGAATGTTAATACGATATATTAAAAATATATTCTTTATATTCTCAGCTATTTTGAAGATATACATATAAAGAAGGCATATAAGCATATAAAAGCTATTTTCTAAACAAGAATCACTTTTATCATAATTCCAACATAAACATATAATTTTTGAAATTTTCCATAAATAAAAACTGAAAATTTTCCAGAAATATATAAAAAAAAATATAACCACATATATTCATGCCATTTTATGCAAAAATCATGAGTTTTAGAAGAGTTTCACCCACCTCTTGTCTCTTGGGTAAGACGTTGGTCTAGGTAACTTCTCTTTCTTAGAACACTTCCTTAAGGTCCCAAGCTTCTTAGGGCAGCCCCTAGTTTGGGAGATTCGGGTGTCAAAATGTGAAGAAAAAAAAATGGAGAGAAAAAGAAATAAGGAAGAGTTTAAAGCCTATGAAGTTCTTACCTTTCTTGTTTCTTGAAAGCTCCTTAAAAATCACAATCTTCAAGCATATTGCTCCTTAAAATTGCAGTCATATCCCTCCATTTTCCAGATTTTCGTCCTTAAGGGGTTGGAGAGGGAGAGAGAGTTGGGTGTTGTGTGGTAAAAATGGCTAAGTGTTGAAATGAGATGATGTATGGCAAAATAATGAAGTCCTCATCCTAGCCTCTTTACTAATCTAGACACTCAAGTGTTTTTGGAAGCTAGCAAATTTGGAGGCTTATGCTTGCATAGGTAGAAGCAAGACTTATTGGAGTGGATGAAGGCTTTCATGTTTAAGTGAATAAGACAAAAGGAAAAAGACAAAAGGAAAAGACAAGGCTTGTATCTCTTCTCATATAAATCAAATCTTATATCTATCTTACTTATATAATTATTCATCTAGTTATAAGGTGTCTAATAATTCCCAAGTAGTTTATCATCACTTATAATCTAAGGTATTAAATAGAATTAGAACCAATAATGCAAGTCAAATATATTAATCAAGCAATTAATCAAATTATAAAAATTATTTCAAAATATATAAATGTAATTTTCAAAATTAATAAAATATTTAAATAAATATTATGCTACAAAAAAAAATAATTAGTTGTTAAGAGAGAAATCCAACTGGATAATATATTTTGTTGAAAGTTGAAAGAAATCGACAATCATTAAAGAAGTCAAAATAGGTGTTATCAATATACACCATAAAATAAAAATAATTCTAAGTATAAATGATATATCTATTAGCTAAATCGAGAAGTAATTAATTCAACAAATCAAGAATGAGGCACTTAGCTATTTTAATATAAAGGTCGAATTTTTAACAAAATAAATCTCGAATATTGTTCTTTCAGAAATTGAAATTTTATTAGATGAACTTTCAAAACATGAGTCATTGTCTTTGTTAAAGTATCAAATTAGTAGTAGATGGTTTTAATAGATCACAAATGAAATAGTTTGCTTGTAAAGCATAAAATTATTTTCTAATAAAATAGGTTCAAATACTACTTTAATTTATGCCAAGAATTTTAAAAAATCATAATAAATTTTTGTTAACTCAAGATAATATATTTGGAGTAAAATGTTGAGTTTATCGAAAAGGATATTTAATTAAGACACAGTTTCTTTTAAATAAAAAATATTTTGATCGATTGAGCAATAGTAGCCTTATGGAAAATGACTAAATATAAGTATCATCGTCATAAAAAAAATATGGCGACAAGAATTTTATTTTTCAAATACTAAAGAATAGATTTTAAATAGCACTTTTTACCGAATCGAGTTGTAAGGAAAATGATAATAGTCAACAAAATGAGGATTTGGTTCATCCGACACGTACACGTAAATCAATTGCATTATCATGTAATTAGATAATAAATTAAGTAATATTAATATTGATAACATATTGTGTTATGGAATACTAAAATAATATATCGGGAAATATATGTGGATCGTGTCGTCTATGGTATAAAAATCAGGGGCCTCACACTTTTTCCACTATTTAAAGTTAGACCAATTTCAAAGATCAAAGACTCTTTGCAGGAAACAAGAATGAAAGTAGATTGAATGAATGAAAGACAAGGATACATGACTAATATTAAGAGTAAATAAAAGTAAAAGAATCGAGCAAAGTAATGATTACTCGAGACAAACACTTGGATTCAGTGTGTGTCCATGCCACCCACTTGGTGGCACCCAGTGGGTGGATCCACCCTTGAATCCACACACACCCATGTGTGTGTGTGTGTGTATGTGTAAATCAGGTGGATCCACCCACTGGGTGGCACCCAGTGGGTGGCATGGACAAGACCGGATTCGATGCTTCAATTCAACCAACTTCACGAGCACATTACTGGGGGATTCAGATGCTTAGATTCAAGCACTTAGATTCAAATGCTATCTGATGAAATGATTTCAAAGTGTTCCAACAAACAAGTAGAAATATTTCTTTGGAAAAGCAGATAACACATCTTTGAAAGATTGGGTATTGAATGCAACATTCTAACAACATTTTCTTATTCAACATTATTAAAAAAACAAATGACAGACAGATCGACATGAAGCAATTATAGCGATAAATTCCTCAGCATGTGTAAATATTGAAATACATAAAATCAGCGCCCTAAATTAAGTTACACAGGACAAAAGAATATTACTTTATAATTCTGCATCGTTTAATACGACTAAATTTTGGGCGAGACACCACCTAGACAAATACATTAATGACTCTGTTTGTTAATTTTGAAAGGAAAGCACTCTTTTTGTAAATGAAGTTTATGATGTATTGACCAGATTTTGAAGGTCATTCTCAGGGAGTGAGGAGAAGTTTTTTAAAAAAAGATGGCAGGCCTTATAAATGAAATGCTTTCAGTGACGGCATATATCTATATTCTTTAATCTACCTCAAGTTTTTAAAAAATAGATTAATTACTCTTAATTTGTCGTACCTCTAATTTCGATATCCTCGTAGACTTCATTAACGTTCTCATTCTCTTGTGCTTCTATGTCGGAATCTAGAGTATCGGGTGGCTGGGTCTCATCGTCAATATCTTCCTGGGTTAGTTTCAAATGTTTGTGCAACATCTTCATGGGAATTCAAAACACATCGAAGGCGTTTTGCTCCGGCCATTAATATATATCTACAACAGAAAGAAGAAAAACCCATTATCAACACAACAAAATATACTTGATTATTTACACGAAACTAAAGATTAGACATACATAAAAATAACTTTCTCCATAATTCCATTGGATTAGATTTTACCTCATGTCTGTACTACTCAAATTTAATAAAAATCATTCACAATTCAATATCTAACTTTAATTAAAATTAAGTAAAAAATTATTCTAATTTCAAACTTGTAGTTGCAATTAAATCAAGTGTAGGCATGGAATGAAATTTATAAAATACAATTTTATAAATTAAGTCAAGTGTAGGCATGGAAATTCTAATAGAAGATGGAATAAAATTTGTAATATACATAATTCAAACTGCCAAACGATTATAGTATAGAGTAGTCTTCACCTTAGATGGCACGACACCCCTCTGTTTTTTGTGTGGCTGGTTCCTTGTGTGTGGCTGAGTCGACACCTTTGTGTTGTGTGTGTAGATATATTATGTGGATGAAGAGAGAAGGAAGAGAATGTGGGGAGAAGGAAGAGAAGGTGGAGATGGTGGAGAACTTGTCGTGCAGATTGGGAATGAGAAAAAAGAGGGAATAATGTTGGCGCCGTTTCTTTTATCATGTTTGATTATATTTAGATTTTGTGTCACATTATTTATGATAAGTAATTAGTATTTTCATTCAACAAAAGAAGATTTACTAGTCTCACTGCCTCACTGTCTCACTCATATAAAACATATTAATCAACCGTGATAAATTTGTAATATTTAAAATTTACCAGGTAAATTTATAATATATAAAATTTAGGTAATATTCAATTCTCATATAATTTGTAGGGATGACAATGGGCGGTTTTAATTTGGTCAAACCTCGACCGCCAAGAAAAATTAAGACTCATGCCGCATCTTGAGATCCGCCCCGCCGCCCGCTCCGAACCCGCCAAAGTGTCTAGACCATTGGACCCACCATTTTTTAATTGCAATAATTTATTTTTTTGTATTTGTGACTAAATTTTCAAAAGCAATCCACTGTCAATAACGCAAAAAAAATAAATATAATTATGCAACTTATTATAACTGCGTTTTACAATATTTAGCTACTATTAAGATTTTTTATCAAAAAAAAATTACTATTAATATCTTGCAGTATTAATCAACTAATATTCAAAATAAATATTCAAAGTATAATATCAAGATGTTATAGTAGTTAATTAATTTCTATACAACACTAATCAAATCTAAAAGTAAATAATGCAGAAAAATATATAGTGATATTAAAAAAATGTAATAAAAAATAATATGGCGGGCGGGTCCAATTAGACCCGAAAATTGCCGCAAACCCGGGCATTTTTTTAAGTTTTGGACACGAGACCCATTTGATCGTCCGAGTGGGTTTGATGCAAGGGCAGGTTTTAACCCGCCTCTGCGCCATCCCTAATAACTTTAGCCTTCCCGAAGCCAAACCTCACGACCTATATATACATACAGTAGAACCTATATAATTTAATACTCTATTACTTATTAATCTCGCTTAAATAATATTTTTTGTCCGGTCTTAACTCGAAGACAATGTGTTAAATTAATAATTCACTAAATTTATAAGTTAACACATATACGAGAATGGAGATCTACACTAGAATTATTATCTTAATTTTCATAATTCACATAGAAAATGAAAAATAAACTTAGCTACTCGATACTCGATTCAAGATCGATCGTTAAAAGCTCGTTTGAGCTCGGTTCGTTAACATGTTGAACCAAGCTTGAACACATTTTCTCATTCAATAAGATATAAAGCTCGGGTTGAGCTCGTCTCGATTAGTAAAAAAAATTAAAATATGTATAAAAATATCAAGCTACTCGAGCTCGATTCGTGTTCTGCTCGACCAAAGCTTATTCAAGCTCGATTCAATTAATAATCAAACAAACTCAAACCCAATTTTTGAAGCTCGATTAAAATCCGGTTGATCCAACGGTATAGATACCCAAGTGGGTAGCATCTACGGCCCCATATAATACCTAAGCATAAGTGAATATATGGATACAAGTACCACATCATTAGTTGGAACATATCTCATTGTCTATATGGATATTTCCAACTGAAAGAAGTTGTAGAAATTGGTCGAGAAGATAAGTGGTCAACGTTGACATGTATGTCAAATTATGTTAAGATGGTGCATTTGAACTTTGCTGCACTGTTTGTCCAATTGCAATCAAGTATAACAAGATTTTTGTTGATGCCATTGTTGGAATTGGTCTTTGAGAAATTGGGTGTTGACCCGATTTTGACCAATTAATTAAGTGGTTTCCATTTGTGAAAAATGGAATTAAATTATTTGTAAAAATTCTACTAAAAGAGTAGATGAGAATAGCATTTGGAATTTCTCAAAATCGATTCCGGATGAATGAGAAATTAATGCTAGAAGTTAGCCAGTTAATACAAATAAATGGTATGGAAAATGGAAAATGTGGGGGATGAGAGATGCTCCATCCCACATAGGAAAAATGAGGTAAAGTTGCACACTTTATTTATCCTAAGTTGGACAAATGGGTTTGGGCCCTTGGGGGCACCCAAGTTTTTAAAGGGGAGAGGACCTACATGCTTGTGGGTTTGGTCAAAGCGCGCGCACCGCCGGCCGGCTTGGGCCGTGGGCCTGGGCTTGGGCTTGGGCTTCAAGGCCCTTATTCTTTTTGGACCAAAAACCTTTAAAAATTAAATATTTAATTAATTTTTGTAATTAATTAAATAGATTTATTTAATTTTCGTAATTAATTAAAAGAGTTCAACTGGGAAAATGTTTCGGCCCAGCCACGACGGCAGAGCACGGCCCGTGCGGTCGGGTCGTGCTACTGCCGGGAGTTTGCGCCTACACGCACGCGCACGCCGCCGTGCGTCGGTCGTCGGCTTCGTGCCGAAGGTCCGAGCCGCACGCACGGCAGGCGCACGCCCGTGCGTCTCTTGGCCGTGCTCTCTCAGCGCAGTCGCGTGCTCGGCGAAAATGTGCCTTTTCGAGCCTACTGACGCGATTTTATTTGCGGGCATTTCGTTGCCTATATTTATGGAGCCCCTACCGATGAAATGAGACACGAAATTAATCAGAAAACATAAAATCGAGCATTGCATTTTGCATCTTGACCATTTTCCTCCTTAAAAGCTTGAAAGTACTCAAACACTTTTAAGACGATGGCATCCAGTTCGATCTCAAGACGAAGATTTTTATCTCTGCTTTCTGAAGACAATGGCATCCAGTTCGATCTCGTTCACACCCATGGCTGCTGCTCCCGCTCACGGCGAAAAGCCGCCCAAGTTTTCTGGTGTCGACTTCAAACGTTGGCAATAGAAGATGCTGTTCTACCTCACTATTTTGGGGTTGGCTCGTTTCTTAAAGGACGACCCCCTACTGCCGTTGAAGAAGACGAAGTTGACAACAATCGAGAATCGCCGCGTGAATGCTTGGCATAACAACGATTTTCTATGTCGCAACTATGTCTTGAACGGGCTAGACGACACTCTCTACAATGTCTATAGCACGTTCAAGACGTCCAAGGAATTGTGGCAGTCCTTGGAGAAGAAATACAAGACGGAAGATGCCGGCACAAAGAAATTTGTTGTCGGCAAATTCCTGGAGTACAAGATGGTTGACACCAAGACGGTGATTAGCCAAGTTCAGGAGATTCAAATCATCCTTCACGACTTAGTGTCTGAAGGGATGCTTTTGAATGAATCTTTTCAAGTGGCTGCAATTATCGAAAAATTGCCGCCATTGTGGAAGGACTTCAAAAACTACCTCAAGCACAAGCGCAAAGAGATGGGGCTTGAGGATCTGATTGTTCGGCTTCGCATCGAAGAAGACAACCGGAAATCAGATGTTAAAACCAGTAAATCTGGAATGGAGGCTAAGGCCAATCTTGCCGAGTCGAGCACTAGCAAGAAACGTAAGCACTCCGGGAAGGAGAAAGGCAAGGCCAAAAGTTCAAGGGAATTGCTACAATTGTGGCAAACCGAACCACATGGTGAAGGATTGCCGACACCCGAAGGGCAATCAAGGTGGCAACCAACAAACCAATGTGATGGAGGATAAGTCGGTTCCAATAGACTTGTCGGAGCTCGATCTATCCGCCGTTGTGTTTGAAGTCAATATGGTGGATAACCCAAGGGAGTGGTAGATAGATATCGGGGCTACTCGTCACATTTGTGCCGATAAGGTGATGTTCTCCTCCTACACTCCGATCAATGGAAGAAAGTTGTTCATGGGGAACTCCTCGACTTCCGACATCGTCGGGCTTGGAAAGGTGGTGCTCAAGATGACTTCCGGGAAGGAGCTTACGCTTGTTGATGTCTTTGCATGTCCCGGACATCCGCAAGAACTTGGTTTCCGGTCCGTTGCTTAGCAAGGCCGGATTTAGGCTAGTGTTTGAGTCCGACAAGTTTGTAATGACCAAGAATGGTCAGTTTTATGTAAAGGTTACCTTGATAAGGGCCTCTTTTAAAATGTCTCGAATGTCGTTTTCCGCCAAGAGGCGAAGAATAAAAACGTTACTTCATTTACTTGTTGGATTGTTCTAATTTATGGCATGATAGATTAGGACACGTAAACTTCAACACAATTAAAAGGTTAGTGAATCGGAATTAATACCTCACGTTTAAAACCGATTCACAAGACAAATGCGAAATGTGTGTTGAAGCAAAATTGGCCAAGGCACCGTTTCATTCGGTAAACGAGAAGTACCAAACCACTCGAGTTAATTCATACGATGTGTGTGACTTAAAACTTGTGCAAACTCGAGGTGGGAAAAAGTACTTCATAACATTTATAGACGATTGCACAAGATATTGTTATGTATATCTTTTGAAAAGCAAAGATGAAGCTTTAGTAGCTTTTAAAACTTATAAGAATGAAGTTGAAAATCAGCTTAATTTGAAAATTAAGATGATTCAAGTGATAGAGGCGGAGAGTATGTTGCTCCGTTTGAAGAATTTTGCTCGGAGCGAGTATAATTCATCAAACGACCGCACCATACTCACCTCAATCAAATGGTGTTGCGAACGCAAGAATCGTACTCTTAAGGAGATGATGAATGCGATGTTGTTAAGTTATGGCTTACCCCAAAACTTGTGGGGAAGCCATACTTTCTTGAACTACATTCTTAATAAGATCCCACACAAAGGTAAAAATGAAACTCCATATGAGTTATGGAAGGGACGTAAACCGTCATACAAATACCTTAAAGTGTGGGGGTGTTTGGCTAAAGTCAAGTACCTAAGCCAAAACAAGTAAGAATCGGTCCGAAGACGATCGATTGTGCTTTCATTGGATATGCTAACAATAGTAGTGCATATTGCTTTTTTAGTGCACAAGTCGGCTATTCCCGATATAAATGAAGGTATGATCATTGAATCAAGGAATGTCAGATTTTTCGAGAATATCTTTCCAAACAAAGAACGGAAAGAAGAAAGTTCGAGTAAACGGACTTATGAAACTGCAAGGTTACCTCAAAGTGATGATGAAGAGGAACCAAGACGCATAAAAGGACAAAAGTAGCTAAGTCTTTTGGTCCCGATTTTCTAACTTATATGTTAAAAAACGAACCCCGAACTATTCAAGAAGCATTGTCTAGTCCAAGCTCCTCTCGGAAAGAAGCTATCAATAATGAGATAGAGTCCATCATGCAAAATCACACTTGGGAGTTGGTTGATCTCCCGCCGGGTTGCAAGCCTTTGGGATGCAAGTGGATCCTTAAAAGGAAGTATAAAGCGAGATGGATCTATTGACAAGTATAAAGCCCGATTGGTAGCTAAAGGGTTTAGACAAAAGGAGGGATATGACTTCTTCGATACATATTCTCCTCATCACGAGGATTATGTCCATTCGTGTTCTCATTGCTATTGATGACTTTGCATAACCTTGAGATACATCAAATGGACGTTAAAACCGCCTTCTTGAATGGGGAACTTGAAGAGGAAATCTATATGGAACAACCCGAGGGGTACATTGCACCCTGGTCAAGAGCGAAAGGTGTGTAAACTTGTTAAGTCACTTTATGGACTAAAACAAGCACCTAAGCAATGGCACGAAAAGTTTGACTCGACTATGATGTCAAACGGTTTCAAGATCAACGAATGTGACAAGTGTGTCTACATTAAAGGTACTACAAATGATTACGTCATAGTATGCCTTTATGTAGATGATATGTTAATTATGGGAAGTAGTCATGATTTAATCGTGAATACTAAGAACATGTTAAAAAAACTTTGACATGAAGGATATGGGATTATCGATGTTATATTAGGGATTAAAATCTCTAGGACTTGAGATGGAATTGTCTTGTCACAATCCCATTATGTCGAAAGCATACTCGAAGGTTTAATCCTTTTGATAATCCTCCTGGCTAAGACACTGTAGATCTAAGTCTACACTTGGCCAAGAATAGAGGCGAACCAGTTTCTCACCGGAATATGCAAGGGTAATTGGCGATCGATGTACTTAACGAACTGTACACGTCCAGACATTGCATATTCAGTGAGCAAACTAAGTAGGTTCACAAGTAACCCAAGTATGGATCACTGGAAAGCCGTGACAAGGGTACTTAGATATTTAAAGTATACCATGAACTATGGAATACTTTATACAAGATATCCAAAGAAGATAGAAGGATACTTGTGATGCCAATGGATATCGCACACAAAAGACTCTAAGTCCACAAGTGGATTTGTTTTCACAATAGGTGGAGGAGCGGTGTCATGGAAGTCTTCTAGCGGGCGTGCATAGCTCGATCCACTATGGAATCCGAGTTCATTGCTTTGGATAAAGCCGGAGAAGAAGCGAGAATGACTTAGAAACTTCTTAGAGGATATTCCTTGTTGGAATAAGCTGTGTCTTTGTTATGATACAATCGTGATAGTAAATCGGAATCGGAAGGGCACAAAAAGCGGATGTGTAATGGTAAGTCTAGACATATACGTCGGAGACACAATACCATTAGACAGTTGATTTCGAATGAGGTTATTTCGGTTGACTACGTGAAGTCAAAGGAAAACCTTGCGGATCTCGCTTACAAAAGGCATAAATCGAGATCACCGTATAAACTCTGTTAAGGGGAATGGGTTTAAAATCCACAACTTAAAGAATGTTCATAGCGGTAACCCAACCTTGTGAATTGGAGATCCCAAGACCTTGGTTCAATGGGACAACTAAATTATGAATGTTCAAATGAACACTTGGAAAATGTGTTAGCTCATTCTCGATACATCCAAGTGTATTTAAACCTGCTGAATGTGGTGAGGTTAAGTTTAAGACTTTTAATGATTCCTATACCGAAAAAGGTGGAGCATTGCAGATACTCTTCAATAGGAGATCACCTATATAAGTGAGAAGTAATGGCCGCTTCAAATGAAACACTTATGAATCTAAGATATGGTCCAGTAGAAATGGACACAACGTGAGAACAACAAGTGTTAGAGTTGTTATTGTGTAAGATCTTGTTGTCTTGGTTTACACAAACGGCCGAGTAGTTCAAGACATCGCGTCACTAAGCGGCTAGTAAATCCGATAGTACCTTACTAAGGAAGGTTCAAAGCCACAAGCTACCTATCCGATGCAATAACGATTCACGAGACTTTCAAGCGAATCGCATACACGCATGCATTAATTTCATTCATGTGGGGGATTGTTGGAATTGGTCTTTGAGAAATTGGGTGTTGACCCGATTTTGACCAATTAATTAAGTGGTTTCCATTTGTGAAAAATGGAATTAAATTATTTGTAAAAATTCTACTAAGAGAGTAGATGAGAATAGCATTTGGAATTTCTCAAAATCGATTCCGGATGAATGAGAAATTAATGCTAGAAGTTAGCCACTTAATACAAATAAATGGTATGGAAAATAGAAAATGTGGGGGAGGAGAGATGCTCCATCCCACATAGGAAAAAGGAGGTAAAGTTGCACACTTTATTTATCCTAAGTTGGACAAATGGGTTTGGGCCCTTGGGGGCACCCAAGTTTTTAAAGGGGAGAGGACCTACATGCTTGTGGGTTTGGTCAAAGCACACACGCGCCGCCGCCGCCCGCCGCCGCCCACCGGCCGGCTCGGCCGGTCCGGCCGCGGGCCGTGGGCCTGGGCTTGGGCTTCAAGGCCCTTATTCTTTTTGGACCAAAAACCTTTAAAAATTAAATATTTAATTAATTTTTGTAATTAATTAAATAGATTTAATTAATTTTCGTAATTAATTAAAAGAGTTCAACTGGGAAAATGTTTCGGCCCCGCGCACGGGCAGGAGCACGGCCCGTGCGGTCGGGTCGTCTTTGGTCTTAGGTGCCGAAGGTCCGAGCTCGCACGCACGGGCAGCGCGCCCACGCCCGCGCGTCTTGTCTGGCCGTGCTCTCTGCAGAGTGCGTCCTGTCGGCGAAAATGTGCCTTTTCGAGCCTACGACGCGATTTTCCGTGCGGGCATTTCGTTGCCTATATTTATGGAGCCCCTACCGATGAAATGAGACACGAAATTAATCGAAAAACATAAAATCGAGCATTGCATTTTGCATCTTGACCATTTTCCTCCTTAAAAGCTTGAAAGTACTCAAACACTTTGCTTGTTTGTTGTTCCTCGGTTTCTTTGTCTTTAACCGAATCAAGCTGATTAAAATCATTGTATCTTAGAGGCGGCGCCGAACCGTAAGCACTAGTATACGGGCGTTTTATCTTGCGAGACAGACCGACCGCCTCGACTTAAACTATACACAATCCCACCATTTTAAAAAACAAACATTTCACCAAAATTTACCCAACAAATTTTCCGGGAATGTACCGAAAATCCTGTTTTGCGGGCAATCCTTTACAACGCACTTGTTGCGACTTATGACATCATGGGTCGTTGTTTGTGATATTTGGTACTGAGCCTCAAAATCTTAAACCTGGTGAAACACCAATTGAATTTGCTTGAGAGGGTGAGAGACATTATATCCGTTCGAAAGGTGGTCTTAAGAAGATGCCCAAAGTGATGGATATTTGAAGTACTCTCGCTCCACCGAAGTATCGTGAGCGCAAGCAACAAAGCTTTGCGAGAATCATCCATCGTCGCCGGAAGAGAGATAGATTGGAATATATATTATTTGTTTATTGTCTTCCATGGGTTAGATAGAGGTTGTCATATGTTTCAAAATTCAATCTTGATGCTAGCTTGCATTTCATTTCCTCGATTGATTTGGTGAAAGACCCATAATTACTCTCAGGACTTATAAACAACAAACATTTTACATTCACATAAAAAAAAGCTCGATTAAAATTCAAAAAAGCTCGAACAATACCGTATTTGGCTCGACTCGACTCATTTACACATATAAATTCAAATGCCCCTATGTTTTTTGTGCTTGATTATTTTCCCTTTTGCCTTTCCGCTACAACGGATTGCGAATCTTGAACTAAAATCTTAAGACAAACAACAACAATCAACAAGAAGCAATACATCGAAAGCTTCTTCGACATCTTTTTTTTTTTCTCAAGATAACAATATACACTACACTCAGTGCACATGCAATAGTATAGTTAATCCATAGAGTATCAAAGGTTGCAATAAAAAAATTTCCCATCAGCAGAGCATAATAAGAAAAAAATCAAGTATACTCCCTTCTGATAGTCCAAAATACAACAGGATGTCTCAGACATTTCCAAATCATTTCATTGAATCAAAGGTCAGATGATAGCATAATAAATGTTCATCCTATCTTTTATTCCAGAAACACAAAGTTTATACATTTTACTCGAAAATTTTCAACAACCCCACAAATGTGATACATCACACATACAATTCTCTTCTGTTTAGGATTCAATAATACTATGTTACAAATGCAGCAAGTGACCAAATATTCATCTATACTAGCATGAGTATCACAAACGTCCCCTGTAATAATGTGAAAGCAAAAACTATAAACATCACGAGATTGACTCGACTTCTTGAGAAGCAGCAGATGTGTACTTAAGAATGGCTTCAAGTATTCACTCTTTATCTGCAAAATGAAAAATAATTAGTTCAACTTATCAAGCCATACAAATTCAAAAAAGTTGTATCATATGGATCACAAATGTA
Source organism: Rehmannia glutinosa (assembly GCA_016081115.2). Classification (NCBI taxonomy): domain Eukaryota; kingdom Viridiplantae; phylum Streptophyta; class Magnoliopsida; order Lamiales; family Orobanchaceae; genus Rehmannia; species Rehmannia glutinosa. The sequence continues at coordinate 300,214 of JABTTQ020000556.1, read as the reverse complement.
AAGTTGTTTCGGAAGACTATTTTATATTTGTTCTCTGAGTTTTGTTTCATTTCATCTTGCACTCAAGCTCAGAGTTGAGCCTAGTAGCCGACCAATAGAGACTCATTTTTTTTCATTAAAAAGTTATCCTTATCAGTTATACTGTAATAACCCCTTGACAAATCTTGTCAATACAATTATGGGATTAAGACAGATATATCAAGTTGACTTTTAGTATATATAAGTATAAAGGCAGTTTCATGCTTACCATAACATCCTGTACGATAATTCTGTGTCGACCTCTCTATGTAGTCAAAAACAGTCCTGGAGAATTAGTCACGAGAGATTAATTGGTTTCCTGAACCCATTGATTCTTTTTTCAAAGTACTAATACTATCAACAAACTCACCTTGTATTGCTATGTTCAAGAGTGACTCGACTTCTTGAGAAGCAGCAGATTTGTACTTAAGAATGGCTTCAAGTATTCACTCTTTATCTGCAAAATGAAAAATAATTAGTTCAACTTATAAAGCCATACAAATTCCAAAAAGTTGTATCATATGGATCAGAAGCCATACAACTTATAAAGCCATACAACTTATAGGATAGATCGATTGAAATAGTAAAATGAGACTGTTAAGGTGGACATATGGGGCAATGACGTTGGAAAGATCTATTCAACTTATAAAGCCATACAAATTCAAAAAATTAAATAATTTATTACCTCCTTTTGTAAAGGCATGCTTCCAACAACATTTGTTTAAAGGATAGATTGATGCACGTAAGCGCTTTAATGGTTATCATATTGTTCGTCGACATCCATCCTAGCCCAATTGATGTGGTCATCACTGATACTTGCTTCATTCACATTTTGAGGCATGCATTCTGTGTAAATATCATCATCATCATGTTGTGACCCCAACCCCATATCATATAAGTCTCTTGGTTTTGTGCAAATCACTTGAGACCAATCATTGTTTTTCGGATCTTTCACATAAAAGACTTGCTTTGCTTGCGATGAGAATACAAATGGATCATCTTGCAATGAGTTCCCTGTATGTATTAACCTAGAGAAATTTACCAGGATGCACCCATTTGCATCCATTTTCAATCCCCTAGATGTATTAACATCAACCCAATCACACCTAAACATCACAATCTTAAACTTCCTGTAGTAGTCTAATTCAATTATGTCATTAAGAACACCATAATAAGGCTTTCCATCAACTTCCACAACTACTCCACTGTTTTGAGTCTTTCTTAATTAGTCACGACTCTTTGTATGGTATCTGAATCCATTTATAATGAATCCACTGAACCTTCTTGCAATGTTGTTAGGACCTCTAGCAATAGCAACTAACTCATCTGAGCAGTTATTGTTGATCATTACTGGCACCTGGGAAATCAATTGATTTAAATTATTTATGGCTATTCAATTATGTGGAAGACACAATTTTCTAAACTAAAACATCTACTACCTTATTAACATACTCACTTGGTTTAGAAGCCATTCTGGAAATTTGTCAATAATCCACTTTTGTTCAACTTTTGGTGTAGCTCGATGTGTACGATAAGCTCTTCTTTGAGCCGCCAAAAATCCACTAAATTTAATCAAACAAGTAATATATATCTCGATTTTTTAAAACATAAAATTAACGAATAGTAAAATATTTATAAAGATAAATGAATTTACCTACGATAATAAGATATTTGTTCATAATGAAGTAGCACATATCGATGGGCTTGAGCCAAAGCCATGTCATCAAGAACCGCACTTTCTACTTTCCCAATTATTCGTCCACTGCTTGAGAAAAGGAAATGATCTTTGTTGTCGACATGATCGTAATTCCTTTGGGGCCGATTAAATGTTGTCTCCACATCTTGAAGATACCGTGAACAAAATGTTAAACATTCATTCGCAAGAAAACCTTCTGCAATGGAACCCTCGGGTTGAGCTCTATTACGGACAAGTGATTTCAACAACACCAAGTCCCTTCAAATATTATATATCACAAAGCTAAGTTCATTACAATTCATCATGTCTAGTAATTGAGATTATTTTGTACAATTGTTTATTTAAGAGTTACAATATGAAGTATTAGAACTAACCTTTCAATAGGATACATCCATCTATAGTGTACAAAAATGGCCACCAAATATAGCCTCTTCAACTAAGTGTATAATCAAGTGAAGCATGATCGTGAAAAAACTGGGAGGAAAGATCTTCTCCAAGCGGCATAATGTGACCACCACGTTTGCTTGTAAGTCTTTGAGCTCATCTAAGTCGAGGGTTTTAGAACACAACGATTTAAAGAATAGCGACAATTCGGATATAATAGCTACCAAGAAAGGAGGCACTGAAGCTCGTAAAGCTATGGGAAGAATATCTTGCATCAAAATATGAGCATCATGGCTTTTAAGGTTAGAAAGCTTACGATCTTTCAAATTTACACACCTTGATATGTTCGATGCATATCCATCAGGAACCTTCAATTTTTTCAGCACAGTTAAAAATAAGTCTTTTTCTTTTGCAATCATAGTATAACATGCTTGGGGAAAACGGGGCTTGTTATTAGCATCTATTATAGGATGAAGTTCATGCCTTATACCTAATTCCACCAAATCTAGTCGGGCATTATGGTTGTCTTTGCTCTTACCTTCAATATTCAACAAGGTATTAAGAATGTTATCACACACATTCTTCTCTATATGCATCACATCTAAATTATGACGCAAAAGATTAAATTCCCAATATTGTAGATCAAAGAAAATACTTCTTTTCTTCCAAACAGAGTGTGCCACACTTTGTGGTGCTTGTTTTCCTAAGCCCTGACTAGAAGCAGAAATTTCAAAATCAGGATTCTCTCCAATGTAATCATCAACGACTTCAAATGCCCCTCCTTCTTCATTAATGGATTGCTCAACAGTGGTTTGTCCTGTACGTTGATATATTGTTTCCCTTGACCTTTTGCTTGATGTTTTTGTGGATTTTCCGTAAGTGAATTTCAGCCCATGCAATTGACTTAATACTTCAGTACCAGAAAGTCGAATCGGAGCAGCTCGTAATTCTTCAGTGCCATCAAATTCATCTTTTTGGAAGCGAAATTGATGATTTGGATCTAACCATCTACGATGCCCCAAATAGCAAAATTTTTTCCCATGAGTTAACCATTGAGAATGAGTTAAATCCCCACAAGAAGGACAAGCAACACGACCCTTGGTGCTCCAACCTGATAAATTAGCATAAGCCGGAAAATCATTGATAGTCCACAATAGAGCTGCTCGTAAATTGAAGTTTTGGCCAGTTGATGCATCAAATGCATCCACCCCCTCCCATAGTTGCTTCAACTCATGAATTAATGGTTGCAAGAAAACATCAATATCATTTCCCGGCCCCTTTTCACCTGGGATAACCATAGATAGTATCAATGAAGATTGTTTCATACAAACCCAAAGCTCTAAGTTATATGGAATCAATAAAACAGGCCAAGTGTTGTATGTCGTGCTCATTGTTCGAAAAAGATTAAAACCATCACTAGCTAGCGCTAGCCTTACACTACGAGGATCAGAAGCAAATTCTAGGAACCTAGCATCAAACTCTTTCCAAGCTTTTCCATCTGCTGGATGTCTCAGTTTCCCATCTTTAGTACGCCCTTCCATGTGCCATCTCATGGATGATGCAGTTTTTGAAGACATACAACCGTTTTAATCTTGGTATTAAAGGAAAATATCGTAAAACTTTAGCTGCCTTTTTCTTCTTCTGCTTTTCTTGATAATTCATTGCATTGTCATAATCTTTCTTATGAGCACACATTACAATTTTCATGGCTCACATTATCCCCCCAGTACAACATACAATCATTAGGGCAACAATCAATTTTCTGATATCCCAATCCCAACTCCCTAATAATTCTTTTGGCATCGTAATAAGATGACGGCAAAGAAGCACCATCTGGGAAGGCATCTATTAATAACTCAAGAAGCATACTAAAGGACTTTGCCGACCAACCATCGAGACATTTGAGATGGAATAACCGCAATATGAATGATACCTTTGAGAATTTTGAACAACCCGGGTAACGTTTTTGATCGCTTTCTTTCTGTAAATTTTGGTATCCACTAGCATTATTCACAATGAAATCTCCACCAACAGGATGCGCCTCACCACCTAGATGTTGGCTTTGATTTGGTGAATCCAAATTAGTCGACTCAACTCTGGATGCGTCATCCAGGATACGTTCATATGGAATTCTCAATGCATCTTGGAGGAGTCCACTCATTTCATATTCTCCATCAAGATTTTCTTCCAGATTTCTCGTAATTGACTCAGTAAAGTTGCAGTGATCATCTGATGGGTCACTGCCAGTAGCCTTAACAAGCACATGTGCTATTTTATTAGCTTCTCTTCCAACAAAGCACACTAAGAAATGGTTTCCTCATTCGTAGAGTTGACAACATCTACAACCAATTTTGCATCAAGCTGGAAAATAACATGATTCAGTTCTAGGCTGAAAATTCATTTAAATGCCTCCAATAAGCTAGGGGTGTGCACAGTTCGGTTAACCGAGCGAACCAACCGAACCGAAAATTCGGTTCGAATCAAACCAAACCGAAAATTTCGGTTCGATTTTCATATTTTTGGAATTTCGGTTTTCGGTTCGGTTTTGGGATGCCGGTTAACCGAACCGACCGAAAAACTGAAATATTTAATTTTTTATTTATTTAAATATATATCATAAGTTGCTATATTGAGTAACAACTCTCATTAAAAAAAAACAATTTTTGCTTCTAAAAAATTGGTGGGTCAACATTAACACAAAAAAGCACTTTTTTTTTTTTGCCAAGAAAATCACTTTTTTTTGTAACTCTTACCCTCCGACCTCGCCTCTTCTCGTCCCTCGTGGCATCTCTCACAATAAAAAAGAGAACACTCAAATCAGAGAAATATAAATTTGTAGATTATTTGGCTATAAATTTGTAAATTATTTGGGCATAAATTTGATGAATGAGAATGTTCTTTTATCCTTCTCGTCACATTTATGTGAATTTGAATCTGTGATTACATGACCACTTTGAGTTTTATATGGATGTGGTTCACAAGCTCATGTTCTACTCATTCCGATGTTACCTTGCAATTAATGGAATTTCCATGTTAAAGAATATAAATAGGGAGGAAACGATAAAATTTCTCTTTATTTATTTTGGAAAATGCTTTGACCATTTGATTAGTTTATACTTGCAGGAAAAAACATTATTAATCGATATGCCAAATGTAGTGATGCATCCGGTTTTGCTTTGGTAGATTTGTTTCGACTGTTCGATTTTTTTAACCGAAAAACCAATTTTTGATTCGGTTTTTAACCGAACCGAAATTAACAATTTTGGTTCGGTTTTGGTTTGGGTTTTTGACGCACCGGAATTTCGGTTCGGTTCGGTTTGGCCAAATGAGCACCCCTAATTATAAGCCTAAACACTCTGCCCCTTTAACTGTGGGATTTACCAGAAGATTAAAGCTACTAAAGAGGAAATACCGACTCATATATTTCTTGATTCAAATGAATAGATGGTCACATACTAGCTTTAAAGAAATAATTTTATATTTGTGCTTTGATTAATTTTGAATTAATCAAGGGGTCAATAAACATGAAAAATAACAATTCTGTTGCCACTTCACTTAACAACATCTCCTGAAAAATACCTAAATTTGTGCGCCTCTTTACTTCAATGATCAATCGAGTTTAAACAAATTGAAATATCGAGTTTAAACAAATTGAAATATCGAGTTTAAACAAATTGAAATATAAAGGACGACAAGAACTCTCCCTAATTTACTCAATCTTTTATGAGATGAAACGAGAAAATAGAGTATAATAGAGGTAATCAAACTCTGTTGCAGATTAACAAATGAATCTAGTTTTTCAAGAATTAGGGATTTGTGAATACCTGATTATTGGCGAAGACTCGGGAATTGGAGCGAGTAGACGGCGGGTGGTGAATAAGATGAGGGGTTGGGTTGGCTGCCTGAATGATTGATTTCTGCTTTGCCGAAATAGAAAAAGAACCATAGATGAGAGTCAGCGAAGAGATTAGAGAGTGAGAGAAAATGTTATGTGAGATTTGAGAGTCATAGATTTTTTAATAATAGAGATTTATAAGATCTTTTTTCCTATGCACTTTTCCTTCTTCTTTATTCAATAATTATTTTTCTTTAAATATAAAAATGTCTCTTTAGTTGAAGTTGTAATGGTATCTTATGTTTTGGGCCCAAAACAGACATGAATTTTTTCTATCTTTTTCATACGTAACCTGTTAGTTGTGGGTATTGAGTCCAATGACTTATTAATGGAGTCGTGTTTGACAATTTTGATACTTTTAACATCCTATCAGTATGTATTATGGTTTCGGTTCTAAAAAAATATATAACATGAAATATTGAATTAAATTAGTGATTTGATTTAATTAATATTGACTCTTTCATAAATATATTGTTAAATTAATGATAATGGTAACACTTTTCTATATGTGTCACCAATTACTATAATTTAAGTAAATACAATTTTCCACAATGCGTCACAAATTTATCATTTATTATGAGGACCTTGTTAAGCGTCGTTAAATTAGTGTCGTAAAAAATACTGTCAAAAAAGGTGACAGTTTTATGAAAATGTCATTACTTAAATACGCTTTTTAACAATCGTTGTCATATTGGTAAAACAATTGATAGTTTAAAGTATCATTAATTATTTAAATACGCTTTTTAAATACACTTTTTTGAAAGCGTCGTCACATCCTCAGTTTTAGTTACATTTCTTACAAGTCATTAAATATGTGTTGCCACTTTTGTGAAAAAAGGTGACACATTTATGAAAATGTCATTATTTAAATACGCTATTTAAAAAGCATCGTTATACTAGTACAAAAAATTGACACTTTTGTAAAAGTGTCATTACTTAAATACGCTTTTTAAAAAGCGTCCTTACACCCTAAGGTATAATTACACTTTTTAGAAGTGTCACTAAATGTGTTGCCACTTTTGTGAAAAGGTGACACATTTGTGAAAATGTCATTATTTAAATACGCTTTTTAAAAAGTGTTATCATATTGGTAAAAAAAACCGACACTTTTTAGAAAGTCTCATAACTTAAAATCGCTTTTTAAAAAGCGTCTACATATTGGTAAATAAAACGACACTTTTGTAAAAGCGTCATTACTTAAAATCGCTTTTTAAAAAGCGTCGTTAAGCCTTAATTTTAACGACACTTTTTAGGAGAGTCATTAAATTTGTGTTGCTACATATCCTTTTTTTGTAGTGAGCCTAGGCTTTAAAGGCACAACTAATTAGATGCATTTGAATTAAAAGAATCTCAAAAACTCTCCAACATATCATAACAATGATGTCAGACTTGATTATTAAAACAGAGAGAAGAATTTCACATTAGCAGTAGACACGTATAAATACAATAGATACGATGAGTATTGCATGCTCCAAATAAGGATGTCCTGCATTTATTCACAACCGTTTGAATTATAACGAATATTCACATAGAAGACTTATTATTGCGTTAACCACGCATTTACAAATTCTCGCTATCTCATCATAACAATTTTATAAACTATCGATCAATACTAGCCGAATCTCATCTAGCGGCACTCTCAATTAAAATTATAAATACATGAATTCAAATCTTTCAGGCGACGAACCTTTCAATAGACATAGCCATAATTTAAATCTGAAATCTACATGAAGCCTAAAGAGATTACTTGCCTGTTCGACTTAGGGATAGAAAAATCCTTTTCAGACCTCTTTCGAATCAATCGCATTGGAGAAGTCTTCTCTCTTTCTTCTCTTTTCTCTTCTTCTCTCCTGGCCGATTTCTCTCTTCTCTCTAGGCGTCTACTATTTTGTTCCCAATGTGTGTGTTTTACGTGTCTTATATTTGTATTTTAACCTACTACTAATAGGGCTAGGTTTAGAGTACATGGGCCTATAATCAACTAACTAACAATATGGGCCTGATTAACACTCTAATCCAAATAATGGCCCAAAGTGTATTATAAAACCCAATAAATAAAATTAAAGTCATTATAAAGTATATAATATTCTAATAAAATAAGTAAATATTATCATTAAGCAATTAAATAAATTCGGGTCGTTACAACTTCATTCGGGGATTCTATTACGTCATTCAAACTTTTTCTCCACAAGATTTGAATGAGGATCAGCTTCGGATGCGCTTTTTTTCGATACACTCTGAAGGACCGAGCAAAAACTTGGCTTATGTCTCTACCTCCCAACTCTCTTACTAAGCGGTGTACAATAAGTTCATGGGCAGGTACTACTCTCATCAGAAAACTTCAGATCTGCGAGCTAAAATAGCTACTTTTGGTCAAATGGATGGCGAGCCTTTTCATGAGGCTCGGGATCGCTTTAAGGATTTAAGACTAAATGCCCACATCATCACTAGCCAATGGAATTGTTAAACCAATATTTCTATGATGGGTTATCACATAATTATCAATATATGGTTGACAATGCCGCTGGGGGTGACATGGGTGAACGCACGACTCAGGAAATTTATGATCTTCTAGAGATGATGAGCATTAATTCACAACAAAAGAGTGCTAGAGGAAAACGGGCTGCTGTAAATGAAGTTGCTCTGAGCTACAATGTGACCAAACAATTGGCTGAATTGACTAAGCAAGTGCAATTGTTGGCTACAAGGGGGCATCCACCATCCACTCCTCCTTTTGTCGAGTCATGCGGGATTTGTGGTGAATTTAGTCATGGGGCTAATGTATGTAATGTTATGATTGAACAACAGGCTGAGGACGTGAACGCTATCCAGCTATCAACAAAGGCCTCGTAATAATCCTTTTGCTCAAACTTACAACCCAGGTTGGTGGAATCATCCGAACTTTAGTTGGGGCAATTCGCAAAATCCATCTCAAATCTATCCGAGGCCACTACAACCCCAAGGTCAGCCATCAAACCAATCTCGGCCTTCGTATATTGAAGAAAGCTTGAGTTCATTCGTATATGTTAGTAACAAAACTCGGGAGGCCAACATTCAACGGTTTAAATCCATGAAAGCCTCGTTTAAGCGTCTTGAGACTCAAGTTGGTCAATTGGCTACTCAAGTTAGTGAAGTCGCTCAACATTTGGTACATAAAGGGAAGCTACCTAGCCAACCAATGCAAGCCCAAGCCATCACCGTGTTACGAAATGGTAAGATTATCGATAATAAAATTGAAATTCCATTTTCTACTACTTTGACTAACCATGTAGGTGATGAAGAGAGAACAAAGGCCCTGGATTTGAAAGACAAGCAAAAGGAGGAAGAGGGGAGTAAAGAATCTGTCTTGCACAAAACCAACAATCCTTACAAACTTCCAATTCTTTTCCCAAGTTATCTTCGGAACGAAAAAGAGGATAAGCAGTTCTTGGATTTCTATAACATGTTGTCTAAGGTTAACGTTAATTTACCTTTGTTATATGTTATTAGAAATGTGCCAGCATATGTCAAATTCTTTAAAGATCACTAGCATCCAACAAGAGGAAGTTTGGTGACAACGAGAAGGTAATAATTTCAGAAGTAGCGAGTGCGATTCTTCAGCACCAACTGCCTCCTAAATAACGAGATCCAGGTAGTTTTGTTATTAAAATAGTTACGGGAAATGGTAAGGAAATATCTGGGATGCTTGATTTGGGGGCTGAAATTAATTTGATGCCTAATTCTATTTTTAAACAACTTGATTTAGGGGATTTGAAGCCCACTAGAATGTGTCTTCAACTTTCTGATAGGTCCATTAGATATCCTAAAGGTATTGTTGAAGATATTTTGGTAAAAGTGGGTGGTCTCATTGTCCCTGCTGATTTTGTTGTATTATAAGTAAGGGAAGTACAAAATCAAGGTAATAAGCACACACTTCTGTTGGGCCGCCCATTTATGACCACCACGCACACACTTATTGATGTTAAAAATGGACGCATGAATATGACTGTGCTTGGTGAAACTGTGACTTTCTCTATTTCTGACACTAACCCAATTCCCTGGCATGCGTCACTTGAAAATTGCTCTTTCGTTGATTTCATTGATGAAGTGGTCGAAAATACATTTTTGCATGATTATAGTCTTGATACTTTATTTCTTGAGTAGGATGATATTTTTGACATCATAGAAGACGTTTGGGCAAGCCTTAAGCGAGGGGGTGATGGAAATATTTGTGTCAGAAGTCGTGGATAGTAAATCCCAACAAAAAACTTGAATTGAAAGAACTCCCTAAGCATTTGAAATATGTATTTTTAGAAGAAGGTGAGCTGAAGCCGGTGATTATTTCTGCCGTACTTTCTAAAGAATAAGAGGGAGAATTGTTGGTGGTAGAAAATTTAAAAATGCGATTGATTAGGGGTTGAGTGATATCAAAGGGATTAGTCCTGCTACATGCATGCATAGAATTATTTTAGAAAAAAGGGCTAAGCTTATTAGAGAAGCTTAAAGGAGATTGAACCCCATTATGATGGAAGCAAAGAAAAAAGGGTATTAAAACTCCTAGCGTAGAATGGGTGATATACCCGATTACAGATAATGAATGGGTGAGTTCGATGCATGTTGTACCGAAAAGAGTGGGATTACATTTATCTAAAATAAAAAAGGTGAAACTATTCCCACTAGGACCACGACTGGGTGGAGGATGTGCATAAATTATAGGAAGTTGAATACTGCTACTAAAAAAGATCATTTCCCCCTCCCCTTTATTGATCAAATGCTTGACAAACTTGCAGGACATAGTTTCTATTATTTTTTGGATGGTTTGTCGAGGTTATTATCAAGTGGCCATTGCACCGGAGGATCAAGCCAAAACTACTTTCACGTGTCCGGTTTGGGACTTTCGCATTTTGGCGATGTCGTTTGGACTTTGCAACACACTCGCCGACTTTTCAAAGGTGTATGTTTTCAATTTTCTCGACATGGTGGAGGACTTCATTGAGGTATTTATGGATGATTTTTCCATTTCTTGGTCCTCTTATTCTCGATTGTCTTAATAAATTAGCTAAGGTTTTAGAATGATGTATTGAATGCAATTTAACCTTAAGTTAGGAAAAAAGTCATTTTATGGTGACAAGCGGAATTGTTTTAGGCCATGTGGTTTCGAAAAAGGGAATTGAGGTTGACAAGGCTAAAATTACATCAATTTAACCTTAAGTTGGGAAAAAAGTCATTTTATGGTGACAAGCGGAATTGTTTTAGGCCATGTGGTTTCGAAAAAGGGAATTGAGGTTGACAATGCTAAAATTGATGTTATTGAAAAATTACCCCCTATTAATGTTAAGGGCATTAGGAGTTTTCTTGGGCATGCTGGTTTCTATAGAAGGCTTATTAAGGATTTTTCCAAAATTAGCCAACCCCTTTGTAAATTACTTGCTCAAGATACCCCTTTTGATTTTGATGAAAAATGTTTAAATGCTTTTAACACATTGAAAGAGAAATTGATTACTGCTCCGGTTGTTGTTGTTGCTCTTAATTGGTCATTGCCTTTTGAAATTATGTGTGATGCGTCTAATCCTGCTATGGGGGTCGTTTTAGACCAAAGAATTGATAAACTGCTTCATGTGATTTACTATGCTAGTTTGACTCTTAACGATGCACAAGTAAATTACACCACCACTGAAAAAGAACTATTGGTTGTTGTTTTTGCTTTAGATAAATTTAGATCTTACAATGTTGGGTCTAAGGTAATTATTCATAGTGATCACATAACCCTGCGATATTTGTTGAGTAAGCCACAAGCTAAACTTAGGTTAATTCGGTGGATTTTGATGTTGCAAGAATTTAATGTTGAAATAAATCTAGTGTGACTCTTAACGATGCACAAGTAAATTACACCACCACTGAAAAAGAACTATTGGCTGTTGTTTTTGCTTTAGATAAATTTAGATCTTACATTGTTGGGTCTAAGGTAATTATTCATAGTGATCACGCATCCCTGCGATATTTGTTGAGTAAGCCACAAGGTAAACCTAGGTTAATTCGGTGGATTTTGATGTTGCAACAATTTAATGTTGAAATAAAAGATAGAAAAGGGTGCAAGAATGTAGTGGCGGATCACTTGTCTCGTCTTACTCTTACTGATGACACTCTTGCATCTCATAAACATGAGCACATAATTGATTCTTTCCGCCATGAGCAGTTGTTTGAGGTTACTTCAGTTCCCTGGTTCGTCGATATTGTGAACTATCTTGCATGTGAAATTGTTAGAATTAACCTTTCATTTTAGGAGAAGAAAAGATATTTATCTACTTGTAGGTTCTACTTTTGGGATGACCCATACTTGTTTAAAATCTGCAAGGATGAAATTATCCGGAGATGCATTCCTGAAGACGAACAAAATGATGTCTTGGCCTTTTGTCATAAAATGCAATGTGGCGGACATTTGGAGGCCGTAAAACAACCTTTAAGGTTCTCCAATCATGGTTCTATTGGCCATCATTATTCAAAGACACACATATATGGGCTTACATGCGATAGATGTCAAAATGACTAGAAATATTAGTAGGAGGAACGAGATGCCTTTGAATAATAAGTTGGTAATTGAAATATTCGATGTATATGATATTGATTTTATGGACCCTTCCCTAAGTCTTTTGGTTATGAATATATACTTGTTGATGTTGATTACGTGTCCCGATAGGTTGAGGCAATCCCCACGAGGATTGGTGATGTTAACATTTGATGTGAACCGCAACAACAATTGTGCATACGACCCAACAACAATATGTTGTTAACCCAAGATCTTCACTAGTTCAGTTAAAGATTGGTGGAAAACTCGACCCGTTGCTTAGCAAAGCAAGAACCTCGGTATGCGAAGACGCCACAAACAATTAGATTATTGCATGATAAGTTGATAATTGCAACAAGAATCGTAAATCTTGAAGCACTTGGAGAAAACACTTAATTTGAGAGTAAAAGATTAATTCAACTGATAACTAATGAAAAACAACAAGTGTTCACCCTTATAAGGGATCCAAAACCCTAAACCTACAAGGAAATAACTTAAAATCGAAAAAGGAAACAAAAAAACTCGAATGTACTCAAAACGCGCCAATAGCATGGTTCTCTGCTTGAACACGGCCAGGTCGTGTTCGTCACGTCCTCACCAAACTTGGCCGTGCACATAAACACGGCCAGGACGTGTTCTTCACGACTTTTCCGAATCCAAGCCGAACACGGCCTTGTAAATAAACACGGCCAGGCCGTGCTCATGATGACTTTTCTGAACATGGCCTGTAGGTCCCAAGGGGTGTGAGTGTAAGGTTTAGAAGGGGGGTTGAATAAACCTTACCAACTTTTCGATTTAGTCCTTTTAAAACGTTCGAGTTAATACTTCACGATTGAGTCCTAGATGGACATCTAAGTTAGTTAATCGTGAGTTAGTCACTCAAATGCACTGACCGAGCCGTTGATAGAATAACTCGATTGTTTTGACTAAAGACTTAACTCGACCGTGAAATGTTTTCAAAGAGAAGACTTAACACCCGGAATTTTGTTTAAGTATGTTTTAATACTTGGTTTTAGCACTTTGTTGATTATCAATTGGATAGCAAATTTATCAAATGAGATATTAAAGTAATGTTCGTAAATTAAAGTGCTGAAATGTAAATGACACAATAGATTTTTATAGAGGTTCGAAGATGGGGTAATTCTTCTACTCCTCTCTTCTCCAACTCCTGGAGGAATCCACTAAGTATTGATCAATATACAAAGTGGTTAACATCCGTATGCAAGTCTTGATCACACAACTGACTTGATCCTTTGGGACTCGATGCGAGATACCTTGGTCACACAACCGCTTCTCGTATTTACTCGGCTTCTTCACGGGCGGGTTGCCTTGCTACTCTACACCCACTTGCTCAAGCTTCTTGGATTTGATCACGAAGCCCTCCAAAAACTTGAGACTGGTTTGACCTTGAACCTTTCTACAATCCTCCGTGGAATGTAGACCCCTTGATTCTTCAAATGTTTCCTCTTCAACTGATTGAAGTTGTCTTTCCTTCACAGGTAAGTGTTGGATTGATTTCCTTCGTAATGTAGGCTTCAGGATTGAACTTGAATGATTTGAGAATATTTTTGGTTACAGATATTGCTTTTCTTGCTCGTATTTGTTTTCTGATTGTCAAGGTAACCCCTTTCTTCTCAAATAGATTCCTCAGCCTTTTATAGTGTTCTTTTGAAAATTTGCCCGTTGAAGAGATAGGCTAATTTTCAAAAGACACTTGTGGTCGTTGGCTTGTCTTGTTGCAGTCCTTGGAATTGACATTTCCTCGTATGAATGATTCTTCAGCTTTTTCGTAGATCTCGACACGTGTGCAATGGTTCCCATTGGTTTATTCCTTTTGCACGCTTCTGGGACTGAGCACTTTAAGAAAGGCAGTATGGAAGTATTACTTGTTTAAGTGATTCTCTTGACTTTCGTGCAACGGATCTCTTTCAGTTGTCTCGACTTGACTGCATTTCCTTGACTTCCCTAGGTGACTTTGAGTCAGCCTCCAATCATTGGATGACTCATCTGTCACTTCAACTTGAGACTTGGCTATCTTGAGTTGACTTGACCGACACTTCACTCGGTTGTATCACACCGCACCTTCATCGAGTTCCTGTCTTCTCTTCTTTGCCACACTCACCGCCTCACAAATGAGTCTTCCTTTAGTCTCCGATTGTTTTCTTGCATGTTCAGCATAGTGACTTAACTCACTCGACCCAGCCCTATCTATTACAATGCAATTTACAACAAAAATGGGGTGCCAACTTTCTATTCTAAGTGTTACATGGCATTCATCAAAATCTAAAAATTAATTTCCCAACAATTTCCCCCTTTTTGATGATGCCAAAACTTAAAACATTCACACAATAATTAAACAAAAGAAAGATACGCAAACAAACAATGTAGAATCACGTAATGTATGCGTAGAATCAATCTTTTATTGATCATAACATTCTTGTTCTTTACACACCAAGCATTTCTGAGTGTATCGTGAGCTTAAATAGAACTTAATGTAACCATGCTATTCTATATATACGCAAGTATAGAAATTATACAATTTAATTCGATGTACAGAGGACTTACATAAAGATGTATTTACATAGTAAAATACATGAAGGTGTGGACAGCAACCCTTCATCTGCTTCGCTGCCTCATTCTTTCCTCTTCTTCAGCTCTGTCTTCTCGATCTATTCCTTTTCTTCTCATCTTCAGCGCTTTCGTTTTCTCATATGCTTTTCTGGCAGCTTCATCTCTTCTTTTTCTCTCTTGCCTTTCTTCCCACAAATGAGTTTGTCTTCTATTTTCTTCTTCAATCCTCTTCACATACTCAAGATTATTCTTAGCCACTTGCAAAGTTGGCTACTTCGTCGAATCCAGCCCAATAGATCCCTCCTTTCTTGCCGGATCTATATATTCAATGTTTTTGGGCGAGGTCTAGGTCTCAAACCTCTTTCTCCACCATCGCTTCTTCCTCTCGCTCGGGCATGTATTGTATCTTGGGGCCTTCTTTTTCCCAAATTGAGTGACTAGCAGAGTGACCAAGCAGAGTGGATCGCGAGGTCCGCCGCTGTCGCCTTCTTCACATAACTTGAGCCCTTTTTCCCAATACAAATCCCGTGCTTGAGCCATGGACATGTTTGCGAAGTAACCCTGGAGAGCGCGTCTTGAATTCATCAACGATCTTGGCTCGGTTCCCCGACATCCGAAATGGCATAGGTGTCTCTGTCTGTTGGAATGCCTCCATGTTGTTTCGAAATATCCATAACTCGGGCATCCATCTTTCCTTCCACCTCCTTCATCCCCGCTTCAACTATCTTTCTCTTTTCACCATGGGTACTGCGCAGGATGTTGGAGCGGCAGAGTCACGGGAAGTGTCTTTGATGATATCACCAGACAAGACCTTGTTGGGGGTTTTAGCAATCATCAAGGTCATATCTTCCGAACCTTCCCCCTCAACAGATTTTCCTTTCTTCTCTCTTCTCTGTTCCTCGCTTGTCTTTCCCCTTCAAAGTCGCGTCCCACCTTTTCACCTTTTCAGATCCTTTCAACGCCTTTAGGTATTCCTCTTCCCCCTTTTTGGCATCATCAAAGGAGAGAGAACCCCCGGAAATAAGCTAGCAATCATGAAGTCTAAGCGGCTAATAGCCGAGGTATGCTTCGAATCACAGCAGAGTATGCCGCACGAAATTCGAGCGGGTGGCGTTGGATTCACTGTCACCGCCTTCATTTCACCATGAGGAGGTCAACTTCCTATCCATGTTCTCCTCTACGCCAGGAGCTCTTTTTCTTATTATATTCACGCAATTTGCATCTCTCGTGGTGTGAGATTCATGCATTCGATCGATGTTCTCTTACATTCTTGTCTTCATATCGATTCTCGCCGACTAGCAATTTATTGAACAATGTCCTTAAATATCGAGCTTGTTCTATGCATATTGTTTGCTATTGTTGCCACCATTCCCGGATCCTCGACAATTATTCCTCGCAGACGGCAGAAGATTTGCGTCTCGTTATCCACCTCATGTCCAGGTGAGGCCTGGTGCCTCTCCATCTTCTCTATCTCTCGAAAATATGGCCTTGAAAACTTCTCGAACCTCACCGTCACTTACTGCCTCTCGGTTGCGGCCAAGCGGCGTCAAAGTCAAAGTCTGTTTGGGGCGATGATGTCTGTTGGAATAACGGGATCAGGTTTATGGAAACGTTCTTGATCTCGAGCTGATTCTTCAGGAAGGTCAGGTACTTCCAGAGAGAAGGGAAACGATTCTTCAATCGAATCATCATGGGCAACGGGAATCTGCTTAATGACAACTTGTGCTCGTGAAGTTCCTGGTGGAGTCGATCCTGCTGCAGCTTGGGGAGCCTGCGCAGTTGACTCTGTTTTCACCGTGGTCTCATTGTGAAGTTGACCCACTGCCTTAACAGCTTCGTCGGTCTCAACTGATTTTTCCATATGAGTTGACTGGTCCTCGACCATATCAGAAGCGTCATCGGACGATGATGAGATTTCCAAGGGTGGCTCATCATCAAAATTAAAGGTTTGGCGAGTAGCCTTAAGGTCAGGCTTACTCGTGCTTGGGAGAACATCCTCAGCTGATTCTTTTGGATGGGCAATAGGGGATGACTCCCGTCTTCACCTTCGATCCCGGAAAGGTTACATCGATTTTCTTGGGAATCGTGAAGAGCACTTATCTCCTTTTCGGATGGATCAATGATAGTAGGAGGGATGTTCGTGGCTTCGGTCCCTTACCCCCGGGAAGTCTCAACCTCCCGTTGGCCTTCACTACCTCCTATAGTCTCAATCTAGCAAGGCCTTGACGGTCCCTTCGACAATGTCACCGCCTTGGGTTCTTTCGAGGTGGCATCCACCTCGAGTCTCAACTCCATGGATTGCACTTTCATTGCCAGAGTGTTAAGTCCCGTGGCGTTCCTTCCCCGTGCCTTTGATCGCATCGCAACGTCATTAGCTGCAGAGCGGTTGGCACTTCACCGAGACAGTCTTAATCGCCGAGCCTCGTCAATGACAACTTGCTTTGTGTGGTATCTATTTGTTGTTCCTTCTCCACTTCGCCTCCAAGATTCGTTGTGGAGTCACCGCAGATCCTCCGACCTTGCTGCAGCAGGGAGTTTCCCCTCACCGGCACACCACCGAGTGACTTGGAATGGGGTCACTCGTCTCCGGACTCCCACTGTTCCCTTTGAGTATTCAGCCGTTGGGAAGGTGGTAAGACACCTTCATTAGGGGTTGGCTCGACCGGGGTCCCCATAATCCCGCCATCGCCACCTTTAACACCTTCTTCTCGAGTGAGCAGGGGAAGTGGTGGCACAACAATCGTGGCAATATCTTTTCACCACTCCCATCGGATCAATCTCCACCGTGATGTGGGGACTCCTTGGTCCTTCCAATAACCATTGCTCATGTAGGGCCCTAGATTCCCGCGCATGGCTTGCTGCATCTCCAATTCTTCTCAGAGCAAGCAAAGAGGTCTAGATCCTCATCATCCCAGAGAGGATGTCAAGGTGAGGATGTGTATGATCGATGGTTCCAGTGAAGGGACAAATCGGCCTTTTCTCGAGCTTCAACTTCCTCTGCTCTCTGCTTCTCATTGTCTTTGAAGATCCGCAAGATGTCGTGCATGCGATTTTCTTCATCCATTAACTTGACCACGTTGGTCAATCCAAGAAAGTTCAATAGTTCGCTTTCTTCTTCAATAAACTCGGTCTTTGGAACTGCTTTCCCTGGATCGACTCGGCTTCCACTTCCTCCACTCTCCACTGACGATTTTGGATGTCCGGATATGGTGGGGATAGGATCATTACATCATCATCATCTTTATCATCTTCTCTCTGCATTGTCCCTCGTTCTCGGGGATTGAAGGTAGCAAACTTTGGTGCTCCACACCCTCGCAGCGTCATTGCGGGAGGGGATACAACCCCGTCAACAGGAGAGTTTGCTTTCTCGATTTTCTTGTGTCTCAAATGCTCTGACTCACTACAGTGTGTCTTCACTTGCCTCTGACGGCCAGCAGACTTGGTTGTTTCATCTATAATTTCGAGACTCTACTTCTCTAGCGAGTCTCCGATCTTTTCACCGAGTGGCTAACTCAAATAGGTTTCTCAAGCTCGAACGCTTGAAGATTCTTTTTCTTTTAGTCCTTACCGGAGGGATTTCCTGCTCGGACAAGGTTTCTTCCGAGTCTTGGGCGGCGGCGGGGCGGCGGTCTTTGTCGTCTTTTTTTCTCGAGGAGCTGGCGTCGTCTCGGCTTATCAGTCCTCCTTTTCTTGATAACCGGGAGAAGGTATTTGAGGCTCCTTCTCCGCCGTGGGTTGTAGGGCGGTGACTCCTACAGCAGGGCAGCAGTGCATCTTTTGTTTTCTTTTTCTTTCTTTGCAGGGGCGTGATCTTTTTTGTAGTCGCAGGGCACCTTTCTTTTGGGGAGAGGAGGAGACAAATGTTTCTTCAGGGTTAGCCGATTCCCCTCACTCGTGACGCCTCTCTTGGCATATGCTCGCTCATCCTCCTGGAAAGGTTAGACCGAACATTTTCTTGTTGATATGGAACGCCTTTCCATGTCGAAGAGGACTCCTTTCACCAGGCCGTACTCCGGGGATCCTCCAAACGAACCATCCTTCTTGAAGGATTTATTCCCAACATTTTGGCAGAGTCTGTCAGTATACAAACTCAGCCATTCACCTTATTTTCTTCTATGATCGCAAGCATCACAATCCGCTTAGTTTTGGACAAACATTAAAGCTTCCAAATTTGATATCAATGCACTTGGCAACAATATACAGCAGACTTGTGGTAGTCTTCCTTCAATGCCTTCTTCTCGCTTGTGTAGACAACCTTCGCAAAGATAGTCGGGCTTGGCTACTTCCTTCCAAGCAGCAGCCAGGTTAACATCAGCTTCATAAATCTCCGACACTCCTTCCGCCGGCAACGAAAAGTGACCTGCCAGATCCTTGGCCGTGATGGTGAACTCTTTTCCGTGAACAGAGGACTTGATGCCCTCATCGTGAACTTCAGCATTCACGTAGAACTGTGCGACCTCTTCCACGTAGGTCATTGGAAACTCCATCATAAAAAATGGTTTCAGTCCAGACTTTTCTAGCTTCTCCGCTATCTTCTTCACGAGGGTGTCGTCAGACCCTTGTTTGATCATGCCGTCGAAATCCACAGTAGACCCAGTGTGGATTTGCTTTCCCAACTTGATAAAATCATGAGTAGATGCCATTTCTCGATGTTTTACCGAACGAAACTTTGAAAATGAAATTGAGGATTTATAGGGTTTTGAGAGAAAATTTATTTCTTTGCTTTCAAGAGAGATGAATAGTTTTGGTAAAGTGAGAGAAAATTGGAAGAAACGGTATATGTATGTGTTATGAAAGGACGTGTGGGTGGTTTTTGAAATTTGATCAAGATCAACGGCTCAGATTTTGCACGCCGATTAACATTTAATTTCTCGCATTTAATGCGGCAAAGATTTATATCCAATCATAAGCTTGGTGTGCGACTTTTTGATCAGACACGCCATAATTATCTTTGGCGTCATTCTTAAAAACATTCCCGCTTAGTAAAAACGACCATTGCGTTTTTGTCACTTTGCTCATAAATGACTCAGCTTATTCCTTAGCTGATTTAACCCTTCTCTCTTTGCACATGGGTACTCAGCTGTGAGTTAACTTGATGCAGCAGATTCTCCGATATGGCTGATTCACTTAGCTGATTCAAGAGTTCAGCCCTTTCTCATCTTTTCATGTTCCATCTCTTTTCTTTGACTCTTACAGTGTCAACTCACCAATTAACCCTAATTCATGCTTGAGTTCTCCAAATCTTGATCCACATAATGGTTTTTCAATATATCGATAACCGCTTATCGATTGAGATATATTCCAAGGTGATGTCCTTCCTTTCTAAATGATCTCTTATGAAGTGATATCTGACATCAATGTGCTTTGTTCTTGAGTGCAACACAAGATTTTGAGTGATTGCGATTGCACTTGTGTTATCACACATAATTGGAATTTCTTTTTCTTCAACTTCATAGTCTCTCAGCTGCTGTCTCATCCATAAGACTTGGGCACAACAACTGCCCGCAACTATGTATTATGCTTCACCAGAGGTAGCTATTGAATTTTGCTTCTTCTTTAACCAGAAATTAACCTATTTCCAAGCATTTAACATGTACCGAGGTACTCTTCCCCGTCAACTCTACATCCAAAGATAGTCGAGTCCGAGTAACCAATTAGCTTGAATCCACCTTCCTTAGGATACCATAAGCCAACTTCTTGGCTTCCTTTCAAATATCTCAAGATTCTTTTGGCATAGATCATGTGGCTTTCTTTTGGAGCATATTGAAATCTTGCACATACACCTACATCAAAGGTGATGTCCGACCGCTTTGTAAAGATAGAGCAATGATCCAATAAGTGCTCAGATCTTGTTTGATCCACAAGCTTGCCAACCGCATCCATATCCATTTTGACTGATGTATTCATTGGTATTTTCACGAGAAGACTTTTCTTCCATGCCAAATTTCTTCATTAAATCTCTCGTGTATTTTGTCCGACTTATGAGGTTCCATCCTTCACTGCTTTACTTGGAGTCCAAGAAAGAATGTCACTCTCCCATCATGCTCATTTCAAATTTGCTTTGTATAAGATTTGAGAATTTATCACACATGCTTTGTTTGTGGATCCAAAGATGATGTCATCCACATATATTTGAACAAGCGATACTCTTCCCATCTTGAATTCTCAAGAGTGTTCTATCCACTTTGCCTTTGGTAAATCCGTTCAATCGTGAAATTGTGATAATGTATCATACCATGCTCTTGGTGCCTGTTTCAATCCATATAAAGCGTTCTTGAGTTTGTAGACTTTATCTCCAAGAGTCTTCTCGCTCAAATCCTCGGAGGTTGTTCAACATATACTTCTTCCTCCAATAACCCATTAAGGAATGCACTCTTTACATCCATTTGATATACGATGAAGTTCTTGTGAGCAAGATAGGCAAGAAACATCCTTTTGGCTTCCAATCTTGCCACAGAGCAAAAGTTTCATCAAAATCTATTCATTCTTCTTGCGCACCCTTTGGCTACCAATCTTGCTTTATTTCTTACCACGAACATTCCTCATTCATCTTGTTTCTTAATACCCATTTAGTGCCAATAACATTTTGATGGGTAGGTCTTTGAACCAATTCCCACACTTTGTTTCTTTCAAATTGATTAAGCTCTTCTTGCATGGCTTGAATCCAATGTGTGTCATCCAATGCTTGTGACACATCTTTTGGCTCTATTTGTGAGATGAAACAAGTGAACATAGCTTTTTGTTGGGTTCGGATATGGTTTTTACACCTTCTCTTACATCTCCAATGATCGCTTACGTGGATGGTCTCTCGGCCATCTTACATCAAAGTTGGAGTAAGTTAGCTGGATTCATTGATCGTCTTGCAGCCGTGTTATTTTGATTAGCTCTCTCATCATCACTTAGCCGCATATTTCCCACTGTCTTTGACACTCGGCTATCTCATCTTCATATGGGTTTATAATTCCGGCTTTCCTTCAACATAGGGACTCTTCGCATGGTTGGCTGATTCACTTATCAACTCGACTCTTCAATGTCTTCTCCATTTACACCGGGTTAATCAAACACCACATGAATGGATTCTTCTAACCATTGTCCTCTTGTTGAGCACTCTGTAGGCTTTGCTTTCACCGAGTATCCTAAGAAGATACCTTCATCAGCTTTAGCATCAAAAGCCTTTAAATTATCTTTGCCATTGTTGTGGATGAAGCATTTGCATCCAAATATTCTAAAGTATCCAACATTTGGCTTTCTCCCAGTCCAAATCTCATAGGGAGTCTTTGTCAGCTGTCTATTTATCATGCATCTATTTTGAGTATAGCATGCTGTGTTATTGCTCCAGCCCAAAATCTTTTAGGCAGCCCTGGTTCAACTAGCATGGTCCTTGCTGCTTCTTTGAGAGTCCTATTCCTTCTTTCTGCAACTCCATTTTGCTGTGGAGTCCTTGCTGCTGATAATTCATGACCAATACCATTTTCAACACAATATTGAGTTATTATACCATTGACAAACTCAGTTCCTCTGTTAGATCTTATTTTGATAATGGTTTGACTCTTCTCATTTGGGATTCTATTCATCAGCCGTGGTAGTTTCAGCAGAGTTTCTTTCTTCTTACACATGAATATTGTCCATGTGTATCTTGAGTAGTCATCTACTACTACCAAGTGTAATTTCTTCCCACTTATGCTAGCTTTGGTTCAACTGACCAAATAGATCCATATGTAGCAGTGCAATATTCTTGTTGAAGATGGACATGTCTTTTCTTTGAATGATGATTTGATTTGTTTTCCCATCCAAAGATGCATCACATACACTTTCCTTCTTGTATCTTTGAGTCCGAAGTCCTTCCACAAGATTCCTCCTTGAAAGCTTGTTAATTGTTTTGAAATTCGTGTGACTCGGCTTCTTGTGCCCACCCAACTTGATTCTCATTGTGCTCTTTGCTAGCAGACAAGTGCTTGGTGTTGCATTGACCAATTTACCACATACATGTTCTTTTTGTCCGCATCCTTGCAACACTACTTCATTAGATTCATGTTCTTGATTTGGCACACTCCCATATTGAATCCAACATTATAGCCCTTGTCACATAGTTGACTTATGCTTAATAAGTTGAAATTGAGGCCTTCACATATGCGACATCGGTAATTTCTAATCCATTTTTCTTGATGGATCCAATGCCTATTATTTCTCCTGGAGCTTCATTCCCTCCAAATATAACTTTTGCACCTCTAACTTCCTTAAATTTTGACAGATTTTTCTTGTTTCTGTCATGTGTCCGGGAATGCCCACTATCCATGTACCGATGCCTTGGCACTCACTGCATCCTTGAACTCCGCAATCAAGGAAATTAGGTTTTAGGTACCCATATTTGTCCGGGTCCCGAGGGGTTAGTATTGTAAGATGATCCAACCAACCTATAGCCAAATGTTTTAGCAATTGCTTTGTTTGGGTAGTTGTGATATCTCCGAGTGTAGTGCCTAGGTGCATATGTGTGTCGATGATAGCTCTTATGCCTTTGGAATGGCCTTTGCTTGAGTCTTGGGCCTTTGCCATTTAAAGCTTATATTCCATAGTTCTTTTTGATAGTTCACATTATTCCAATCAGCTTGGCTTGGGTACTTTCTACCATTCCCATCATATGTGTTCCTTTCATAGAATTTCTAGGGCTTTTGGTAGCTCTGTTTCTTCTTTACAGAGTATTTCATGTTTGGAGTTTGCTGAGGAACTCGGCTGGATTTCTTCTCAGTTGTCCTCTCAAAGACACTCAACTCGGCCGTTTTCCTTTTCCTTTATAACCAAGGCCAGTTTGCTTGTGATTGTGCTTTGGAGTAAATGTGTGTGCACCATTTGGAGTTTTGGATTTTTGAGATGCTTCATTACTTGAAGATCCTTTTTCCAAAATCACTTTTGGAGCTTGACATAGCACAGAGGAATTAAATCTTAAGCCTGTCTTATCTCCACATTCTCTTTGACTCATAATAAGATCATCCAAGGATTTAGATGCCTTAGTGAATGGGGCAATCACATTTTGAGGTCATTCTCCTCTTTTCTCAGTAGCAGCTATCTTTGCTATTAACTTAGCATTTTCAAATTTTTAGACTTTTATTCTCATCGGCTATGTGACTTAGAGTACTCGGCTCCTTAGTCACCGTGAGTTTTGGCTTTTGAGTAGGATGTTCTCCTCATTTAGTATCGTGTGTGAGGATTTAATGTGTTCAAAGTCTTTCATCATTTTGCCTAATGAATCATAAAGATCAGTGGGTGATGAAGTGTGTGTGTCACAATCATCGTCACTAGAATTGAAAGTGTGATGAGTTACATGTACCTCATCTTCTTGGTCAGTTGTTCTTGTTCTTTGGCCATTAGACGGATCAAGGCTTCTTCTTCGTGAGTCACTTGAGTAGTCGGCCACTATTCTCCGAGTCTGCTGTGTCTTTTGACTTGACTGTCTCTCAAAGATCTCTGCAGCCAACATTGCCTTTTTCTTCTCTTGTCCTATTTCTCTCAAGACTTTTCTTTCCTCTTCATTCCCGTATTTGTTGACTACGAGGATATGGGCATTCAATGGCATAGTGACCGGGTTGCTGCGGTTCTAGCATAAATTTTCAACCTTTTGATCGATTCTTTCCATCCTCGATTGTCGCTCTTTGATACTCAATCCTTTGATGCTCTGTTCTTTTGGGTGGCCTATCTTCCCTTGACTTGGAGGAGCCGAGTGTGTCTTCGGAGGATTCACCTTTGCCTCTTTTGTAATTCTTGTTGAAGAATTTGTTAAATCTTTTAACCATCGGGGCAATCTCCTCTTGGTCAATGACTTCCTTGACCTCGACTCTTTTACCATCCTTAACTATTTGAGCGGTTGTTTTGGGCACAACTGTCTTCTCTTGGTCTTTTCTTCTCACTCAAATTCGTAGGCTTTGAGATCCGAGAATAGCTCATGGTTGGATGTTTTTGATAGGTCCATGGAGTGTCTCCGAGGGCCATGACTTTCATTTCCCACTCGGATGGGAGACTTCTTAGAATCTTCATACACATTTCCTTCGTGTATATTCTTTTCCAAGTGCATATAGCTCATTGGTAAGTTACGTGAACCGAGCATCCGATTGATCCAAGGTTTCTCCCCGCAAGCATCTTGAAATTTTCAAATTTTTGTACAAAGAACAGATAGTTTATTTTCCTTGATTTGTTCTGAGCCTTCACAAATCAAGGTTAGCTTGTCCCAGATTTCTTTTGCCGTTTTGCATGATTTGACTTTGTTGAACATGGCTTTGTCCAAGGTTTTGTAAGGAATGTCCTTGGCCACGTTGTCCGGTTATATCTTTTCCTGTCATCATTTGTTCCTTCACTCTTGGTTTTTCAACCATAGCTGGTCTGGGAGCAACATCCTCTTCTCCTTCTGCTTGCAGCTCTCCTTGCAGATTGTGTTTACTTTTAAGATTTGGAGTGGCCCATCTTCTATCACTATCCACATTTCATCGTGTAATGCTGATAGATGAGCCTGCATACGAATTTTCCAATCATCAAATTCCTCAATTGTGAACATAGGGATGCGTGTCAAATTTGCTTCCATGATAATAACTTTGCTGAATAAAGGAGTTTTGAAAGATCAAGTGCTAAAGCAAGCTTTGAAAATTTTTGGAGATCTAGTTCGAGAACTGGTCATGGAAGTCTCAATGAACCAACCGCTCTGATACCACTTGTAGGTCCCAAGGGGTGTGAGTGTAAGGTTTAGAAGGGGGGTTGAATAAACCTTACCAACTTTTCGATTTAGTCCTTTTAAAACATTCAGAGTTAATACTTCACAAACTGAGTCCTAGATGGACAAAACTAAGTTAGTTAATCAAAGAGTTAGTCACTCAAATGCACTGACTCGAGCTCTTGATAGAATAACTCAACCTGTTTTGACTAAAGACTCAACTCGACTATGAAATGTTTTCAACGGAAGACTTAACACCCGGAATTTTGTTTAAGTATGTTTTAATACTTGGTTTTATCACTTTGTTTATTATCAATTGGATAGCAAATTTATCAAAGATATTAAAGTAATGTTCGAAATTAAAGTCTTTGAAATGTAAATGACACAATAGATTTTTATAGAGGTTCAAGATGGGGTAATTCTTCTACTCCTCTCTTCTCCAACTCCCCGGAGGAATCCACTAAGTATTGATCAATATACAAAGTGGTTAATAGTCCGGATGCAAGTCTTGATCTCACAAATGACTTGATCCTTTGGGACTCGGTCTGTAGATGCCTTGGTCACACAAATGGCTTCTCGTGACGACTCAACTTCTTCACAGGGCAGTGCCGCTTTTGCTACTACTGACCCACTTGCTCAAGCTTCTTGGATTTGATCACGAAGCCCTCCAAAACTTGAGACTGGTTCGACCTTGAACCTTTCTACAATCCTCCGTGGAATGTAGACTCCTTGATTCTTCAAATGTTTCCTTTTCAACTGATTGAAGTTGTCTTTCCTTCACAAGTAAGTGTTGGATTGATTTCCTTCGTAATGTAGGCTTGAGGATTGAACTTGAATGATTTGAGAATATTTTTGTTCTGATATTGCTTTTCTTGCTCGTATTTGTTTTCTTCGATTATCAAGGTAACCCCTTTCTTCTCAAATAGATTGCTCACCTTTTATAGTGTTCTTTTGAAAATTTGCCCGTTGAAGAGATAGGCTAATTTTCAAAAGACACTTGTGGTCGTTGGCTTGTCTTGTTCCAGATCCTTGGAATTGACATTTCCTCGTATGAATGATTCTTCACTTTTCGAGATCTCGACACAGTGCGAAAGTGCTTCCCATTGGTTTATTCCTTTTGCACGCTTCGGGATGAGCACTTTAAGAAAGGCAAGATGGAAGTATTACTTGTTTAAGTAATTCTCTTGACTTCCATGCAACGGATCTCTTTCATTGTCTCGACTTGACGCATTTGCTTGACTTCCCCAGGTGACTTTGAGTCGACTTCCAATCATTGGATGACTCATCTCGTCACTTCAACTTGAGACTTAACTATCTTGAGTTGACTTGATCGACACTTCACTCACCAGATTGCAACCGCACCTTCGGGTTCCTGTCTTCTCTTCTTTGCCACACTCACCGCCTCGGAGCGGAGTCTTCCTTTTAGTCTCCGATTATTTTCTTGCATGTTCGGGCATAGCCGACTTAACTCACCGACTCACCCTATCTATTACAATGCAATTTACAACAAAAATGGGGTGCCAACTTTCTATTCTAAGTTTTACATGGCATTCATCAAAATCTAAAAATTAATTTTCCAACACGGCCGTGTAATTAAGCACGGCCAGGCCGTATTTCTCACGGCACCTGCCTCTTCGACCTTGTCTTCAATTTTGTTCCCTGCTCGTCCAAACCAAAATAACAACTCAAGACGCGGCCTTAAAGGTTTATTTGGCTCCAAAACATCAACATGACTCAAAACCAATCAAACTACGACTAACTACGATAAACGAATACAAAACACTATTGAGCACTTGATTACAAAGTCTTCAAGACGTAAAGTGACATGTATTCTTGGCATCCTTTGCTTGCTCAGTCGTAGGTGGACTCTGGAACGCTGATGACGCTAATCAACTGGACCACCCGAACGTCTTCCTCCTTCAGCATGCAATCCCGGTCTCGTTCTGAATGACTTGAATCAACCCATTGAGCGCATCCTTGAACTTTCTTGCTCGAAAGCCACACGACCAACGGCACCGCCATCGGATCTTTAGTCCATGGATTCTCATCAACATTGTCATCGAGTTTGTGCAGGAACATATCTTAAGCAGGTTTGGATTCCATAGAGCTATCATTAGCGATAGGGGACATATTTTTCAACAAGTTATTCGAGAAACTGATGAAGAAGAATGGTATCACGCATAAGGTGGCTACACCTTACCATCCTCAAATCTCCGGACAAGTGGAGACAACCAACAAACAAATAAAAGGGATTTTGGAGAAGACATTAAATCCTATGAGAAAAGACTGGGCTACCAAGTTAAATGACGCGATCTGGGCATATAGAACAACTTAGTAGACGGTTTTGGGAATGAGCCCCTATATACTAGTTTACAGAAAAACGTGTCATTTACTAGTTGAAGTGGGGCACAAGGCATACTGGGTCATCAAAGCGATAAGTTTTGAAATAAATAAAACAAATGCCGAATGGAAGTTGCAATTTTCCAAACTTGACGAGCTTCGCAATGAAGCGTATGAAAATACGCAGATATAGAAGGACAAAGTCAAACAACTGTACGACAAGAGAATTATTCATAAAAATCTCTAACCAGGTATGAAATCCTTTTGTTCAATTCACGATTGCGATTATTCACATGAACATTAAAATCGAGATGCAGTGAACCTTTTGAGATTGAAGAGGTATACTCTTATGGCATGGTTAAATTGCTTAATCTAAGGACTAATGAATCCTTCAAAGTGATCTCACGTACTCTTGTAATATTACAGAAATGGAGCTAAATTAGATAAAAAGCGATATGACATTACAAAGTATAGGTCAATAACTAAGGTACGAGCAAAGATATGAAGGAAATAAGTATGGACGGTCAAACAAAAGGGAATTTCCTTCAAAACGTGAAAACGCTGCTAACGCTTTCAAAGATCGGCGGGTTTAGTATTTTGGCCATAACTTCATCTACAAAATTGATATTGAGGTAATTAAAGTGGATATGGAAAGCTAAGAGAAAGGGATACAACTTTCATGAAGACCACGGGATCAAATTCAAGCGCACGACCCAATCGTGTGGGTTGACACGGTCTGCGACGAATCGGGCGCCGAATTGGTCTTCTTTTCCTACTCAAACTCTGCGTGTGATCTCTACAAGCATTTATAAAAGGGACCCAAGGATTGCACGGAAATTCATCCATCAATACAACTTCATACTAAGAAAACACATCAAATAACATAGGAACGAAGGAATCAAAGAGCTTCTGAGAGCAAAAGGCTAGGTCGCGAAGAACACCACAAGGCTTTCGCATCTAGGGAGCACAAGAGCTTCGAAGGCTTAGGAGGGGAATCCATCCTGACAAGAAGGAGTTTTCTTTCCATGTCTAGGAACTCTTGCGTGTGCTTAAACAATATCTTAATGTTGATTCGAATTTGTCTATGAGTTTGTAATCAATGTTTGACATATCTTTTGGATTTTAGGGGCATAATCGAAACTGTTGATTTATGTTAAATATGATTATTTGTTTTCTTAATTAATTCATGCTTTCTATTTCATGAATTCGAGTGCTTATTCTTAACTGCTTTTTATTTGACCAATAATTTGCATGTCATACTTATAGTCCATAATCCGGGAGGTGAGTTCTAGTAAGACGAAAATCGAATTCAGACATAAATAGAGTAATGTATCGGGAGACTACTTCTATTTGTGGGGAGTACTTCAATTCAAAGATTTTGTGGAAGTTAATAATAATTGTGATGGATCGGAGACCCCAATTATTATTAATCTTCTGTTTATGTGCCACCCGGAAGGGGAATAAACTATTTTCTTAATTGAACCCATAGAATTGCATGAACTGGTTTTTAAAACTTTATTTGCATTTAATATTGAAGAAATATGTTGATATTATGTGCCTAAGGTTGCTCCTATAGATGTTGAAAATACTTGTGGGGTTCGCAAATTTATTTCTTTTATTTTGAATTTTTTAGTTAAAATAACTTGATATTTGGCCGCTTCAATAAAATTGGAATACGATGTTATTATAGCCTAAGTGTTTCAAATATCAATCCTTGAGGAATACGACCTTGCTTTCCATTATTCTATAAACTACACCGACACTTCCGGTTGTATGAACTAAAATATTTTTGGCGAACACCCGCGCCGCACAACAACAGGCCCCCAACGCCCATTCGCCACCGCATGCACGTTGTTTGCTCGCTTGCACTCGCCGCTGCGCCTCCCTCGCTGCCCCATTTCCCAATGCAAACAGAATGGACCGCCCATTTGGTGCCCGTTGGGTTGTTCACTATTAAAAACTAAAATCAAAAATGTAAAATCAAACTAAAACCCATGCCGCTTTCGTTCCCATGCCATTTCTTCCCCAACCCTCCTTTCTTTTTCT
The DNA here is from genome assembly GCA_016081115.2 of Rehmannia glutinosa. NCBI lineage: Eukaryota > Viridiplantae > Streptophyta > Magnoliopsida > Lamiales > Orobanchaceae > Rehmannia > Rehmannia glutinosa. The sequence goes on along the minus strand of JABTTQ020000556.1, from coordinate 270,024 downwards.
CCTCCATTTTCAAATTCCTACGTTCCCACAAAAATTTGATTTCTCCAAATCAAAATTCCACTCCGATTAAATCATTCTCTACTCCATTAAAATCAATTTCATCCACTTTTCACAAATTTTCACCATGGCTAGGTGCATCTTTTGTTTTCTTTTTTTTTTCGCCGCAGGGGTAATAGCTTCTTCTTTGTAGTCAAGGGGCAGCCTTCTTTTTGGGGAGAGGAGGAGACAAATCGTTTCTTCAGGGTCACCGATTCCCCTCACTCAGACGCCTCTCTTGGCATATGCTCGCTTCGTGCTCCTAAAGGTTAGACCGGAACATTTTTCTTGTTGACATGGAACGCGTTTCCATGTCGAAGAGGGACTCCTTTTACTTCCATTATCCGCCAATCACCAGGCCGCACTTCTGATCCTCCGACGAACCATCCTTCTTGAAGGATTTATTCCCAACATTTTGGCGAGTCTCACGTATACAAACTCACCATTCACCTTCTTTTCTTCTATGATCGCAACCATCACGATCAACTTACTTGGACGGTGATTAAAGCTTCCAAATTTGATATCAATGCACTTGGCAACAATATCCAAAGAGCTTGTGGTAGTCTTCCTTCAACAACAGCTTCTTCTCGCTTGTGTAGACAACCTTCGCAAAGACGGGCTTGGCTATTTCCTTCCAAGCAAAGAACCAGGTTAACATCGCCTTCATAAAACTCCGCACTCCTTCCACCGCAAGAATCGGCAAAGTGATCCGCCAGATCCTTGGCCATGATGGTGAACTCTTTTTCCGTGAACAGAGGACTTGATGCCCTCATCGTGAACTTCAGCGTCACGAGAACTCGCGGCGATCTCTTCCACGTAGGTCATTGGAAATCGCATCGTCAAAAATGGTTTCGAGACTTTTCCAGCTTCTCTCGCTATCTTCTTCATGAGGGTGTCGTCGGACCCTTGTTTGATCATGTCGTCGAAATCCACAAGAGACCCGGTGTGGATTTGCTTTCCCAACTTGACAAAATCATGAGTAGATGCCATTTCTCGATGTTTTACCGAACGAAACTTTGAAAATGAACTTGAGGATTTGTAGGGTTTTGAGAGAAAATTTCTTTCTTTGCTTTCAAGAGAGATGAACAGTTTTGGTAAAGTGAGAGAAAATTGGAAGAAACGGTATATGTATGTGTTATGAAAGGACGTCCGGGTGGTTTTTGAAATTTGATCAAGATCAACAAAATGATTTTACACGCCGATTAACATTTAATTTCTCGCATTTAATGCGGCAAAGATTTATATCCAATCATAAGCTTGGTGTGCGACTTTTGATCAGTACACGCTCATAAATATGATGACGCTATTCTTAAAAACATTCCCGCTTAGTAAAAACGATCGCGTTTTTGTCACTTTGCTCATAAATGACTCAAACTTATTCCTTAGCCGATTTAACCCTTCTCTCTTTGCACATGGGTACTCACCGTCAGCTTAACTTGACGCACTGATTCTTCCGATATGGCGATTCACTTAGCCGATTCAAGAGTTCATCCTTTTTCATCTTTTCATGTTCCATCACTTTTCGTTGACTCTTCCGAGTGTCAACTCACTCAATTAACCCTAATTCATGCTTGAGTTCTTCAAATCTTGATTCACATAATGGTTTTTCGAATATATCGCCTAACGCTTATCGCTTGAGATATATTCCAAGGTGATGTCCTTCCTTTCTAAATGATCTCTTATGAAGTGATATCTCGACATCAATGTGCTTTGTTCTTGAGTGCAACACAAGATTTTGAGTGATTGCGATTGCACTTGTGTTATCACACATAATTGGAATTTCGTTTTCTTCAACTTCATAGTCTCTCACCTTTGTCTCATCCATAAGACTTGGGCACAACAAGCGCCCTCATGACTATGTATTCTCGTTTGTAGAGGTAGCTATTGAATTTTGCTTCTTCACGAACCAGAAATTAACCTATTTCCAAGCATTTAACATGTACACGAGGTACTCTTCCCTGTCAACTCTACATCCAAAGATAGTCGAGTCCGAGTAACCAATTAGCTTGAATCCACCTTCCTTAGATACCATAAGCCAACTTCTTGCTTCCTTTCAAATATCTCAAGATTCTTTTGGTTGCGCCATGTGGCTTTCTTTTGGAGCATATTGAAATCTTGCACATACACCTACAAAGAAAGGTGATGTATGGCCCGCTTGCGTGAGATAGAGCAATGATCCAATAAGTGCTTTGTATCTTGTTTGATCCACAGCGCTTGCCATCCGCATCCATATCCATTTTAACTCGATGTATTCATTGGTATTTTCACGTAAGACTTCTCTACCATGCCAAATTTCTTCATTAAATCTCCGTGTATTTTGTCCGACTTATGAGGTTACATCCTTCACTGTTTTACTTGGAGTCCAAGGAAGAATGTCGCTCTCCCATCATGCTCATTTCAAATTTGCTTTGCATAAGATTTGAGAATTTATCACACACTCTTTGTTTGTGGATCCAAAGATGATGTCATCCACATATATTTGAACAAGCGGATACTCTTCCCATCTTGAATTCTCAAGAGTGTTCTATCAACTTTACCTTTGGTAAATCCGTTCTCAATCGTGAATTGTGATAATGTATCATACCATGCTCTTGGTGCCTGTTTCAATCCATATAAAGCTTTCTTGAGTTTGTAGACTTTATCTCCAAGAGTCTTCTCGCTCAAATCCTGGAGGTTGTTCAACATATACTTCTTCCTCCAATAACCCATTAAGGAATGCACTCTTTACATCCATTTGATATACAAAGAAGTTCTTGTGAGCACCATAGGCAAGAAACATCCTTATGGCTTCCAATCTTGCCACAGAGCAAAAGTTTCATCAAAATCTATTCCTTCTTTTGCAAGAGCCTTTGGCTACCAATATTGCTTTGTGAGATGAAACAAGTGAACATAGCTTCTTGTTTGGTTCTCGATCTGGTTTTTACACCTTCTCTTGCATCTCCAATGATCGGCTCCGTGGATGGTCTCTCACCATCTTACATCAAAGTTGGAGTAAGTTAGCCGGATTCATGCGTCTTGCAAATGTTATTTTGATCAGCTCTCTCTCATCATCAATTAGTCGCATATTTCCCACCGTGTTTGAGACTCACTATCTCATCTTCATCCGGGTTTATAATTCCACTTTAGCTTCAACATAGGGACTCTTCGCATGGTTGGCCGATTCACTTATCAACTCGACTCTTCAATGTCTTCTCCATTTACATTGGGTTAATCAAACACCACATGAATGGATTCTTCGTAACCATTGTCCTCTTGTTGAGCACTCTGTAGGCTTTGCTTTCACCGAGTATCCTAAGAAGATACCTTCATCGCTTTAGCATCAAAAGCCTTTAAATTATCTTTGCCATTGTTGTGGATGAAGCATTTGCATCCAAATATTCTAAAGTATCCAATATTTGGCTTTCTCCCCGTCCAAATCTCATAGGAGTCTTTGTCACCGTCTGCTTATCATGCATCTATTTTGAGTATAGCATGTCTTTGTGTTTATTGCTTGACCAAAATCTTTTAGGCAGCCATGCTTCATCTAACATGGTCCTTGCTTTGTTTCTTTGAGAGTCCTATTCCTTCTTTCTCGCAACTCCATTTTGTTGTGGAGTCCTTGTCGATAATTCATGACCAATACCATTTTCAACACAATATCGAGTTATTATACCATTGACAAACTCGGTTCCTCATCAGATCTTATTTTGATAATGGTTTGACTCTTCTCCTTTTGGATTCTCTTCATCACCGTGGTAGTTTCTCGCAGAGTTTCTTTCTTCTTACACATGAATATTGTCCATGTGTATCTTGAGTACTCATCTACTACTACCAAAGTGTATTTCTTCCCACTTATGCTAGCCGGTTCAATCGACCAAATAGATCCATATGTAGCGGTCAATATTCTTGTTGAAGATGGACATGTCTTTTCTTTGAATGATGATTTGATCTGCTTTTCCCATCCGCATGCATCACATACACTTTCCTTCTTGTATACTCGAGTCCGAAGTCCTTCCACAAGATTGCTCCTTGCAAGCTTGTTAATTGTTTTGAAATTCGGGTGACTCGACTTCTTGTGCCACAACCAACTTGATTCTCACAGCTTTTTGCTAGCAGACAAGTGCTTGGTGTTGCAATTGACCAATTTACCACATACATGTTCTTTTGTCGTCTCATCTTTGCAACACTACTTCATTAAATTCAGTGTTCTTGATTTGGCACACTCCCATATTGAATCCAACATTATAGCCCTTTGTCGCATAGTTGACTTATGCTTAATAAGTTGAAATTCGGGCCTCCTACATATGCGACATCGGTAATTTCTAATCCATTTTTCTTGATGGATCCAATGCCTATTATTTCTCCCCCGAGCTTCATTCCTCCAAATATGACTTTTGCACCTCTAACTTCCTTAAATTTTGACAGATTTTTCTTGTTTCTGTCGTCATGTGTCCGGAACAACCACTATCCATGTACCAGTGCCTTGGCACTCACTGCTCCTTGAACCCGCAATCAAGGAAATTAGGTTTTAGGTACCCATATTTGTCTGCGGGTCCCGAGGGGTTAGTATTGTAAGATGATCCAACCAACCTATAGCCAAATGATTTGACTCTAAGAGGTTGCCATCTATCGCTGCCATAATCATAATTAATTTTAGCAAATTGCTTGGGGATTTTAGGTTCATACAACTGTCTCTTTTTGTCGTATGCTGTGTATGTGTTTTAGCAATTGCTTTATTTGGGTAGTTGTGATATCTCCGAGTGTAGTGCCTAGGTGCATATGTGTGCTTGATGATAGCTCTTATGCCTTTGGAATGGCCTTTGCTGAGTCTTAGGCCTTTGCCATTTAGGCTTATATTCCATAGGTCTTTGCTGATAGTTCACATTATTCCAATCAGCTTGGCTTGGGTACTTTCTACCATTCCCATCATATGTGTTCCTTTCGAGAGAATTTCTGGGGCTTTTGGTAGCTCTGTTTCTTCTTTACGAGTATTTCTGTTTGGAGTTTGCTTTGGAACTCGATCGATTTCTTCCCAGCTTGTCCTCTCAAAGACACTCAATCGGCCGTTTTCCTTTTCCTTTATAACCAAGGCCGTTTGCTTGTGATTGTGCTTTGGAATAAATGTGTGTGCACCATTTGGAGTTTTGGATTTTTGAGATGCTTCATTACTTGAAGATCCTTTTTCCAAAATCACTTTTGGAGCTTGACATAGCACAGAGGAATTAAATCCTAAGCCTGTCTTATCTCCACATTCTCTTTGACTCATAATAAGATCATCCAAGGATTAAGATGCCTTAGTGAATGAGGCAATCACATTTTTGAGGTCATGCTCCCTCTTTTCTCATTAGCAGACTATCTTTGTTATTAACTTAGCATTTTCAGCCTTTAGACTTTTATTCTCATCAGCTATGTGACTTAGAGTACTCAGCTCCTTAGTCAGCTGTGAGTTTTGGCTTTTGAGTAGGATGTTCTCCTCATTTAGTAGTGTGTGTGAGGATTTAATGTGTTCAAAGTCTTTCATCATTTTGCCTAATGAATCATAAAGATCAGTGGGTGATGAAGTGTGAGTGTCACAATCACTCACACTAGAATCGAGTGTGATGAGTTAGAGTGTACCTCATCTTCTTAGTCGGGTTGGTCTTGTTCTCGGCCATTAGACGGATCAAGGCTTCTTCTTCGAGTCACTTGAGTAGTCAACTTCACTAATCTCCGAGTCTGCTGTGTCTTTTGACTTGACTGTCTCGTGATCTCTGCAGCCAACATTGCCTTTTTCTTCTCTTGTCTTCTTTCTCTGAAGACTTTTCTTTCCTCTTCATTCTTGTATTTGTTGACTACAGGATATGGGCATTCAATGGCATAGTGACCGGGTTGCTCAGCTTCTAGCATAAATTTTCAACCTTTTGATCGCTTCTTTCCATCCTCGATTGTCGGTTCTTTGATACTCAATCCTTTGATGCTCGTTCTTTTGGGTGGCCTATCTTCCCTTGACTTGGAGGAGCCGAGTGTCTTCTTGAGGATTCACCTTTGCCTTTTTGTAATTCTTGTTGAAGAATTTGTTAAATCATTTAACCATCGGGGCAATCTCCTCTTGGTCAATGACTTCCTTGACCTCACTCTTTTACCATCCTTAACTATTAGAGCGAGTTGTTTTGGGCACATCTGTCTTCTCTTGGTCTTTTCTTCTCACTCAAATTGTCGTAGGCTTTGAGATCCGAGAATAGCTCATGGTTGGATGTTTTTGATAGGTCCATGGAGTGTCTCGGGGCCATGACTTTCATTTCCCACTCAGATGGGAGACTTCTTAGAATCTTCATACACATTTCCTTCTGTGTATATTCTTTTCCAAGTGCATATAGCTCATTGGTAATTTCAAAGAACCGAACATCCATTTGATCCAAGGTTTCTCCTGCAAGCATCTTGAAATTTTCAAATTTCTGTACAGCAACAGATAGTTTATTTTTCTTGATTTGTTCTGAGCCTTCACAAATCAAGGTTAGCTTGTCCCAGATCTCTTTTGCCGTTTTGCATGATTTGACTTTGTTCAACATGGCTTTGTCCAAGGTTTTGTAAAGAATGTCCCTGGCCACGTCGTCAACATGGCTTTGTCCAAGGTTTTTCAACCATAGCCGTCCGGGAGCAAAGATCCTCTTCTCCTTCTGCTGCAGCTCTCTCCTTGCACCGTGTTTACTTTTAAGATTTGGAGTGTCCCATCTTCTATCACTATCCACATTTCATTGCATACGAATTTTCCAATCATCAAATTCCTCAATTGTGAACATAGGGATGCGTGTCAAATTTGCCTCCATGATAATAACTTTGTTGAATAAAGGGGTTTTGAAAGATCAAGTGCTAAAGCAAGCTTTGAAAAATTTTGGAGATCTAGTTCAAGAACTGGTCATGAAGGCTCAATGAACCAACCGCTCCGATACCACTTGTAGGTCCAAAGGGGTGTGAGTGTAAGGTTTAGAAGGGGGGTCGAATAAACCTTACCAACTTTTCGATTTAGTCCTTTAAAAACGTTCGAGTTAATACTTCACAAACCGAGTCCTAGATGGACAGCTAAGTTAGTTAATCAAATAGAGTTAGTCACTCAACGACTGATCGAGCCGTTGATAGAATAACTCAAATAGCCACTAAAGACTTAACTCGACCGTGAAATGTTTTCAGCGGAAGACTTAACACCGGAATTTGGTTTAAGTATGTTTTAATACTTGTTTTTAGCACTTTGTTGATTATCAATTGGATAGCAAATTTATCAATGAGATATTAAAGTAATGTTCGAAATTAAAGTCTTTGAAATGTAAATGACACAATAGATTTTTATAGAGGTTCAAGATGGGGTAATTCTTCTACTCCTCTCTTCTCCAACTCCTGGAGGAATCCACTAATTATTGATCAATATACAAAGTGGTTAACGACCAGGATGCAAGTCTTGATCACACAAATGACTTGATCCTTTGGGACTCGATCACCGAGATGCCTTGGTCACACAGCTTGGCTTCTCGCACGACTCGCTTCTTCTTCACAGGGCAAATGCCTTGCTACTACAGCCCACTTGCTCAAGCTTCTTGGATTTGATCACGAAGCCCTCCAAAAACTTGAGACTGGTTCGACCTTGAACCTTTCTACAATCCTCCGTGGAATGTAGACCCCTTGATTCTTCAAATGTTTCCTCTTCAACTGATTGAAGTTGTCTTTCCTTCACAGGTAAGTGTTGGATTGATTTCCTTCGTAATGTAGGCTTGAGGATTGAACTTGAATGATTTGAGAATATTTTTGGTGACAGATATTGCTTTTCTTGCTCGTATTTGTTTTCTGATTATCAAGGTAACCCCTTTCTTCTCAAATAGATTCCTCAGCCTTTTATAGTGTTTTTTTGAAAATTTGCCCATTGAAGAGATAGGCTAATTTTCAAAAGACACTTGTGGTCGTTGGCTTATCTTGTTGCAGTCCTTAGAGTTGACATTTCCTCATATGAATGATTCTTGACTTTTTCGTAGATCTCGCAACAGTGCAAAGGCTTCCCATTAGTTTATTCCTTTTGCACGCTTCTCGGGATCGAGCACTTTAAGAAAGGCAAGATGGAAGTATTACTTGTTTAAGTAATTCTCTTGACTTTCGTAGCAAACGGATCTCTTTCGATTGTCTCGACTTGACCGCATTTCCTTGACTTCCCCTGGTGACTTTGAGTCAGCTTCCAATCATTGGATGACTCATCTGTCACTTCAACTTGAGACTTGACTATCTTGAGTTGACTTGACTGACACTTCACTCAGCTGTATCACAGCTACACCTTCAGTCGAGTTCCTGTCTTCTCTTCTTTGCCACACTCACCGCCTCACAATGAGTCTTCCTTTTAGTCTCCAGTTGTTTTCTTGCATGTTCAGGCATAGCTGACTTAACTCAGCTCGACCAGCCCTATCTATTACAATGCAATTTACAACAAAAATGGGGTGCCAACTTTCTATTCTACGTTTTACATGGCATTCATCAAAATCTAAAAATTAATTTTTCAACACGGCCGTGTAATTAAGCACGGCCAGGACATATTTCTCACGGCACATGCCTCTTCGACCTTGTCTTCGATTTTGTTCCCTGCTCGTCCAAACCAAAATAACAACTCAAGACGCGGCCTTAAAGGTTTATTTGGCTCCAAAACATCAACATGACTCAAAACCAATCAAACTACGACTAACTACGATAAACGAATACAAAACACTATTGAGCACTTGATTACAAAGTCTTCAAGACGTAAAGTGACTTGTATTCTTGGCATCCTTCGCTTGCTCAGTCTGAGGTGGACTCTGGAACGCTGATGACGCTAATCAACTGGACCACCCGAACATCTTCCTCCTTCAAAGATGCAATCCCGTCTCGCTTCAATGACCTGAATCAACCCATTGAGCGCATCCTTGAACTTTCTTGCTCGAGCGCTCGTCACCGGACCAACTGGCACCGTCCCTGGATCTTTACTCCATGGATTCTCAACAATATTGTCATCGAGTTTGTGCAGAAACATATCTTAAGCAGGTTTGGATTCCATAGAGCTATCATTAGCGACAGGGGACATATTTTTCAACAAGTTATTCGAGAAACTGATGAAGAAGAATGGTATCACGCATAAGGTGGCTACACCTTACCATCCTCAAATCTCCGGACAAGTGGAGACAACCAACAAACAAATAAAAGGGATTTTGGAGAAGACATTAAATCATATGAGAAAAGACTGGGCTACCAAGTTAAATGACGCGATCTGGGCATATAGAACAACATAGTAGACGGTTTTGGGAATGAGCCCCTATATACTAGTTTACAGAAAAACGTGTCATTTACTAGTTGAAGTGGGGCACAAGGCATATTGGGTCATCAAAGCGATAAGTTTTGAAATAAATAAAACAAATGCCGAATGGAAGTTGCAATTTTCCAAACTTGACGAGCTTCGCAACGAAGCGTATGAAAATACGCAGATATAGAAGGACAAAATCAAACAACTGTACGACAAGAGAATTATTCATAAGAATCTCTAACCAGGTATGAAATCCTTTTGTTCAATTCATGATTGCGATTATTCACATGAAAATTAAAATCGAGATGCAGTGAAACTTTTGAGATTGAAGAGGTATACTCTTATGGCATGGTTAAATTGCTTAATCTAAGGACTAATGAATCCTTCAAAGTGAATGGTCAACGGGTTAAGCCATACTATTAAGGGGTATCTCGAACTGAAGGAGTCGAGAATGTGGTGCTCAATGAGGTAACTTAAATTCGTGCTCAGGTATTGCCAAGCAAATGATTTTAAAAAAGGGCCTTTTGGGAGACAACCCAAGTAATTTTAAGTTATTCTCTCATTTATTTTTAATTTTTTATTTTCATTTTATTTGACTAACCCATGACAAGTTATTTGCTTCTGATCCAATTTTTGCAGGTCCAATTATTACAAAAAATCAAAAATATAGGCAACGGTGGTGAACGGTCGTTCGCCAAGAACCTATACCCCATTCGGGGCCCAGTCGGCCTAGCCCGTTCGTAGCCCTCGCACGCCGTTGGGTACAACTTTCATGAAGACCCTGGGATTAAATTCCAAGCGCACGACCCGACTGTGTGGGTTGACACGGTCCTGCGACGTAACTGGCGCTGAATTGGTCTACTTTTCCTACTCAAACTCTGCGAGTGATCTCTCCAAGCATTTATAAAAGGGACCCAAGGATTGCACGGAAATTCATCCATCAATACAACTTCATACAAAGAAAACACATCAAATAACACAGGAACGAATGAATCGAAGAGCTTCTGAGAGCAAAAGGCTAGGTCGCGAAGAACACCACTAGGCTTTCGCATCTAGGGAGCCAAGAGCTTCGAAGGCTTAGGAGGGGAATCCATCCTGACAAGAAGGAGTTTTCTTTCTATGTCTAGGAACTCTTGTGTGTGCTTAAACAATATCTTAATGTTGATTCAAATTTGTCTATGAGTTTGTAATCAATGTTTGGCATATCTTTTGGATTTTAGGGGCATAATCGAAACTGTTGATTTATGTTAAATATGATTATTTATTTTCTTAATTAATTCATGCTTTCTATTTTATGAATTCGAGTGCTTATTCTTAACTGCTTTTTATTTGACCAATAATTTCCATGTCATACTTATAGTCCATAATCCGGGAGGTGAGTTCTAGTAAGACGAAAATCGAATTCAGACATAAATAGAGTAATGTATCGGGAGACTACTTCTATTTGTGGGGAGTACTTCAATTCAAAGATTTTGTGGAAGTTAATAATAATTGTGATGGATCAGGAGACCCCAATTATTATTAATCTACTGTTTATGTGCCACCCGGGAGGGAAAATAAACTATTTTCGGAATTCAACCCATAGAATTGCATGAATTGGTTTTTAAAACTTTATTTGCATTTAATATTGAAGAAATATGTTGAGATTATGTGCCTAAGGTTGCTCCTATAGATGTTGAAAATACTTGTGGGGTTCGCAAATTTATTTCTTTTATTTTGTTTTATTTTTGAATTTTTTAGTTAAAATAACTTGATATTTGGTCGCTTCAATAAAATTGGAATACGATGTTATTATAGCCTAAGTGTTTCGAATATCAATCCTTGAGGAATAGGACCTTGCTTGCCATTATTCTATAAAATACACTGGACACTTTCAGTTGTATGAACCAAAATATTTTTGGCGACACCCGCTCGCCCGCACAACAGTGCCCCGGTGCCCATTCGCCAGCCTGCATGCACGCTGTTTGCTCGCCTTGCACCTGCCCGCTGCCCCTGCGCCCCTGCTGCTGCACATTTCCCAGCGCGAATGGGAACGCACCGCCCATTTGGTGCCCTTTGGATACTGTTCACTATTAAAAAACTAAAATCAAAAATGTAAAATCAAAACTAAAACACATGCTGCTTTCGTTCCCATGCCATTTCTTCCCCAACCCTCCTTTCTTTTTCTCTTCAACTTTCAAATTCCTACGTTCCCGCAAAAATTTGATTTCTCCAAATCAAAATTCCACTCCGATTAAATCATTCCCTACTCCATTATAATCAATTTCATCCACTTTTCACAAATTTTCACCATGGCTAGAACCAAAAACACAACGCGAGGAAGACGAGTTGTGGAGGAGCTCGAGCTTGTCAATTGAACCAAGACATATGGTGCTCATTTTCCCATTTATTCCGAGATTGGAGGTCAAAGGTATGCTTCGCTTAAAAATCGGAACATTAGATATCCTAGGTTCCTTGAGTTTTTTGGGAGTTGGGAGTGATGTTCGAGAATATTGTAGATGGTTATCTTGGGATTCATTTGTGAATATTCGCACTAATGGTTATCATGAATCGATGCTTGAAATTTATACCACTTTGAATTTTGGTAATGAGATTGTGGAGGGGTTTAGTTGTCATTTGATGGGGCGGACTATTCCGGTTACTATGGAAATTATGGAGGGAAGTTTCGGGTTTCATCCGGCGGGACATTTTATGGTCGGAGCTCAATTTAATTCGGCCGTATTTTGGGAGGAAATAACATGGCGTGATCATTTTGAGCCCCATGTCACACCGTGTGGGTTCATTCGTGCTCCAACTTTGTTAATTATGCACAAATATATTTACCACATGGTATTTGGAAACATGAGACTAGCAAAGTGGCCACTAAGAATTTGTTTTTCTTATGGTGCTTACGGAACCGAGTGGCGATTTCCACATCCATGTTTATTTTTGGGACATTTCAGTACGTTATCACCAATTCGAGGGCTCGCCTTTGTATGGGTAATTTTATCACTGCTATTGCCGTCTACTTCGGGCTCTTTGACCCTAGCACGGCAACTCTAACAGTTGTCCGAATGCAGCCATTGGACGAGGACTCCCTCAAGCGCTCCGATATCATAGCTAACAAGCCTTAGCGTATCAAAAGTATAAATGACTGTCGGTGTTTTAAGGATGAACATGCTACCGCGGTCCTCGTCCAAGGTACCACACCATCTATTTCGGGCCTTGATCATCCCGCTTCTACCTTTACTCTACTCAAAATCTGATGTTGGTTAAGACTTCTGCGGGACCTAGCGGCCCTCGGTTGCCCCCTCCTGATGGTTGGGACATGCTTCTTCAGTGCATGGATCAGATGACTACTTAGTTTAGTGCACGGTTTGACTTGTTGGATAGTCGTTTTGATGCACTTAACGCTCGAGTTGACCATCATTTTGCATGCATTCATGCCCAGTTCCACTCTATTGATACTCAGTTTTTGAACATCGAGCGGGATTTTATTTCGACCTTTTCATTTGATCATATCTCCTCTCCACCACCGCGGGAAGATCATCAATGATATTTTTTCACCATCGAGTTTGTATTTATTTTGTGTGAGTTGTTTGTGTGTCGTGATGTCTTTGCATGTTCATTTTTTTTTCCGAGTTTATCTTTTTGGTATTTTTGTTCTCCTTCACATGTCTTTTGCGGGATTGTCGGCTACTACGATTCGACTTAACTGTTTTGCCATTATCGCATTTATCGTGCGTCTCTTTTTCCCTTCTCTTTTATTTTTACGCATTAAGGTGTTGCGTGCTTTAAGTGTGGGGGAGCGATTGGTCGTTGTCTAGGTGTTATAGTTGCATGTGATTATTTCTTTTACTAGCCCAATGATTGTTTAAGCTTAATAATAGTGTTGTTTAGCTAACTTGAAATATATGTAGCAATTTGAGTTTCAATTATAAAATGTCACCGTACTTAGGCTTTGACTAAATTGTGAATCAACCCTTGTGATAGACAAATAAAGCGATGGTTAAATTATAGTTTAGGTTGTGGGGCTTGAATTGCAAAGTTTCATTGATGTGAATTAAATTAAAACCGTGTTTTGATTAGTGTGTGTACACAATATTTCTAGCCTTGCGAACGAACAAAAAAAACCATACCGAATTGAAAAAAAAAACAAAAAGGAGTGACCAAAAAAAATAAAAAAAGAAAAAGAAAAAAAAGAAAAACAAAAAGAGCAATCGAGATTATACTCCGCTGGTTGAGTCGCTTAGTAACTAAGAGCATTCATGAGCCTCATGTTTGTCTTTTACGTAAAACGGCAGCTCAAACATGAGTATGGGAAAATCACCCTAGGAGCCTTTAGAAAAAAATCCGAAGTTTATACCTAGTGGAAGAATATCTTGAGATTTCTAGCGAAAAAAAAGTTATATCGAAAAAAAGTTCATGGCTAGTAATTGCATGATTTGTTGTGTGTATGACAGGGTTGCAACTTTTGACACGGATTTGAAACCTAGTAAGGAGGTCTGAACACCTTAACTAACTATTAACCTTACCCGAGTGAGTCTGTTGTGAAGGTTGGAGATCAATGCAGGATAATCCGAGGTGGATAGGATGTAGTGTGATAGAAGAATAGGCTCTCGAATTGGACATAGAATTTCTTGTTGGATTTATAGGCGCTATTATTTGCTTGAGGACAAGCAAAAGGCTAAGTGTGGGGTAGTTGTTTTATGTGTTTTTGTTAGTATTTTGTGTGGTTATTTTGATTTTATTTCTATATTTTTCATAGTATATTTCGTGTTTTTTCTTGTGTGTGTTGCATGTTTTGTTGTTGAGTCTATTTTTTGTGATGCTTATTTTTTGTGGAAATGTGTAGGTAGAACGAAGAAGAAATGAAGAGTGGTCAAAGAGAAGTGAACAAGGAAGAAACTAGGCGAACGTACAGCAAACAGCCGTTCAATGGCCATTCACGTAGGAAAAAGTAAAGGGAACTGCCGTTCCCTCGTCTTTCCCAAAGACCAAACCATTCGTGAGAAGAGAAGCATGGAACAACCATTCCCAAAAAGACCTCTGTGAAGCGTAGCCGTTCGGTGACCGTTCAAGACAGAAATCTGAACGTATATTTCAGTGATCTTATTGATTTTTAGTAGTTTTCTTTGAGGATTTGGACTCTTCCAAGTTGTTAGGGCCTTTGGGCTATAAAAGGGGGGGTATAGTCTTTAGATTTTCATTCATTCAAGCTAGAAACAAGATTTGGAATTCTTCTCTTCTCTTTTTTTCTCTCTTTCACGTTAACTTAGGGTTTTCTTGGGAGGTCTCTCTACAACTTGAAAAAGTGTAATTCTTCTCCACCTTTATTTGTCTATTTGATTTTCTTTTAGTGTTAATTGCTTCATGATGATGTTTGTGATTATTATCTCTTATTTAATTGAATTGATGAATTTATCCATGAGGTAATTTCTTTGTTCTAGGATTAGGATGATTTGATTCAAATAAACAAGCATGAGTATTGAGTAATTGATTATGCTTTTCCTAATTGAATTGTTTTTTGTTATAATTGATTGTTTGGCCAACTTTTGATTATTTTGAGGAAATAATTGAGATCGAGAGTTTTATTTCCGGACTAAATTCAATTAGGGGGTTAGATATGAATCAGAGATGTATTATCTAACTTAGCTTAATGGAAATAGTAAATTATGTAGGGATAACCCTAATCTGTGAATACGCGAGTTACAAGATCTAGACCAAGATTTTACCTATTTGTTATATTTGTTAATTGCATGATCAATTAGTTGATATTCTGCTTGTATTATCTTTAGTTTATTAAAATCACAAATTTGATTAGAGTGTTTAGGATTTATTTTCTGTTATTTGTGTTGCATAATAATTATTTGCCGGCTAAGTCTTCCTTGAGAGACGACTTGTGGTTAACTTGCTACCCTACGATTGATCTCGTACTCTTGCAAGCGTCGCTAGATTAATTTATGTGTTTAGCCATCGAACATATACACAACTCTGTCCCATTTTTAATTCTATAACTTAGCCATTTTCTTGTAAACATTACCACCTAAACAACATTCTCAATACTATATACCATTCTGTATCACTTAACAATCACTAATTGTCATATATTCATCTAATTATATATGTGGGGCCCGCTATTTACCAACTCGAACTACTGAAAATATTACTATTTTTACATCTATCGTATGAGACCCATGAGTCTACAATCTTACAAATATAGTATTATATATTCAATTTAAAATATTAAAAGTGGACGCACCAGTATCAACTTTTCAAATTATTATACATAAGAAACCTCTTTAAAACTAATAAACCAAATATATTCTCATTTCCAAACCTTTGTAAAATCTAATTTTATTCATTCATCCAAATATAGTTCTAATATTCACACGAAAATTGATAAAATTTTAAAACTTATATTTCAGCACTAGAAACTGGAAATAGACCCAAAAAACATAACCACACAAAACCTTAATTTTCCAAAACATTTCACTCAAAAGTAGGTACCTAAAAAGACAAAAATCCTGCCAGACGATGTAACGGATCAAAATTCATTAGACGAATCCCAAAAATTGACTCGGTAGTATTTTTATTTTATTAGCAGAGATCGGTATTAACACTCTCTCTGAATAGTATTAATAGTCCATCTGAAAAGTATTAGTACGTAATTCACTTGAAAGTATTAGTTTTTGTAATAGTGGATAGTGATATAGTATCATGAGAGCGCTGAAAAGTATAAGGTTTTCATCTGAGAAGTATTAATAGTCCCTCTGAAAAATATTTGTACGTAGTTCACTTGAATATATTTAACAGTCCCCCTAAAAAGTATTAGTTTTTTCCGTCAAAAGTACTAGTAGCCTATGTGAAACGTATTAATAGTTCCACTGGAAAAAATATTAGTTTTCTCCTGAAAGGTTTCAATAATTCCTCCTAAAAGTATTAGTTTTTTAATAAAAATATTAGTAGTTTTACTAAAAAATATTAGTAGCTCACATAAAAGTATTAGACATTCAACTGGATGGTGGGGCTAGGTTGTTGGGCAAATGGCCGGTGTTCATGGTTTGGGTATATCTATTAACTAAATCCGTCTCATAGACCGTCTAACAAGAGAAACAAATTCGAAGTCGTGTTTTATTCTCTAGAAAGGCACAAATTAAGACAAGAGTTCAACGGTCGAGACATGTTCCTTTACGTCTTGTAGATAGCTTGCATCCTAGAAAATCTAATAGGTATTGTTTATTTATTGACGATGATTGAAAGACAATAGTCTATTTGATTGTCAAAAAAAGTGGCTTTGATTTTTCTTTATATTTTCCAAGTCCATAGTGCGTGAGGTCATTGCACACCAAATTTAATTCAAGTCTAATCGAGGATGAATTTAAACAAAAAAAAAAGTTAAGTAGCAGTTTAGGTTGCAAATACTTATGATTGCTTATCAAAGTTTTTTCATTTTGGTCCGTTGGAGAAATTTTTATTTTTACCTGACGGCAAAAATGATATTTAATTATTTAATATATAATTTAGTTTATATATTAATTTAATATTAATTATTTAATGGGATATTAATTGATTAACCCGGCCTAAAAGAGTCTGGGACTGGCCCATAGACCGATTTCTCCTACACGGCCTACATGGCCCATCTCCAGGTATAAAAAGGTCCATGATATTTATTTGTAAGTACATTATATAATTCTCATAGTAATTCTCCTACGCATTTAATTCAACATTCGTTTACTGTCATATTCTCTTGATCACCGTGCTAACTTGAGCGTCGGAGGGGCCTCCCTGGGACAATCCCCGGGGCCCTCTAACGTTTGCACGTGTGTGCAAGCAAGTTTCCAACCGAAGGATATCCAGCTTCCAGAGAAGAAGACTTGAAGACTTCCCCCTTGGGAAGAAGGATTTTATCAGCACGTGCCTTAAAAAGCAGCATTATTTTGGCACCGTATGTGGGAATCAGCCAAAGTACATGAAGATGCAAACTCGATCGCAATCACGTGAAGTCAGATCTCAAGCTGCAAGTCGGGGGGGCGGAGACCAGCAAGAAGAATGATTGCCTGGAAGGCGGGGGACCGCCCTCCTCCTCTTGGAGGAGTGTCGCCCCCTCCTCCGTTTGCAAGAGGGCCACCGACCCCTTCTCCTAGGGGGCTCCGCCCATCGAAGAAATTCATTTATCTCAGGAAGCCCTACAAGCTCTACTGGATGAAGCTGCTCGGAACGCCTTGAGGCACTATGTTGCAGCTGATGCAAGATGAAAACCACTGCGGGCTTCACCGGCTGTTGAAGACCCTTACCTTGGAGGTTAGGGAGAAAGGGAAGAAGGCCGCGACGAAAATCGTGAAGAGCCGCCGCCAGTTAAAGAATCTCAAGCAGTGCAGCCCAGCCTAGCCAACTTGCCGGCTGCCGCCTTGACGAAAAGGAGCCCTTTGGCCCATGCTATTTTGACTGAACATCTACCTTCGGGAATCAAGAACCCCAATCTCCCAGAGTACGATGGAACTGGAGATCTCCAGGAGCACCTGGACAAATTCTACGCCAAGACGGATCTCTACGACATGACAGAGACCTCCTACTGCAAGGTGTTCTGGTAGGATCAATCTCCGGGATGGAAAAACTTACTGAAGCTTTCATTCAGCAGTTCTCCATAAATAGGAAGCGCTCCAAGACTATCGCTCACCTTTTTCAGGTGAAGCAGAAGGAAGGAGAGACACAACGGGAATTTATGAAACAATTCGTGGAAGCCGTCAATGAAGTCACCAACGTTCAGCATGAGACGTTGGCCGGGATATTGCAGCAGAATCTCCACCAAAGACGTGTAAAGGAATCCTTAGCCGGGAAACCCCCCTCCACCTTAGAGGAGCTATTGAGCCAAGAAGATAAGCATATTCGAGTGGAGGAGTCTACCAAGCCTGAACTCTTTACCAAGCACAAGTCCCGGGAAGACAACAAGAACCAACCTCGGAAGGGTCCAAAAAAGGAGCATGGGCCAAGCTACACACCTATGAATTCGCCGATAGCAGAGGTACTAACAGCTGCCCAGAAAAAGGGGATCTTTGAGCCATTGCAGCCATTGAGAAGCTATCCAACACGAGCACGCTACCGAGGACTGTTTCATTTTGAAAAATAAAATCCAGTGACTCATCCAGAAAGGTCAACTGAAGAATTATGTGGATCAAACCAATTTTCACCGTGATCCAAGGCCACACGAAGAAGAACTCAAGGAGAACCAGTACCGTTTTGATCCCCACAGAGAAGAAATGCACGCCAATCATGTGATGTGATCTTCAGAGGGCCAGAACCAAAAAAGATGCCCAAAGTGCTCTCCGGGAATGTAGCAAAGAAAGAAGGGGGTGACTCGAGGAAACCCCATCCAAGAAGGGGATCATAGATCCGCAACAGTCCAAGAGCATGCCTATCACATTTGGCACTTAAGACGACATCCCTGAAACCCAAGTCCACCCAGACGCCATTGTCATATCTTTCATGCTGGCAAACTTTGTGGTCAAGAAGGTATTGGTGGATACGAGAAGTGCAGTGGATGTCATATTTTGGGAAGCCTTTGATAAAATGAAAATCGATTCAACACAGGTTGTTCCGGTTTCTGCACCAGTGATTGACTTTACCATAGAAGTGATCAGGTCTTTAGGCGAGATCAACCTACCGCTCACGTTGGGTATGGACGCCCCACACCATGTTACGAAGATGGTCCATTTCCTCATTGTAGACGCTCCATCTCCGTACAATTTGATATTGAGAAAGCCCACCCTGAACCAATTCCGGGCCAACCCCTCCACAGTTCACTTAAAGCTGAAGTTCCCCATGGACTCTGGGATAAGAGAGACTAATGGAGATATTACAATGGCTCGGGAATGTTATGTGGCTACCTTGAAGATAAGCAAGCTTCCCAATCTAAACGATGAAAGCAATGCACAACCCTAGACGCCATTTCTCACCCGCTCCATGGCGGCCTTAGTATTTGTTATTTTTCACTTGCAGTTTATGTTCGCCCCGGAGGTATTAAACAAGTTTATTTACATTTCCGTACTATTTCCACCCACACGGTGTAAACTTTGACATTATAATGAATTGAAATACTTTCACGTTTCTACTTTGATTTTGTGAATGCAGTTAATGGCAAATATGGCCATGGTCAATCACCATTTGGGTGTTCTCCTCAGCAAACCCATCTTTCCGGCTAAGGCCCTGGATGGGAGGGTCCTCCTCACGAGGGGTCCTTATTAATAACCTCCTCCGGATAAGACCCAGAGGGGAAGGCCTCACCCGACTAAGACCCCCGGGTGGGAAGACCCCTTTCGGCTAAAACCCCGGATGGGAGGGGCCTCCTCATGGGGTCTTAGTGATTCACCACCTCGGCTAAGACTCCGGAGGATTAGTCCTTACCCGAGTAAGACTCCGGGTGGGAAGACCTCTTCGGCTAAGACCCCGGATGGGAGGAGCCTCAAAGACGGGGTCCTAGTAATTCATCTCCTCCAAATAAGACCCCGAGGGAAAGACCTCACCGACGAAGACCCTAGGTGGGAAAACCACTTGGCTAAGACCCCGAATGGGAGAGGCCTACTTACGGGGTCCTAGTAATTCACCTCCTCCTCGGCTAATACCCCTGAGAGGAAGACTTCACTTCCTGCCAAGACCCCGGGTGGGAAGACACCATTCGGCTAAGACCCCTGGGATGGGAGGGGCATCCTCACAAGGTGGTCCTAGTAAATTTTTCTCCTCCGACTAAGAGCCGAGGAGGGAACTCCTTACAAGGGGCTCCGTGAAATATTTCTCCCGACGAAATATGCAACAAAAAGAAGGCAAAAATGCTAACACATAGGGGGAATAGATCACAATGATAAAGCAAATGCTAAGAGAAAGCTCCGAAGGGTTCCTCCTCCGGGGATCGAGAGGCGTCCCTTGGGCTCGGAAGGGCACCTCGATGGGCCGTGGAATGGCATCCACTAACATTAAACACAAGTGTCTCCGGTCAACTGAGAAATTGAGTTTTCCTTCCAAAAGGAATAATCTATCTCTATACAAAATATGAACAAGTCCTCCACAACAAGAAATTACATGCAAATATGGTAAAAGAAAGCAAATATGCATAAGGAAGAACATCAAGATAACATAAAAGCAATGGAATATCATTCGGCCCCTTGGGAAAATGAAACTTCTCAAACAAAAAGAGAAAGCGAAGAAATATTCAAGTACATAAAGCAAGCCTAAACAGGTGGGCAAGAATCAAAGGTCGTCTGGGGCCGAATATATATATCAATACTCAAGCATGGGGGCTCCGTCTCCTCGCAACATCGGCTCCTCCAGGATCCTCTCCATCGCCGCCGCTTTTGCCGTCGTCTTCATCGGGAAGATCCTGCAAGGCCTCGATCTCCCTATTATCCTCCTCATTAGAGACATCATAGTCCAGTTGCCGATCACCTTGCCGAGGGCCTTTCCGCTTGCCCTAGAAGTTTTCGGCAATGGTGGATCTCTCTATCAAATAAAATGGAAGACTCCTTCAAGAATCAGCGGTACTCGTAGTAGTAGCTCTGTAAGCCTCGACCAACTCAGAACTCTCCCGTGCCAAAGAATCGGGCGCGCCAGCGAAAAAAAAAAGACACCACTCATCTTCAATTCATGGTCAAGTGGGGCCTTCGCCAATTCATACTCCTTTGACAAATCGGATATCTTACTATCGCATCGAGTAGCGCCCTCTTTCAAGCTCTTTTACCTTATGCCGAGTTGGCGATTCTTCATCTCCACCACCTCGCCCCGATGATTCTATAACGCAGCAAGTTCGAAATTTGTGCCGAGATTTGCACAAGTCTTAGCCAAATAAAAAGAGACAAGTATTGAAGGACGAAGATACAAAGTAACCAAGCGAGCTTACCGAGTGACACCCCAAAGGTGTGGCTAGATGTCCTTGAACGACATACCCAAGACGGGCTTAGTCATCATCCGCCGACAAGGCTCCTCTTTGTTCTAGTATATCCCAAGCCGGAATCAGAAAGTCCCAATGGGACTGGATCCCCTCAGGATGGTTCACTCCATCGGAGAAGATAACTCGGGGACCAACGGCCCGAAGTAGCAAAACCAGGTTTCGTCCTCGGCCTCTTCCCCCTAGAAGAGCGAGAATGAGGATGGGTGATACGTGTAAAATATACGTGTATTTAAGGGCTTATTTTGTTATATATTTGATGCATTTGCGAAGATATGATCGAATACGTGAAAATAAATGATGAAAAACAAGTTACACGGTTGGGTCATGTGAATTCACACGCCACGACGACCGACTGTAAAATGACACAACCGTGTGAATGGTTAGTACCAAAACATAGAAAAATATGCATCGCATAACCAGACCGTGTGAAATCACACGGCCGTGTGAACTAATATGCGTCTGATTTTAATTTCTAATCCCGTCGAAACTCTACCAGTGATCCCTCAAAGCACCTATATAAAGGGACCAAGGCATGGACGAAATAAAATCTTCATATATCAGAAAATATACCAAAATACACTAGGGTTAGACAAATTTACACACTTCTGAGAGAAAGGCATTAATCTACGAAGAATGCCATAAGGCCTTTCACATCATTGGAAGCACAAGGGTTCGAAGGCTGGAAAGAAGGATCCATTCTAATAAGAAGGGTCTATTTTTTTAGATTAGATCTCTTGTTTGTACTTAAACGATGTCAAACTATTTGATTTCAACTTTGTCTATGAGTTCGAATGCTAAATATATTATCTAATCAATAATTTGCATGTCATATTTGTTAGTTCATAATTTGGGAGATGACTTTTAACAAACAAAAATCGAGTTCAGACATAAACGAGTGTAACGTTGCGGAGACCTACAACGGTTTGTGGGGAGTACTTCAATTCAAAGATCTTGTGGTAGTTAATAGTAATTGTTGAGTAAGGATACTATCAAGTATTATTAATCAACTGTTTATGCACCACCCGGGAGGAGGAATAAACTAATTTCGGAATCGAACCCATAGAAACACATAAACTGGTTTTGATGAAACATTAATTGGATTTAATCTTGAAGAAGCATGTTGAGACTATGTGCCTAGGGTTGCTTTTGTATTTGTTGAAAACTTGTGAGTTCGGGTTTATAAAATTATAAATATTTTATTTGATAATTTAGGGTTTAAATTAGATAATAAATAATCCTGTGATTTTCGACTGCTTCAATAAAATTGGAATACATATTTACTATAGCCTAAGTGTTTCGTATTCAATCCCTGAGGAATACGACCTTGCTCGCTACTATCTGCTAGCTACGCTGTACACTTGCAGTTTAGTGAAAAGATTTTCACGATCAACAGGGAGCAAGAACAACATCAACACGGTCCCCAAAACGAGAACCCAGGTGTCGATCACTCTCTGGATGGCAAGGGCGCGACCCTCGCTCACCATCACTCAAGGGCGGGGCGCTCGAGCTCTTGCCAGAAACATACTTGTCTTTGGCGCTCTCTTTTTCCTTCCTATTGAAGGCCATCAACTATGAGATGCTATAACTCTCCTTATCTGAAAAGCAAACAAGAAGCAATATCAGATAATGGAAGCAGTCAAATATACAAGTAAAGCGACAAGCAATACAAAGAAGTAAATCAAGGTGGAGTAACCAAGAACTCCCTAACATTCAGAAGACTCTCAAACAATCCCTTGGATCTATAAACTTTTGACATCTCCTTTCGGGAAGCGGGAGTGCCTTGGGCTAACATGGCTTCCGAGACCCATTCGTGAGGGAGCTCCCAACCATTGTCCCTCATATAAAATAAGTACTCCTTCCACAACCCACCTGGAGAAGGATTCCCCTTAAGAAACTTGCATTATGGGCGAGAGAAGAAGTGGAAGAAGGTGTCACTAGTAGACTTCCGGCATAGAACAAAGAGTGGAACCCATCCACATCGAGACATGCCCAATCGCCACATAGCATGCTCGTATCCCCATATGCTTGCATAAGCTTGAGGAACTATCTGACTAACGCAAGCTCCCACAGATCTAAGGATCGCTATGAGGAAATTATCCAGAGGAAGAAATAAGCCAACAGAGAAACTGTAAATATACACCGTGATGAAGCCCTCGGAAGGATGAGTAAGCCTATTGCCTGAACCAGAGCCAACATCACAGATGCCGAAGGAAGCTCAAGCCACTCTCGCAACCTACGAAGACAAAAAGATGATACTCTAATAACTAACTCTCTTGGAACAACTGCCCAACTTCCGGGAGAAGGCCTATGCTGATACTTGGGTCAATGGATCTCTTTTGGACTATCTTCCTCGGACTCCTCCTTGGAAGACTCATCATTCGGACTCGAGTCCGGTTCAAGCTCTATTTCTCCCTCGCCATCATAGCACAACTCCAGAGCGAGGGGGGATATCAAAATCCACGAAAAGAGATGGAAATGGAATAACAAAATCGGAGACTGAACGGTCGGTGATGCTCCAGCCTCCGAGCAGAATTGAAGGACCAGAATCCAAAATTCGGCCTGAAATATGTGAAAACTCCAGAGAAGATGGAGAAATATGAAAAGAAGAACGGATCGGGGGGCTTGGGCCGCCCTTGGGGACTCATCCTCCCCCACCCAGGAGGGCGCCCCGGTGGGCCCTTGTGGCTGTGTCAGGAGGGCGCCAAGAAGGTGCCCTTGCCTACTCTGGGGAGATGCCCTAGGGCGCCCTCCTCCAATATTTGGACTCTCATCTCTCTCCTCATTTGATGCACTCCACTCATCACTCCAACTCTCCATGAACACTCACCTCAACTTTCAAGAAATTTTTCTAAGTCTACTACAGAGCAAACAATTTCAAAGTTAAAGAGTAGAGAGATAAATATTACCTTTGAAAGACATGGTCAAAGGCTCTCCTCCCAAGTGTCCTTATGCAAAAGTGGTCAAAGATTCTCCAAAGGCAAGACAAGATATATAACAAGACAAGCCATACATGGTACCGGTTTAGCTCTTGCACTGCTCCATACCTCCACAGCACCGGAGCTGGGGGGGCTTATGTTGGGGGAAAATGACATTTAATTATTTAATATATAATTCGGTTTATATATTAATTTAAAATTAATTGCCCAATAGGCGCTTAATGGAATAACCCGGCTCAAGGAGTCTGGGACTGGTCCATATACCAATTTCTCCTACACGGCCCACTGGACCGATCTCCCAAGTGTAAAAAGGTCCATCCTATTCATTTGTAAGTACATTATATTATTCTCATAATGACTTTCCTACGCATTTAATTAAGTATTGGTTTACTATCTTATTCTCTCGATCACCGTGATGACTTGAGCATCGGAGGGGCCTCCCTGGGACAACCCCTGGGGCCCTCTAATGTTTGTGCGTGTGTGCAGGTATGTTCCTAACTGAAGGATTTCCAGCTTTCGAAGAAGAAGACTTGAAGACTTCCCCATTGGGAAGAAGTATTTTATCAGCATCATTGACTTGGAGTGATCTGCCTTAAAAAAGCAGCATCATTACCAAAAATGTGATTGCTTATGAAAATGTTTAGAAAATACACTATTCACTTGTCCAGACTCAAATCAAACTCAGATAAAAACATTCAATTTCCAACTTAGTCTGTTACAGTTATATTAGTTATTTCTGTTATGTTAGTTAGAGTAGTTAGGTTATTTTTTCTAGATGATCTGATTACAACCATTAGATTAATCATAGATTTGTATTTGCACTGCTATATATTCATAGTAGCAGGACAATTTCAACTCATTCAATAATATGAAAAGTTCTTATTCTCTGTCAAACTCTGATTATCTACAAGGTATCAGTTGAATAGTTCATAAAATTCGCTGCATTTTCGTAGATTTTTGCACGTGTTTTGGTGATAATCAAGTTTTTTCTTGATCATTTATGTCCAAATTATTGGATCCTATTTGCTATTCGATCATTTTTCTTCAAGATTTCAAGACCTGCCTGTATAATATGGCTTCACATGTTAGTGGCATCTCCAATCTGGCCGATGATTTTTCTTCGCCTTACTTTTTTTTCATCCTTCCGACAATCCGGAGATGTAATCATGTATGAACCCTTTAATGGAGATTATTACACTTCTTGGAGTAGAGAAGTTTCTATGGCATTAAATGGCAAGAACACGACATGTTTCATTGATGGTTTTTTGTCTGCACCTTCTTCACCTACTTCTGTTCTAGACAGCTGCTGGCAAAGGGCAAATAACCTGGTACTTTCTTGGATATTAAACTCAATATCTAAAGACATTAGACAGAGTTTACTTTACTTTAATTTGGCTCAAGAAGTTTGGGACGAACTTAAAGTCAGATATGTCCGTGGTGATGGACCTAGAGTCTTTCAACTTGAAAAATCCCTTAATTCTATCTCTCAAGATGATTCTTTTATGACTGCTTATTACAATCAATTTAAGGCCTTGTGGGATGAATATGTCAGTTTTAGGCCTATTCGCAAATGCACTTGTGGACTGTGTACTTGCAACATTCCATCTTTAATGGCAGCTACTCAACACAATGATTTTGTGATTAAACTTCTTGTTGGCCTTCAGGAGTCATATGCCCAGATTAGGAGTCAACTTTTATTGGCTTCTCCATTACCTTCACTTGCTAAGGTCTACTCTCTTTTACTTGAAGAAGAGGCTCAAAGAAGTCTGAACAACACTCTTCCTTCTGCTGCTCCACTGGAGTCTATGGCTATGCTTGCCAAACAACCTTTTAATAACAAGAATGCTTTCAACAGAGATAAAAAGAAGTCTAGATGCTCTCATTGTGGTTTTATAGGCCACACTATAGATAAATGCTTTCAATTAATAGGATATGCTCATGGAGGGAAGGGTCCAAAAGGCCCCAGAAATGCTAATCATGTTAGTCCAAGTGGCTACGAAAATCTAGAAGGGGGAAGGTGAATAGATTTTCCCAATTTTCCAATTTACGCACTCTTTTTCGAATATGAAGATGATGACCAAAATAAAAGTGCGAAAATGTAAATAACACACGATAATTTATAGAGGTTCAACCCACCTAGAGCCTAATGCTCTACCACCCGGTATGTCCGAATGGATTTCGAAAGGGAAAAAATATATTAATAGATACCAAACTATTACAACCTTTTACCTTGAAGAATACCATACTCTTCTTACAACACCACCGGTGAAGATTATCACAATCTTTTTACAACAATGAAGAGCACCACACTCTTCAACACCTAGAATCAACCAAGTGTGTTCTTACCACAAGAACACTAACAAGGATGTCTTATTTTGGATGATTTAAACCAATTCAAGATTACAACTCAAATGAAGTATACAACTTTGAAGTGCAAGTGTAATCAAGAATGAAGCCTAATACTCAAAATGTGCAAGTGAAAGACTTAGGCTAAATACAACAAAGATATGAAAGTAAAGAACAAGAAGTTTGCTTGTTGTTTGTATTATTTGTGTTGTTGTGTTGTGTTGCTTCAAGCCTTTAACTATTTATAGGAGAGCTCTTGGATTTGAATCCCAGCAATAGGCTCCTATTCGGAGATTGAAATCTGTAAAAATTTGCAAATCAAATGGAGAATATAGTCATTAGAAATCAATCCCATAATTTCATGAAAAGTCATTTGTGCAATGGATAGTTTCTCATATAAAACCTTAGGTCGACTTGGTCGACTCTAATATGAAAAAAAACATTTAAAATTGAAAAACACTTGAAAAACAAGGGAGTGGACCAGTCCAGGGGGTTGGACCAGTCAACCATCACTTCGACCAGTCGCCCCTCAGGTGGACCAATCCAGCTCACAAATTTGTGAAACATAATAGATTTGGAAAAACACTCAGCTTCAGACATTGGTCGACCTGAGGTCGACCGGTCGGCCTAGACCATTTTAGCTCCTGTTTCCTTTCTGTTTTAGAATTTCAACTTCAGGCACGGGTTGCCCTCTAGGGCGACCAGTTGGCGTCGAAACAGAAGTGTTGTCTGATTTTTGTCAAAAATAAAGTTCAAGAAATACTCCAAAAAATTAGTAAAAATCATTTAAATCATTTTGAAGTATTTGGACAACATTTGGGGACATTGTTTTGGTGTAAAACTCAATAGTATGAAATCATCAAAATTATAATTAAAAACATTTATCTAACAAACTCCTTCTTTTTGATGATTACAAACCAAAATAATTTTAGGTGGTCGATTTAAACCGAAATAAGTTTTTCCAATCAAAAACAACTATCCATTTTAGGAGACACTTTTAATGATTAAAAATCATACGGATAGGAGCAAAGATTTTTCAAAACATTTTATAAAAGCTCCCTCTATCAACATGCTAAACAAAAATAGGCAAAGAAGCAATCAACTAAAGCTAAAAGCTCAGCTTTTACAAGTATAGCTTGAAGTTCAAGAGCTTAAAAGCTCCCTCTATCAAAAAGAATTCATTAGTCACAATTAAAAGTCCATTATGCATCCATTGGACTCAATTCCATCCAAAGTTTATGGTTTTTTCATCCGCAGCTTATAACTATTTTTCGTGAGCTTTTTCTAGCTTCTTTGATCTAAACATAAGCTTATGAGATTATTTCATTTTTCTCCCCATTTGGAATCATCAAAAAAACTATTAGCACGATAAAAACATCATAAATACATATCAAAGTGTGCATTGAATCGAATTATAATGCTTTTGAATAGAAAGCTTAAAATTCCAAATTGTAAGGGAAAATTGTTGAAGAAAATTTGTAGAAGCTCATTTGATGGATAAAACATGATCTCTATAGACATATAAGACATTTGAAATCAAGAGTATCATGTAATAGATGAAATATTCACTAAGACATTTTATCGAACACTTGACATGCATAAGATAAAATCGAAGTTGTATGTAACATTTGTAAATGTAATCATGCCCAAAAAATCAACTCCTAATTCTACAATCATAATTCATTAACATACATAATTCACATCATAATCATAAAACAATTATACCAATTCATCAAGTAAAACCACATTCTCAAGGGTTCAACCTAGTTGAGATTAAAGAGAGAATTAAGCTTAGCAATGGATCAGAGAAGATGAATAATATGGAAGATATAGACATAATACAAGCCCAATATAGTAGAATTTGCAAGAAAAAATCATTTTGAGTGATTTTATGTGAAATGGGCTAAGGGGTGTGAAGAAAATATGAAATGGAATAAATAGACGGTAAGTAACGGACATAAACAATTTGTCTTCCAAATCAAACCACATGTTCGACCGGTCCAAGGTCTGGTCGACCGATCGACTGTTACCTGTAATGTAGTCCAGTTTATGTCCAAATTTTGAGTTAAAAATGCAATTTTTCACCCCTAAGTTTTAAAAATGCACAAAATACAATCATAGACCTTATTCAATATGCATGATGCCTAAACGAGCTCGAATTGAAGTAAAAGACTTGGCGGCTAAAGGTTTTGTGAAAATATCTGCGAGTTGATCTTGAGACTGAACAAAGCACATCTCAATTTTTTGTTTAGAAACACAATCCCTTAGAAAATGGTGTCGAACCTCAATATGTTTTGTTCGGTTATGATGAACCGGATTTTGAGCAATGTTTATAGTGGATGTATTGTCGCAAAAAATAGGAATATTTTCGAAAGAATATTTGTAATCCACTAAGGTTTGTTTCATCCAAAGAAGTTGAGTACAACAAAAGGCCGCAGAGATATATTTGGCTTCGGCCGTAGATAAGGATACACAATTTTGCTTCTTTGAAAACCAAGATACTAGGCAATCGCCTAAAAATTGACATGATCCAGAGATATTTCTGCGATCATCAATATTTCCCGCATAGTCCGAATCACTATAGCCTTTCAGAGAAAAAATTTCATTCTTTAGATATAACAAGCCATATGAAATAATGCCTTTCAAATATCGAAAAATTCTTTTAACGGCACTCATATGAGATTCCTTAGGATTGCTTTGAAATCGAGCACATAGGCATATGGCATGAAGAATATCAGGTCTACTTGCGGTTAAGTAAAGTAAACTACCAATCATACCTCGATATTTTGATTCATCAACCGACTTATCTTTTTCATCTTTGTCAAGCTTGATATTAGTTGCCATTGTAGTAGCAACGGTCCTTCCTTCTTCAATTCCAAACTTCTTTAGAAGTTCTTTGGTATACTTGGATTGGGATATTTAGATGCCGTCTTGGCATTGTTTTATTTGATGTCCAAGAAAGAAGTTGAGTTCTCCCATCATGCTCATCTCAAATTCACCTTGCATGAGCTTAGAAAATTTCTTACAAAGAGACTCATTAGTAGCACCAAAGATAATATCATCAACATAAATTTGTACTAATAAATAATCTTGCCCCTTTTCAAAAACAAAGAGAGTAGTATCAACTTTACCTCTTGAAAAGCCATTTTGTAAAAGAAAAGAGCTAATTCTATCATACCATGCTCGGGGTGTTTGTTTCAAACCATATAAAGCCTTTTTAAGTTTGTAAACATTATTTGACCTCGAAAATTCTCAAACCCCGGAGGTTGTTTTACATAGACTTCTTCTTGAATAAAACTATTTAAAAAGGAGGATTTAACATCCATTTGATAAAGCTTGAAATTTTTAAAATAAGAATAGGCAATTAAAATTTGAATTGCTTCTAAACATGCTACGGGTGCAAAAGTTTCATCATAATCAATACCTTCTTCTTGACAATACCCTTGAGCCACTAACCCTGGCTTGTTTCGAACGATGTTGCCTTGGTCATCGAGTTTATTTCGGAATACCCATTTTGTGCCAATAATAGTTTGTGATGGAGGACAAGGTACCAATTCCCAAGCATCATTCCTCTCTTCTTGCATTTCAAGAAGTCAATCATCATCTTCAATGGCTTCCTTTGCATTTTATGGCTCTTTTTGAGATATAAGAGCTTTCTCGACAAATTTCCTTCTAGTCATAACTTTGTCTAGAGGATCCCCAATTATGAGATTTTTTGGATGATCTCCTTTGAATTTTAATGCCATGGGAAGATCCGAGTTATCACCTTTATCCTCTTATGGAACATTGGAAGTTGAAGGTTGATCATTTGATGTGGAAGGTTGATCACTTTGAATATTAATTGGAACAATTGGTTCAACTTCATCTTCTTCATCACTTTCATCATTGGGTATTCTTTCAACACCAGAGGCTTCATCAAATATGACGTGAATAGACTCCTCGACCACCATGCTCGTTTTGTTATAAACCTGAAATGCTTTGCTCTTAGTTGAATACCCCATAAAAATTCCTTCATCGGCCTTAGGATCGAGTTTGTCGAATTGATCCTTGGTATTCAAAATAAAACACTTGCAATCAAATATTTTGAAATAACTAATATTTGAAGTTCTTCCTTTCCAAAGCTCATAAATGTTTTATTTAACTTGGGACGAAGATATACCCGGTTTATGACATAGCAACCGGTGTTGACAGCTTCGGCCCAAAAATATTTTGGAAGTGAAAATTCATTTAGCATTGACCAGTACATTTCTTGAAGAGTTCGGTTTTTCCTTTCGGCAACACCATTTTGTTGTGGAGTTCTCGGAGCTTAAAAATTATGTGCATACCCCTTAGTAACACAATATTCTTAAGTCACCACAAATTCTCCTCCTCGGTCACTCCTTATAGACTTAATCGTATCTTTTTTTCATTCTCAATAAGTCTACACAACTTAGCAAACTCATTAGCGGTATCACTTTTATTTGCAAGAAAAATAGCCCAAGTGTATCTAGAGAAATTATCAACTATAACAAATGTGTAATGTTTTCCACTTAAACTTTCGGTGCCAATATCCCCATACTAATCAAGATGAAGTAATTGTAGAGGCTTGGTCTTGGAAATTTCATTTTTTGGCGTAAAACTACTTTTAACTAATTTGTTCTTTTGACAAATGTCACATAAGCCAAGGTTTTCAAAATTTAATTTGGGTAGCCTTTGACATGTTGGTTTTTGTAAATCTTTTGCAAATTTTTGTATCCAACATGTCCAAGTCTCCTATGCTAAACTTGTTAAATCATTATTGGCGACAAGACAAGAAATATTTTGACTAACCAAATCTCTTGTACAAATTTTGTAAAGATTGCATTTTCTACTAGCTTAACAAATAATTTTATCATTTTTGAGAATAAGGCATTTTTCTTTATAAAAACCACATCATAATTAGAATCACAAAGTTGGCTTACACTTATCAAATTGATCTTTAGCCCTTCTACTAAAAAAATATTACTAAGAGAGAAAAAAGAGTTACCAATGTCTTCATTGCCAAGAATTTTTCGTTTGCCATTCCCGAACATGACCATGCCTTCTTCTTGAGCTTGATGTTGGTAAATAGTTCTCTCTTTCCAGTCATATGGCGCGAACACCTGCTGTCCATGAGCCATTTTGAATCTTCCGAAATTGTTATAGCCCCTAGCACCTACAAATAAATAATTTTTAGGTACCCTATAATTTTGGGGTCCATGGGGGTTAGTCTTGAGACCTTTGGGTCTCCAAAAATGACTATAGTTATTTTTAAGTTTACAATCATTAGCATAATGTCCATTTTTACCATAATAAAAGCAAGTAATAATGTTAGGACTACTAGCACGTATGAAAGTCGGAGCTTGGTTATTTTTCTTAGAAACATTTTGAAAAGGTTTGTAACCAAGTCTTAGTTTGGAATGCTCACTTCTTTGTGCACCAAGAATTTTTGTAACTTTATCCGTGCTCAAATTAAAACGTTGCACATCATTTTTCAAGGTTTCAATTTCTTTTGTGAGCATTTGTCTTTTAGAATCGAGACTATGAACTTTTGCAAGAGTAATAGTATGAGCATGACCAAGTGATTCATAAGAAGTAAATAATTTATCATTTTCTAATTTAAGCTCTTTATACTCCTTTTTTCAAAATTTTGTATTTACAAATCCTATCGCTAAACTCATTTTGTAAATCATCATAGTGACATTGGAGTTCATCAATTAAAGAATAAGATGAAGAGTTAGAGTGTACCTTGTTGTTTTCATCGTCTATGGCCATGAGACCATGTTCGGCTTCTTCTTCTTTGTCGGATGTGGCAATAAGCTCATCCCGTGTTTTGGTTTCCACATTTAGAGCCTTTTTTTTTCGGAAAAGACTTTTTCTTCTTTTGCTCTTCCTCCGCTAATTTTGGCCAATCAGCTATATAGTGTCTGGGTTTCCCGCATTTAAAACACGAGTTGTCTCTAGACTTCCTTGCCTTATTTCTATTAACAAACTTGGCAAATTTCCAGACAAGGGCGACCGTCTCCTCATCATCCTCATCACTAGCATAATATGAATTATTAGAAGTAAGACCTTTAGGAAAGGATTGCATACCCGATTGTGAGGTGGATGGTTTGGAGTTCTTTCTTTCCTTGAGATAAACTTCGTGGATGAGAAGATTTCCAATGAGTTCATCGAACTTGAGAGTCTCAAAGTTTTGTGCTTACGTAATAGCCGTCACTTTTTCAGACCATGAGCCGGGAAGAGCATTTAAAACTTTGGTTACCTTATCTTCCTCCGAAATAGCCTTTCTGAGCGCGAAAAGAGGATTGATTATGTTATCAAGCATTTCCACCATTTTTGAAATACCTTCACCCTCATGAAGTTTTCAAAATCTTTAACAAGCATGGTTTTTCTTGCTTGTTTCACTTTCTTTGTACCTTCATAAATTGTTTCCAATTTTTCCCATACTTCGTGTGCGGACCTTATTCCTCTAATGCGATTATACTCGGTGGCGGTAAGAGAACAATGTAAACTATTCAAGGCCTTACCGTTTAGAGAAAATTTATTGTCATTATCGTCAAATTCTTTGAGGCTCTTGAAGGTCGTGGTTCCATTCTCCAATTTCTTGGTTGGTTGAGCTATCCCTTAAATAACTGCATTCCAAATAGCAAAGCCGCAACCTTGTAGAAAGCACTCCATTCAGTCTTTCCAGAAAGCATAGTTATTGGCGTCGAATAGTGGTGGCTTGTTGGTGGAGGTGGCGGTGGTGAGGTAGCTTTCGCTCGTAGCCATGGATCTCCTCTTTACTTGCAAAGATTAAACGATCCTGCCAAAGAGTTTGGCTTTGATACCACTTGTTAGTCCAAGTGGCAACGAAAATATAGAGGGGGGTGAATATATTTTCCCAATTTTCCGATTTACGCCATCTTTTTCGAATATGAAGATGATGACCAAAATAAAACTGCGGAAATGTAAACAACACATGATGATTTATAGAACTTCAACCCACCTAGGCGATGCTCTACCACCCGGTATGTCCGAATGGATTTCTAAAGGAAAAAAGTATATTATAGATACCAAACTATTACAACTTTTTACCTTGAAGAGTATCACACTCTTCTTACAACACCACCCATGAAGATTATCACAATCTTTTTACAATAATGAAGAGCACTACACTCTTCAACACCTAGAATCAACCAAGTGTGTTCTTACCACAATAACTCGAATGAAGTATACAACTTTGAAGTGCAAGTATAATCAAGAATGAAGCCTAATACTCAAAATGTGCAAGTGAAAGACTTAGGCTAAATACAACAACGATATGAAAGTAAAGAACAAGAAGTTTGCTTGTTGTTTGTATTGCTTGTGTTGTTGTGTTGTGTTGCTTCAAGCCTTCAACTATTTATAGGAGAGCTCTTGGATTTGAATCCCAGCAATAGGCTCCTCCTTGGAGATTGAAATCTGTAAAAAAATGCATAATTCTGAATCTACTTCTTGGTAGAAAATAAGTTTATTGAAATTTTTCATCTCGAATCGTATTGAATAAAAACCAACTAATCTTTCGAATCCTTGTTTCGGAGTCGATAAATTATAAATTAAATGGAGAATATAGCTGTTAGAAATCAATAACACAATTTCATGAAAAGTTGTCAGTTGTGCAATAGATAATTTCTGCTGATAAAACCTTAGGTCGACCAGTCAACCTCTAATAGGAAAAAATATTTGAAATTGAAAAACACTTGAAAAACAAGGGGGTGGACCGGTCCGGGGGGGTTGGACCGATTGACCATCACTTCGACCGGTCGCCTTTCAGGTGGACCGGTCCAGCTCACAAATTTGTGAAACAAAAGAGATTTTGGAAAAACACTCAGCTTTAGACACCGGTCGACCTCACCGGTCGGCCTAGACCATTTTAGCTCTTATTTCGTTTCTGTTTCAGAATTTCAACTTCAGGCATGGGTTGCCCACTAGGGCGATCGGTTGGCCTCGAAACAAAAGTGTTGTCCGATTTTTGTCAAAAATAAAGTTCAAGAAATACTCCAAAAAATTAGTAAAAATCATTTAAATCATTTTGAAGTATTTGGACAACATTTGGGGACATTGTTTTAGTGTAAAACTCAATAGTATGAAATCATCAAAATTACGATAAAAATATTTATCTAACAAATCCTACTGCAAATGCTCCTGTTGCTTCTCCCGGTTAAGATTCTTCAACAGACAATCCTATTTTTCTCAAGAAATGATGCATCAAATTTTCAATTATGCTAAGAATTTCCAGGCTAATAATGGCAATACTTATGGTAACACATAAGTACTTCACTCTGCAACTACTTCAATTTCAGCTATTTCTCATCCATGTTTTGATGTTGATACTTCTCATAAGTGGATCATTGACATTGGGGCTATGGATCACATGATATGTGATGCATCTTTATATTCTTCTACACCACAATGTTTCTATTCCTATTCATTTGCCAAATGGTCATTCCAGTTTAGCCACTAAAATTGGTGAAAATAAACTGTCTAACAATTTAACATTAAACAAGCTTTATATGTACCATCCTATACTTACAATTTAATTTATGTATCTCAATTAGTTTAAGATTCAGAATATGCCTTGCATTTCTTGTCTTCACATTGTATTTTGCAGGACTTGAAAACCATGGATACGATTGGTTCTGCTGAGCAAAGAGGTGAACCTTTATCATTTGACTTTGTCTTCTGTTACTTCTTATAATTTCTTACTTTGGCATTCTAGATTAGGCCATGTTTTTTCAAAACGATTATCATTACTTTCTGATTTAGTTCCTTCTTGTTAGAATTTTCAAGCATGTGACATATGTCATTTAGCTAAACAAAGAAGATTACCTTTTAATGAAAGAACCTCCGTTTCTAATGCTTCTTTTGATCTAATTCACTGTGATTTATGGGGGCTTTTCTCAATTATTTTTCATAATGGTTTTAAATATTTCCTTACCATTGTTGATGATTTTTCTAGATGTACCTAGATTTATATGCTAAAGAATAAATCTGATACACATAAGTTATTAGAGATTTTTTAAAATATGGTTGCTATACAATTTGATAAAAGGAATAATATATTAAGATCTGACAATGGGACTGAATTCCTCCTTCCTTTGTTTTATGCTTCAAAGGGTATTAAAACCCCACAACAAAACGGTTTAGTTGAAAGGAAACACCATCTCCTTTAAATAGCAAGAGCCTTGATGTTTCAATTAAATGTTCCTATTTCTTTTTGAAAATATTGCATCCTTACTGTTGCACACTTTATTAATAAGACCCCTACTCCTTTGCTTGATAATTGAACACTTTTTGATAAACTTTTTAAGATACCAGACTATAATCACCTCAAAGTTTTTGGTTGTTTGGCTTACGCTTCCACGTTGGAAAAACAAAGAACTAAGTTTCAACCTCGAGCTTGCAAGTGCGTTTTCAATGGTTATTCGATTGGTCTAAAGGTTACAAGTTTTAGACACCAAGCAAGTGTTATATCTAGGAATGTTCAATTTTGTGAAGATATTTTTCCTTTCAGTATTAGTACTACAGTCCAGTCTCCTATGTTTGTGCCTTTATTTCAAGATATGTCTTTTGATATTTTTGCTTATGATATTTTGTCTCACATTGAGAATACTTTGGTTCCCCGATAACAATTCTAATGATCGATTCCATTAGTCATTTGTTATTACTGAGAATGTTGACAAGATCAACCTTTAAAATTCAGTACACATTGATATTAGAGATCAAAAATTCTGCCCAAGCCGAAAGTTCAGAAACTCTTAGAAGATCATCTAGATCTAAAACCGCTCCTCACTATCTTCAAGTATATGATTATAGCTTGCCTCCTTATTTACATAAGAGTTCTTTAGCTCAAACAAATGACTTGAGGCAAACCATATGACATATCAAATCTTTTATCTACTTGATAAGCATTCTACTAAACATAAGGCTTTTACGACTTCTATTTCCAATTTCACCGAGCCTAAGACTTATGCTCAAGCTAGTAAACATGCTAAATGGATAGAATTTATGCAAAAAGAAATTCAGGCTTTAGAAAAGAATAACACATGGTCTTTAGTTAATTTACCTCCTAACAAACATTGTATTGGTTGTAAATGGGTGTATAAGATTAAGTACAAATCAAATGTTGTTGCAAAAGGTTACATACAAGAGGAAAGGCTAGATTACTTTAATATTTTCTCACCTGTTACTAAAATAAATACTGCTAGACTTATTTTATCTATGGCAGCAGCAAAGGGATGGTTTCTCCATCAATTAGATGTTAATAATGTCTTTTTCCATGGTGATTTGAATGACGAAGTCTATATGAAACAACCTCAAGGTTTTAATGTTCTAATCCCAGATTGGTTTACAAATTGAATAAAAGTTTATATGGCCTAAATTAAACCTCAAGACAGTGGTTTCAGAAGCTTACATCCTGTTAAATCACCTATGGCTTCACTCAATCCAGGTCTGATTCTTCCTTTTTTATTACATCTGGTGAAAATTCTTTAATTGTTCTTTATGTTTATGTTGATGATATTATCTTGGCTGACAACAACTTAACAGAAATCCAAAAGATTAAGCAACATCTTGATGATATTTTTACTATAAAAGATCTTAGTACTTTAAAATATATGTTGAGAATCGAAGTAGCAAGGAATTCCAAGGAAATTAGTATTTGTCAAAGAAGTACGCTCTTGATACTTTGACTGAAGAAGGGTACCTTGGTTGCAAACCAAGATTTACTCCATAGATTCAAAATTGGATTTTGATACTCAAGATTTCTCACCTCTGGTTGATCCCTCTATTTACAGAGATTAGTTGACCATTTATTGTACTTAATAATCACTAGTCCTGAATTATTTTACAGTATTCAAACACTAAGCTAATTTCTGTCTAAACCCAATTCTTCTCATTTTGCAGATGCACAGAGAATCTTAAGATATATCAAGTCCACACTAGGTAAAGGACTGTTTTATTCATCTAAATCACATATATTCACATCCATGCTTTCACTGATGCAGATTGGGCAAGATGTCCTGACACAAGGAGGATTATTAGTGGTTTTGCCATATACTTAGGGGATTCTCTTATTTCATGGAAAGCTAAGAACAACCAATTGTTCCCTAGCTGAAGCAGAATATATAGCAATAACTCTAGCAACATGTGAGATACAATGGTTGAGCTATCTACTTAATGACTTACGAGCGCCTTTGTCCAAACTAGCCACACTATACACTTATAGCAAATCAACATTTGCCATATCCCAGAATTCTCGTCACTATGAATGAACGGAGCATATCCAGGTCAATTGTAATTTTGTACGAGAAAAGATACAAGAATGTCTTCTCAATATTATACACATTCCATCTACTCAACAAATTACAAATATTATGACGAAACTATTACCTTCTCATCTATTTCATTTTTTCACTTCCAAATTGGACATGGTAGATATCCACGCTCCACTTGCAGGAAGTGTGTCAAGACTCAGATCAAAATTCAGATAAAAACATTCAATATTTTCCAGCTTAGTCTGTTACAGTTAGATTAGTTATTTCTGTTATGTTAGTTTAGAGCAGTTAGGTTATTGTTTCTAGATGATCTGATTACAACCACTAAATTAATCATAGATTTGTATTTGCGCTGCTATATATTCATAGTAGCAGGAGAATTTAAACTCATTCAATAATATGAGAAGTTCTTATTCTCTATCCAACTCTGATTTTCTACATCACTCACTTTCTTTTTTTCTCTCATCAATCATTTCTACTCATTTTTCAAAAAACTCATAATCACCAATCATTATTACCCATTTTTTCATAAATTCTACTATCTATCCACTCACATCTTTTTAACTACAAATTATTATTTTATTATTTCTATATCAAATTAACTTTCATCATTACCTTTTCATCTCATATCCAATCAAACTCTCAAAATTTATCCTTTTTCTTTCAATTTTTTAGCACTATTCTATAGTAAAAAGAAAATTTTCAACATGAAAGCATATCTAATTGCACCTTTACTCTTTTAAATTTAATTATTTTAAAATTTTATCTTGTGAAACTTATCTAACAATATTTTCCTTCTCATTTTATATTTTGTGTAGAATTTAAAGAAGCATTCTATTCTTTAAAGTTTTTTTTTCTTTTTCTGAAGAGTAGTTTTGTTTTCTTAACTATATAGGGAGAGGATCCTGTGAGACCACCATCCTAGGTTAGTCCATAAGACCGAATCTAGACCATCCAAATAGTAAATCAATGGCCAAGATACATTACAACCTATACAGGTTTTCGTAACTAACTATACAATAGAAAGGGTAAAATTGGAATCCATAAAATCAGACATGGTAACCTCCTCCTACATTATAGGGATGTGATCTGTTATTGATCACATCCCCATAAATCACGTCTCATAATCAAGCAATTCACCTTTCCTTTTTCTCTCTTCCCATTCGAACCTGCAAATTATTCAAATATGGCAACATAATCATGCAATAATTAATGAAAAGTATACAATTACGCTAAACTAACTATACATTAAAACATTACTAAGTATAGATAAACAATTAACTAAGTATACAATTACATTGAACTAACTATACATTAAAATATTACTAAGTATACAATTACACTCGAACTAAATACATAATTTCACCGAATTACTTATATAACTAAGTATACAATTCCATTGAACTAAGTATACAAATCCACATAACTAAGTATACAAATTCACTAAACTACTATATAACTAGGAATACGATTCCACCGAACCAAGTATACAAATCCACCGAACTAAATATACAATAAAACATGACTAAGTATACAAGTCCACCAACTAAGTATACAAGAAAATGACTGTTTCACAAATATGGCGGAAAAGAAGTATCAATTTTGAAAAAATGCTTGAAATTGATTAATTTTCCTCCCTAAAAATCGGAATCAAAAGGTAGGATTATGTTTCCTTAAAAATAGCTAATAAGCTGTCCAATTAATAAAACTGATTAAATATAAAAGTACAATCATACCCTTATAACCCAAAAATAACAAAAGAGATCTACACCATCAAAAATTTAAATCAAGGGTTCATAGGTATTCTTATGGACTAACCTAAAGGGGTTGGTCTCATTTGAACCAATCCCTATATATATATATATATATATATAGTCTTCGTAAGTCGTTGTTTTGCCGTTTTCACCCTCTTTTCCACTCAAAAGCCAAACAAAATATTTTATAATATCTTTTTATCATTATCAATAAGACACGGTGTTTCACACGGAACCTTCTATATAGGTTTTTTTCTTAGTATAATATTTTATTCCAAAATGGTACTTCATTTCCTATTTCACCCGGCAGATAATTGACACATGACTGACTTTTTGACGACTTTTACTTACCTTATAAATGACAACATGTACCTGCCGAGGTCAATTCTTTTCCTGATCAGACAATCTCGTTGTCTTTTATCACATTCGCAGGAGTACACAGTTTCTGCCTAGTATTAAATATGAATGATAATTTTTACACACGTGATAATTGTTGGAAATTATTCGGGTCTCGGATCTAATCCGGATCAAATAAAATCCGACTTTTCGATCAAATCGAATGGAAGCAACTTTTGTATCAGGTCTTGGTCTACAGATGTGGGCTTCAGATGTGGGCTTCCTGAGAGTCTCATTGAGGATATATCTGGGGTTCCGATTCTTCTTAGGGTCGAGGACATCATGCGGTGGATGTTTACCTCTCATGGTGGGTTCTCTATGTCTTCTCCGCTGGATTCTCTCCCGGGAAGAAATGCTTAACCTTCATACGTATGGTGCCATTTGGAACGATGCTCTTATTCCTACTATCTCTATTTTCCTTTGGCTCCTCCTTCGTAATCATCTTCCCGTGGATATCAAGCTTCGTGCACGTGGCACTTCCCTTGCCTCACGTTCTTTGGTGTTGCTTGAATAATCCACATTCATCTCCTCAGTCGAATCTATCCCTCACCTCTTTTTGATGAATGATCTTTTGTTCACCAGTGTGGAATCACTTTCTTCCTTGGTTTGACACTACACTTCCACACACCACCGATATGATATTGTTCCTTTCATTTTGGAGGAATCGCACACACGGATCACACACGAGGCACTTGAGTTTCTTGGTTCCCTGCTTGATTTTATGGTTTGTCCGGGACGGAAAGGAATAGTGTCAAGCATCGACGCATTCCTTTTTTGGCTTCTCACATTATTTGGCGGGTGGAGCGGTATCTCCGGATTCTTGTTTCGGTCGGGCGTTTGAGCCCCCGGATTGGTCCGGATGTCTCCCTCTTGTGAGTTTTTGCGGGGAATGCTCCACCACACGGGTTTCACGCAGCTAGGTTGGTGATTTGGCGAGCCCCTCGGTCTCCTCGGATCAAGCCAACACGGATGGTTCGTTTGATCGAGACACCTTGATTCTTTGGCGGAGGGGGATTGATTCGAGATCATTCGAGCGAGACTTATGTTGGCTTTTCATTGTTCTCTCCAGGTGGTGCATAGCTTTCATCTTTGAGCTACTAACGCTTTGGAGATGGGATTGCGGCATGCCCGTCGGTTTTCTCTTGATTTGGATCGAGTTGGGCAGCAATGGTGGTCACCACGATCACTTCGTGGCCTCGCTTTTGGTAGGTTCAAGACACCCTAATTCGTATTCTAACATGATGAGGACTTTCGATTCGATTTCCCACATTTATAGAGAAGGAATCGACCAAAGATCACCTAGCGAGTTGGGAGTCACGCCGCTTAGCGATCACATTGTTGATGAGGGCACGCTTCTCACCACCTTCTTTCGCTCATTCGGATGGACCACCGGGATATCCGAACTTGATTTTCATAGATCATTGGTTCTCCTTTTATTCTTTAGATTTCTCTCTATGATAGTCTTTCTAGATATCGTAGTGATAGGTTATTTGTTCATTGATTTTCTCCCACCTTGACGGGCATGACATTGTATGACATTTTGATTATTTGATATACAGGTAGGGGATCACGCCTCAATCCCCCACCCCCTGGGGTGTTATTTTGGGGAAAAAAAAAGATCATGCTTATTAAATTTATTCAAACTAAAGGAAGAAAAAGAAAATTTACCTCTTTCGACGATTTTCTTGTTCTTCTCCTTATCTCCGTTAATCCTTCGAATTCCCGAAGCTCGTAGACACCATGATCTTTCAATTCGATCATCCCTATCAACGGCAGTGTGTGGGCATCCAAATAAAATTCTAAGTTTCTAACTATAATTTTCCTACAATGTACTCAACTCATGAGATTGTAGGATTGGTCTAACTGGATAGGAGGGGAATTGAACTAGACTTAAAAATAAACCACAAAATCTCACTTTGGCAAAACCAATTTCGGCTGCCCGACGATGTTATTACGGAAAAGTAATTTACTAAAAAAAAGTTTGCCCTTGAATTTACAAAAGGTGTGAATTTGGACAACTAAAAATCTTTTCAATTCTTGAAGAAAATGGAGATATTTTGAAACTACTTTTCAATTTCGAACAACAAATACAATATTTGAATGTCAAATAAGGGACGGCATAATCAATCTCAATTGCGGTGGGGAGGGCCCAAAATTTCATATCTCATATGGTGAGATGTGAGCTTTTTTTTATAAGCCTAGTTCAATCAGTATCCCACTCCAACTCAGTTTCTTATCTAATATAGAATTCATAATTCTAGATAGACCCAAACTCTAATTGATAATTATTCCAAATAATTATCAATTTAATAATTATATTAATATTATAAATATTTTATATTTATTTAATTCCCAATACAGTCAAAACTGTAGAATATCATATATTCCCAAAATATTGATATTAATATATTTGCCCAAATATTTTGGAAAACTCTTTTCCATAAACCCTTAGGAACATAAA
Organism: Rehmannia glutinosa; assembly: GCA_016081115.2. Taxonomy (NCBI): domain Eukaryota; kingdom Viridiplantae; phylum Streptophyta; class Magnoliopsida; order Lamiales; family Orobanchaceae; genus Rehmannia; species Rehmannia glutinosa. The sequence goes on along the minus strand of JABTTQ020000556.1, from coordinate 227,613 downwards.
ATATTATTTCTAACCCATTTACTCTAGGAAGGCGACCGGGGACCATGGACCTATAACTATAAGCTCCAATTAATTGAATAAATAATTAAACTCTTTAATTAATTTATTCGACTTATTAATTTCGATATTACTCCACTATAAATTGGAATTGCACTCTTATAATTAAACTATTTAATTAATCATTACATATAGATTAATCCTCCATATACAATTCGTAATTGAAGTTAGGTAGTATCCGTTAAAACTCTTCAATTACCTCTTATCCTCATTTACCGTTAATTCACTAGCGATGGTTAATTTATAATCGGATTATAAACTAGAGATCTCAAACCATTCAGTTCCAGGATTAACAAATGAGAGAATCGTCTTTCTACTTCTCGCAAGAAGGAATGAATTCCATATCTGTGAATTTATATTCCCAGCTATTTAATTCAAATGTGAATCCAAAATGCAAATGTTGGTAATATCGTAGGACAAACTTAAACAAGCAAATTAAGAATCACACAGAAATAAATAGGAGTCTATAATCACTCAGGATTAAGATTTATCCATATATGATCATCTAGTGATTTAATTTGAATTTTCATTTCTACAACGGAATTTGTACGGAAAATTCAAATTAAATCGGTCCAAGTCCTATATGATCAAATCATATATAAATGCCCCCACTAAGATATCTCCACATCGACGGTCCGGATAAGACAGTCACATTCAAAATATCCTGGACCGTATTAATGATGTTTTAATTAAAGATCTCATACTTTAATTAAATTCATCACGAACTTAATTTTAGTTTATTATCCACAATCTTAATCCTCTTGTATATAACACTTATATACTAAGATTATGGTTACATAAAAAAACTAGAGATTTTCATGATGTTCAAGAAAATACATACAATATGTAAAAGAGTTCAAAAATAAATGTCGCCTTTATTAATGATCAAAAACAATTCACAATTGCTTTAATAGCACTATCTCTAACAATATCCCACTTGCCCTAAAGCATATGGGACATGTCTCCCAGTCCTATGTTATTGTGCCTCTAAAAATACTTTTTAGGTTGGGTTTGACAAGATCAACAAGAATGCACACTGACCCAGATATTGACTTCCGAGTATTAGTGTCTAACTAGAAGTCAGAATCAATGTAGTTGTCTATTTTATCACCACCTAAATAGACAAACATCTTATTCTCAAACATATTTGAGAAGGTTCTTGACTGTTATCTAATGAAACATTTCTGGATTAGATTGAAACTAGATAGCTATCCCTACCACGTTACCAAGCCTAGTACACAATATTGCATACTTGTAGAGGCATAGGGAATGCGTCTCATGTCATTTTCCTCCTGAGGTATCTTAGGACACTCATCCTTGGAGAGATCGACTCCATGTCGAGTTGGTAGGTAACCCTTTTTGGAATCTTGCATTCTAAAATGCAACTGCACCTTACCAATATAAGAAGCCTGAGACAATAACAATAATTTGTTCTTGTGATTTTGAATGGTTCAAATTCCAAGACCATAATTCGCTTATCCAAATCTTTCATTCGGAATTGATTGGCAAACCAACCTTTAACCGCAGCTAACATCTTTACATCATTCTCAATTAGTAGAATGTCATCTACGTAAATCACTAAAAATGCCACTTTACCATCGTTGATCTACTTGTATACACAAGGTTTATCAATATTTTGGTCAAAACCATAAGACTTGATTGTTTCATCAAATCTATGGTTCCATGACCTTGAGGCTTACTTTAACCCATAAATGGATCTAGGCAATTTGCAGACTTTCTGCTCTTGACCTTCGGCTACAAAACACTCTGGTTGTTGCATGTAGATTTCCTTGTCTAGTTGGCCATTCAGAAAGGTCGTCTTGACATCCATCCTCCATATCTCATAGTCAAGACATGCATTAATTGAAAGTAGTATTCGAATAGATTTTAGCATTGCTATAGGCGAGAAAGTTTCCTCATAGTCGACTCCCTCCTTTTGGGTATAACCCTTAGCCACTAGCCTTGCTTTGAAAGTCTCTACTTTCCCATCCACACACTTCTTTCTCTTATAGATCCCTGACATCTTCAGGCGGATCTACAAGAACCCATACAGTGTTGGAGTACATAGACTCCATTCTTGGTTCATAGATTTAAGCCACCTCTCTTTATCAGAATCCTCCATTGTTTGTCGATAAGACAATGGATCATCGTCTACCCCATTGGAGACTACAACATTTGCCTCTTTGATTTAAGGATAGTAGATTGGTGGTCTAATCACCCTCCCACTATGTTGAGGTGTCATGACATTCTGATCAGGTTTAGTGATATTTTGAGCGATTTCCCCAACAACTCTTGTTGGTTGTGGTCTGATCTCATCAGAAAGTAACTCCTCGAGTATAACTTTACTTCGAGATCAGAAGTTTTCAATATAATCGTTCTCAAGAAAGATAACATTAGTCAAAACTATTACTTTTTGTTGTTGCAGATCATAAAACAAACCTCCTCTCGTTCCTTTGGGATATCCAACAAACAAATACACCTCGAACGTGGATGCAACTTTCTAGTCTTTCCTTTCAGCACATGTGCTGGGCACCCCCATATGCGAAAGTGGTTTAAACTAACTTTACTCCCATTCCACAACTCTAGTGGTGTCTTTTGGATAGACTTAGACGGAACTACATTCAAAATGTAAACCGTTTGCAATGCATACCCCCAAACGAATCGGAGCAGTGTGTCGCGTAGCTCATCATCGACTTAACCATATCAAGCAATGTTTGGTTTCTCCTTTCAAAGAATACCATCTTTGAGGGTGCCGAATCTTTGTGAGTTGGTATAAAATACCTTGCTCTAGAAAATAATCTTTGAACTCAGTATCGACATACTTGCCCCCTCGATCGGATCAAAGACACTTCAAAGATTTGCCTAGCTATTTTTCAGCTTCCGCATGAAATTCCTTGAACTTTTCAAAAGTCTCGAATTTTCTATACATGAGATAAACATATCTATACCTCGAGTAATCATCAATAAAAGTGACAAAGTACTCAAAGCCACCTCTAGCTTGTGTGGTCATGGGACCACAAACATCACTATGCACAAGCTCTAGTGGTTCTTTGGCTCTATTACCCTTTGTAGAGAAAGGTCTCTTAGTAATATTTTCTTCTAGACATGATTCACAAACAGGAAGAGTGCCAACTTTTAGTTCTCTCAAAGGACCATCCTTCGCAAGCCTATTTTTCATTTCTAGTGAAATATGTTGTAACCTTAGATGCCAAAGATATGTTCCATCATCTTGAGAAACCTTTTACCTTTTTGGTTTAGGATGTTCTACTCTAAACATTTTGGCATTTAGCAGCGGTTGTTCATTAGGCTTAATTAAATAGAGTCCATTTTCAAATATTGCAGTACAAATATCACGCCTATTTTTAGAAATAATAATCGAATTATTATTAAAAGATAGTGAAAATAAATGTTCATGCAACTTTGAAACAGAAATCAAATTTCTACGGAAACTATGAATATAAAAAACATCATTTAAAATCAATATTTTATCTCTAATATTAAACTTAATTACTCCCACTGCTTTTGCCGAAACCACTGCACCATGGCCAACTCGCATTGTGAAAGACCCATCAGCAAGCTCTTCATAAGAGCTAAGCATTTGTAAAGAAGAATAAACATGATTAGTAGCTCCAGAGTCAACTACCCAAGTAGAAAACTCTCTAGCTACCAAACAACTTTCAAGCACAAGTAAATCAAATTTACGTTTCTTGTTTTCCTTTACTTTGGAGAGAAACTTAGGGCAGTATCTCTTCTAATGTCCCTCTTCACCGCAGTGGAAACAATTTTTCTTTGGTTTAGAGGAACATTGCTTCTCGCCTTTGAGGTTTTCAAATACGAGTGCAATATTCATGTTACTATTCCGCTTGTTACAATTTTCACCACCAACAAGCCACCACTATTCGACGCCAACAACTACGCATTTTGGAAAGACCGTATGGAGTGCTTTCTACAAGGGTGCGGGTTCGATATTTGGAATGTGGTCATTGAAGGAGTTGATCAACCAACCAAGAAATCGGAGGATGGCACCTTGACTCCTAAACCTTTCAAGGAGTTCGATGAAAACGACAAAAAAGCTTTCTCTCTAAACGGTAATGCCTTAAATATTTTGCATTGTTCTCTTACGACTCACAGTATAATCGCATAAGAGGCATAAGGTCGGCACATGAGGTTTGGGAAAAATTGGAGACAATTTATGAAAGGACTAAGAAGGTCAAGCAAGCAAGAAAAGACCATGCTTGTTAAAGACTTTGAAAACTTTAACATGCATGATGGTGAAAACATTTCCAAGATGGTGGAAAGGCTTGATAATATTGTCAATCCTCTTGTGGCCCTTGGTAAAGTCATTTCCGAAGAAGACAAGGTGACTAAGGTATTGAACGCTCTTCCCTGGCTCATGGTCCTAAAAAAAGTAACGACAATCACAGAGGCATAAAACCTTGAGACACTCAAGTTTGACGAGCTCATTGAAACCTCCTCATCTATGAAGTCTATCTCAAGGAGAGAAAAAATCCAAACAATCCATAAATCAATCGGGTATGCAAATTATTCCTAAAGGTCTTGCTTCTTCTTCTAATAATACATACTATGATAATGATGATGATGATGAAGAGACAAAGACTTGTTCGAAAATTTGCAAAATTTGTGAATAAAAATAAAGCAAGAAAACCAAGAGATAATGCTTGCTTTAAATGCGGAACACCGGGCACTTCATTGCCGATTGCCCAAAGCTTCGATGAAGAGGAGCAAAAGAAAAAGAAGCCTTTCACAAAAAAGAAGGCTCTAAACGCGGAGGTCAAAACATGGGATGAACTACTCGAAACAACCGATGAGAAAGGAGAAACCGAACACGGTCTCATGGCCGTAGAAGATGAAAACAATGAGGTACACTCAAATTCTTCCACTTCATCCATAGTTGATGACTTGCAATGTGATTTTAATGAATTGCAAATTGAGTTTCAAAATTTTATTGTTAAATACAAAAATTTGAAAAAGGAGCATAAGGAGCTTAAGGTTGAAAAGGAAAAATTATTTACCTCTTATGAATCTCTAGACAAAGCTCATGCTCTTACTCTTACTAGAATTCATTCTCTTGAAACCGAAAATGAATCGCTCACAAAAGATATTGAATGTTTGAAAAATGATGTTCATCGTTTCAACATAAGCACGGATAAAGTCACAAAACTTTTAGATGCACAAAGAGGTGAGCACTCCAAATTGGGACTTGGTTATAAGCCATTTCAAAGTGTTTTTAAGAAAAATAACCAATGTCCGATTTTTGTACGTGCTAATAATTATAATACTCCTACTTGTTTTTATTGTGGCAAAGTTGGACATTATGCTAATAATTGCAAATTGAGAAATAACTCAAGACATGTTTGGAGACCCAAAGGTCTCATGACTAACCCCATGGACCCCAAAATTATAGGGTACCTAAAAGAAATTCTTTTGTAGGTGATAGGGACTATAACAACAATGGAAGATTCAAAATGGCTCGTGGACGGCGGATGTTCACGCCATATGACCGGGAGGAAAGAACTTTTTACCAACATCAAGCTCCAAGAAGAGGGTATGGTCATGTTCGACAATGGCAAAGGAAAAATTCTTGGAAATGGAGAAATTGGTAACTCTTCTTTCTCTCTTAGTAATGTTCTTTTAGTTGAAGGGCTTAAGTTTAATTTGATAAGTGTTAGCCAACTTTGTGATTCAAATTATGATGTTTCCTTTAATAAAGAAAAATGTCTTATACTTAAAAATGGTGAAATTATTTGTGAAGCAAATACAAAGGGCAATCTTTACAAAATTTGTACAAGTGATTTGGTTAATCAAAATGTTTCTTGTTTAGTCGCCAATAATGATTTAACTAGTTTATGGCACAGGCGACTTGGACATGTTAGATACAAGATTTTGAAAAATATTTACAAAAACCAACATGTGAAAGGACTACCCCATTGAATTTTGAAAATCTTGGCTTATGTGACACTTTTCAAAAGAACAAATTAGTTAAAAGTAGTTTTAAGCCCAAAAATGAAATTTCCACAACCAAACCTCTACAAATGCTTCACCTTGATTTGTATGGGGATATTGGTACGGCTAGTCTAAGTGGAAAACATTACACTTTTGTTATCGTCGATGATTTTTCTAGATATACTTGGGCTCTTTTTTCTTACCAATAAAAGCGTCTGCCGTTAATGAGTTTGTTAAGTTGTGTAGACTTATTGAGAATGAAAAGGAAGACACTATCAAGTCTATTCGAAGCGATCGAGGTGGAGAATTTGACGGTGAATTTAGAGTATTTTGTGAAACCAAAGGATATGCTCATAATTTTTCGGCTCCAAGGACACCTCAACAAAATGGAGTAGCCGAAAGAAAAATCGGACATTACAAGAGATGAGTCGGTCCATGCTCAATGAATTTTCACTTCCAAAATATTTTTTGAAATTTCAAGCCGTAATCTGCTTGCTATGTCATTAATCGAGTTTATATTCGTCCTAAAATGAATAAAACTCCATATGAGCTTTGAAATGTAGAACTCCAAATACTAGTTATTTCAAGATATTTGGTTGTAAATGCTTTATTTTGAATACCAAGGATCAATTGGACAAACTTGATCCTAAGGCCGATGAAGGGATTTTTACGGGATATTCAACAAAAAGCAAAGCATATCGGGTTTACAATAAGACTAGTGGAGTTGTTGAAGAATCCATCCATGTCAAATTTAATAAAGCTTGGTGTTGAAAGAATACCTAATGATGAAAGTGATGAAGAGGATATTATTGAACAAATTGTTCAAGTTGATGATCAACCGTCTACATCAAATGATCAACCGTCCACTTCAAATGGTCCTCAAGAAGATAGAGGTGATATCTCGAATCTTCCGTTGCATTGAAATTTAAGGAGATCACCCAAAAGATCTTATTATTGGTGATCCCCGACAAAGTGATGACCGGGAGAAAATTTGCCGAGAAAGCTCTTATTTCTCAAAAAGAGCCTAAAAATGCTAAAGAGGCCATTGAGGACGAGGATTGGTTCTTAGAAATGCAAGAGGAGTTAAATCAATTTGAAAGAAATGATGTATGGGAATTAGTACCTTGTCCTCCATCTCAAACTATTATTGGTACAAAATGGGTATTCCTAACAAACTTGATGATCAAGGCAACATTGTTCGAAATAAGGCAAGGTTAGTAGCTCAAGGGTATTGTCGAAGAAGGTATTGACTATGATGAAACTTTTGCACCGTAGAGCACGTTTAGAAGCTATTCGTATGTTACTTGCCTATTCTTGTTTTAAAAATTTCAAACATTACCAAATGGATGTTAAATCCGCTTTCTTAAATAGTATTATTCAAGAAGAAGTCTATGTAAAACAACCTTCGGGGTTTGAAAATTTTTCTAAGCCTAATGATGTTTATAAACTTAAAAAGGCCTTGTATGGTTTAAAACAAGCACCACGTGCATGGTATGATAGACTTAGTTCTTTTCTTTTACAAAATGGTTTTATAAGAGGTAAAGTTGATACAACTCTCTTTGTTTTTGAAAAAGGGCTAGATTGTTTACTTGTGCAAATTTATGTTGATGATATTATCTTTGGTGCTACTAATAATTCTTTGTGCAAGAAATTCTCTAAATTGATGCAAGGAGAATTTGAAATGAGCATGATGGGGGGGAGCTCAACTTCTTTCTTGGACTCCAAATTAAGCAATGTCAAGAAGGTATTTACATTTCACAATCTAAGTATACAAAAGAACTTTTGAAAAAGTTTGGCATTGAAGAAGGAAGAACCGTCTCTACTCCCATGGCAACAAATGTCAAAATTGACAAAGATGAGAAAGGCAAGTCCGTGGATGAATCAATGTATCGAGGTATGATTGGTAGTTTACTTTATTTAACCGCTAGTAGATCGGACATTCTTCATGTCGTATGCCTATGTGCTCGTTTTCAAAGCAATCCCAAAGAATCTCATATGAGTCTTAGTTAAAAGGATTTTTCGATATTTAAAAGGCACCATTCAATATGGTTTATTTTATCCAAAGAATGAAAATTTTTCTCTTAAAGGTTATAGTGATTCGGATTATGCGGGAAATATTGATGATCGGAAAAGTACTTTCGGATCATGTCAATTTTAAGCGACCTAGTTTCTTGGTTTTCAAAGAAGCAAAATTGTGTTTCTCTTTCAACTACCGAAGCGAATATATTTCCGCCGCATTTTGTTGTACTCAACTTCTTTGGATGAAACAAACCTTAGCGGATTACAAATGCTCTTTTGAAAACGTATCTATCTTTTGTGATAATATATCCGCTATAAATATTGCTCAAAACCCTTAGGTTCATCATAATCGTACTAAACATATTGAGATTCGACATCATTTTCTAAGGGATTGTGTTTCAAAACGTAAAATTGAGATATCGTTTGTACCATCTCAAGATCAATTAGCGGACATTTTTACAAAAACCGCTATCTTCCGAGACTTTTTCATCCATACGAGCTCGGTTAGGCATAATGCATATTGAATGTAGCTTATGTTTGCATTTTACATGTTTTTAAAACTTAGGGCGAAAAATCGGATTTTTGGTTGAAAATTCGGATTTCCTCAAAAATGTCAAGACAGTGGGCTAAACGAGGTTGAGGGCAAACCTGCCGTCCTCAACGTCGGCCAGGTCGCCCTCAACCTCAACCGGTCGCATACTGAGCTATATTTTGGATTTAAACGGTTTTGTCTTGACATTCGCCATTTTACCTTATTTTGGCCATTTTTCGTCCTCTTTGCCAAATTCACACAATTTTCACTCAAAATTGTTTTTCATGCACTCTAATCACATCTTGAATCTTATATAGCATGTTTACCATCATCATAGCTCATCTTCTCCCGATCAAATGGTAAGAATTTTCCTTACTTTGCTCAATTAGGTTGAACCATTGAGTTTATGGCCTTCTTGTATAATTCTTGATATATTTTGCATATGATCTTGTTGAGCTCGCTATTATGTTGTTTTGTATGATGTTTGATATAGTTTGGTGATGAAAATTTTTGGCTTGAATCATTTACAAGGGCTATATACAACTTCTTTTAATTTTTACGCCCACAAAGTGTTCGATAAAATGTCGCAATGAATATTTTAACCTACATGATTCTCTTGCTCTCAAAAGTCTTCTATACTATCCCTCAAAAAAAAAAAAAAAAAAAAAAGTCTACTATACTTATTGAGATCATGTTTTGGCAAACAAAACGAGCGTATGAGCTCTTCATGATACATTTCTCCCATTTTCCTTGGATTTTAAGCATAAATTGCTCAATGGTTGATAAACCGTCTCTTTTGCGCACTTTGATATAATTGTATGATGTTTTTATCATCCTAACATTCTTTTGATGATTCCAAAGGGGAGACACGGAAAATTGGCTCGTTAGCCAAAAGAAGCTATTAAAAGCTCGCAACTAAAGCTATAAGCAATGGCTTTCTAAAGCGAAATACCTAGTCCATAGCTTGTATTATGGACTCAATTGCAAAAGATTATAAGTATTGTGACGGGGAGTTTCTTAGCTCATGATGTCTATATGCATCTTATATAAGCTTGTTATAACTTGTGCTCCTAACTTATATTAATCGTTTGTTGCTATGCTCATAGATAGGGGGGACTTTGTATGAAATGCTTTTAATGGATAGTTTACTTGTAAAACCGAGAAAATTTATTTGTTTTTCAAATCGTCCTCGAGAAAATTGTTTTGGTTTGTAATCATCAAAAAGGGGAGTTTGTTAGATAAATGTTTTTATCATGATTTTGATGATTTTGTTCAAATGAGTTTTTAAACCAAAACAATGTCCCTAAATGTTGTCTAAATACTTAGATCGATTTAAAATGTTTTTACTATTTTTCGAGTATTTCTTAGAGTTTATTTTCGATAAAAATTGGACAACACATTTGTTTCAGAACTCGGCCGGTTGCCACATAGGGCAACCCGCACTGAGTTGAGTTTTGAAACAAAAATGGGGCGTAAGAAAAAATGGAGAGGCGGCCCAGTCGACCGGTGGTCGGCCGGTGAGGCGGCCGTCGACCCACTGGCGGCCGGTACTGGAGCGACCCTCTTGGTTCGATCTTCTGTTTTAGTAAATCCTTGACTCAACCGGTCCATGACTAAGAAGCGGCCAGTGTCACCGCACTCAATCCGACCTGGTCCCCTGTGTTAAAATTCGCAGAATTCAATTTCAATCTTATCTCTGCTTGTGGCCGTTGAACCCCTGTTTATCCGTTGCATTTTTCGAATGACTTTTCCCTATTTTGTGGGATTGATTTCTAACTATATTGATCATTTAAAATGGTTTCTTTTGCGACAAATCACTCCCCGAGGAGGAGCGAATGTCACGGAAATAAAAGCCAAGTCCTCTCCTATAAATAGAGGCTTCATTCAAGCAACAAGACACAACACTCTACACAAGCAAAGAGCATTGAGCAAACACTTTCATAAATCTTGTTGTATTAGCCTAAGCACTTTCACTTGCACAAATTTGAGGTCTAGGCTTTCAATTCTTGATTACACTTGTACTCATATTGTTTCAATCTTTATTGAGTTGTAATCTTGATTTTTTGGTCATCATTCAACACAAGACATCCTTGTGAGTATTCTTGTGGTAAGAATACACTTGGGTGATCTAGGTGATAGGTGTTGTAAGAGGGTTGTGGTAATCCTCAAGGTGTTGTATTAATTTTTGGTAAATTAATAAAATCTTTTTCTTTTTTGAAATCCATCCTGATATATTGGGGTGGTAGTAGATTAGGCCCTAGGTGGGTTGAACTACTATAAATCGACGTGTGCTATTTATTTTCCGCATTTAGCATTTCATCTTTGCTTGAGTCTTTCAAAAAGAGGCAAAATCTGAAAAACCGGGATAATCTATTCACCCCCACTCTAGATTATTGTAGCCACTTGGACTAACAAGTGGTATCGAGCCAAACTCTTTGGCTAGCTCGTTCCGAGTAAAGATGAAAGATCCATGGCTACACATGATGCTCATCTCACCGCTCGGCGCCTCCACCAACAAGCCACCACTATTCGACGCCAACAACTACGCATTTTGGAAAGACCGTATGGAGTGCTTTCTACAAGGTGCGGGTTCGATATTTGGAATGTGGTCATTGAAGGAGTTGATCGACCAACCAAGAAATCGAAGGATGGCACCTTGACTCCTAAACCTTTCAAGGAGTTCGATGAAAGCGACAAAAAGGTTTTCTCTCTAAACAGTAAGGCCTTAAATATTTTGCATTGTTCTCTTACGACTCGAGTATAATCGCATAAGAGGCATAAGTTCGACACATGAGGTTTGGGAAAAATTAGAGACAATTTATGAAGGGACTAAGAAGGTCAAGACAAGCAAGAAAGACCATGCTTGTTAAAGACTTTGAAAACTTTAACATGCATGATGGTGAAAACATTTCCAAGATGGTGGAAAGGCGATAATATTGTCAATCCTCTTGTGGCCCTTGGTAAAGTCATTTCCAAGAAGACAAGGTGACTAAGGTATTGAATGCTCTTCCCTACTCATGGTCCGAAAAAAGTAACGGCAATCACGGAAGCACAAAACCTTGAGACACTCAAGTTTGACGAGCTCATTGGAAACCTCCTCATCTATGAAGTCTATCTCGAGGAGAGAAAAATTCCAAACCATCCATAAATCAATCGGGTATGCAAATTATTCCTAAAGGTCTTGCTTTCTTTCTAATAATACAATACTATGATAATGATGATGATGATGAGGAGACTACGCACTTGTTCGAAAATCGCAAAATTTGGGAATAAAAATAAAGCAAGAAAACCAAGAGATAATGCTTGCTTTAAATGCGGAAAACCCGGGCACTTCATTGCGGTTGCCCAAAGCTTCGATGAAGAGGAGCAAAAGAAAAAGAAGCCTTTCACAAAAAAAGAAGGCTCTAAACGCGGAGGTCAAAACATGGGATGAACTACTCGAAACAACCGATGAGGAAGGAGAAACCGAACACGGTCTCATAGCCATAAACAATGAAAACAATGAGGTACACTCAAATTCTTCCACCTCCTCCATAATTGATGACTTGCAATGTGATTTTGATGAATTGCAAATTGAGTTTCAAAATTTAATTGTTAAATACAAAAATTTGAAAAAGGAGCATAAGGAGCTTAAGGTTGAAAAGGAAAAATTATTTACCTCTTATGAATCTCTAGACAAAGCTCGTGCTCTTACTCTTACTAGAATTCATTCTCTTGAAACCGAAAAGGAATCGCTCACAAAAGATATTGAATGTTTGAAAAATGATGTGCATCGTTTCAACATAAGCACGGATAAAGTCACAAAACTTTTAGATGCACAAAGAGGTGAGCATTCCAAATTGGGACTTGGTTATAAGCCATTTCAAAGTGTTTTTAAGAAAAATAACCAAGGTCCGACTTTTGTACGTGCTAATAATTATAATACTCTACTTGTTTTTATTGTGGCAAAGTTGGACATTATGCTAATAATTGCAAATTGAGAAATAGCTCAAGACATGTTTGGAGACCCAAAGGTCTCATGACTAACCTCCATGGACCCCAAAAATTATAGGGTACCTAAAAGAAATTCTTTTGTAGGTGATAGGGGCTATAACAACAATGGAAGATTCAAAATGGCTCGTGGACGGATGTTCACGCCATATGACCGGAGGAAAGAACTTTTTACCAACATCAAGCTCCAAGAAGAGGGTATGGTCATGTTCGGCAATGGCAAAGGAAAAATTCTTGGAAATGGAGAAATTGGTAACTCTTCTTTCTCTCTTAGTAATGTTCTTTTAGTTGAAGGGCTTAAGTTTAATTTGATAAGTGTTAGCCAACTTTGTGATTCAAATTATGATGTTTCCTTTAATAAAGAAAAATGTCTTATACTTAAAAATGGTGAAATTATTTGTGAAGCAAATAGAAAGGGCAATCTTTACAAAATTTGTACAAGTGATTTGGTTAATCTAAATGTTTCTTGTTTATTATAATACTCCTACTTGTTTTTATTGTGGCAAAGTTGGACATTATGCTAATAATTGCAAATTGAAAAATAGCTCAAGACATGTTTGGAGACCCAAAGGTCTCATGACTAACCCCCATGGACCCCAAAATTATAGGGCACCTAAAAGAAATTCTTTTGTAGGTGATAGGGGCTATAACAACAATGGAAGATTCAAAATGGCTCGTGGACGGATGTTCACGCCATATGACCAGGAGGAGGAAAGAACTTTTTACCAACATCAAGCTCCAAGAAGAGGTATGGTCATGTTCGGCAATGGCAAAGGAAAAATTCTTAGAAATGGAGAAATTGGTAACTCTTCTTTCTCTCTTAGTAATGTTCTTTTAGTTGAAGGGCTTAAGTTTAATTTGATAAGTGTTAGCCAACTTTGTGATTCAAATTATGATGTTTCCTTTAATAAAGAAAAATGTCTTATACTTAAAAATGGTGAAATTATTTGTGAAGCAAATAGAAAGGGCAATCTTTACAAAATTTGTACAAGTGATTTGGTTAATCTAAATATTTCTTGTTTATTATAATACTCTACTTGTTTTTATTGTGGCAAAGTTGGACATTATGCTAATAATTGCAAATTGAAAAATAGCTCAAGACATGTTTGGAGACCCAAAGGTCTCATGACTAACCCCATGGACCCCAAAATTATAGGGCACCTAAAAGAAATTCTTTTGTAGGTGATAGGGGCTATAACAACAATGGAAGATTCAAAATGGCTCGTGGACGGCGGATGTTCACGCCATATGACCAGGAGGAAAGAACTTTTTACCAACATCAAGCTCCAAGAAGAGGGGTATGGTCATGTTCGGCAATGGCAAAGGAAAAATTCTTGGAAATGGAGAAATTGGTAACTCTTCTTTCTCTCTTAGTAATGTTCATTTAGTTGAAGGGCTTAAGTTTAATTTGATAAGTGTTAGCCAACTTTGTGATTCAAATTATGATGTTTCCTTTAATAAAGAAAAATGTCTTATACTTAAAAATGGTGAAATTATTTGTGAAGCAAATAGAAAGGGCAATCTTTACAAAATTTGTACAAGTGATTTGGTTAATCAAAATGTTTCTTGTTTAGTCGCCAATAATGATTTAACTAGTTTATGGCATAAAGACTTGGACATGTTAGATACAAGATTTTGAAAAATATTTACAAAAACCAACATGTGAAAGGACTACCCAAATTGAATTTTGAAAATCTTGGCTTATGTGACACTTGTCAAAAAGAACAAATTAGTTAAAAGTAGTTTTAAGCCCAAAAATGAAATTTCCACAACCAAACCTCTACAAATGCTTCACCTTGATTTGTATGGGGATATTGGTACGGCTAGTCTAAGTGGAAAACATTACACTTTTGTTATCGTCGATGATTTTTCTAGATATACTTGGGCTCTTTTTCTTACCAATAAAAGCGTCTGCCAAAGTAATGAGTTTGTTAAGTTGTGTAGACTTATTGAGAATGAAAAGGAAGACACTATCAAGTCTATTCGAAGCGATCGAGGTGGAGAATTTGATCACGGTGAATTTAGAGTATTTTGTGAAACCAAAGGATATGCTCATAATTTTTTTCTGCTACAAGGACACCTCAACAAAATGGAGTAGCCGAAAGAAAAAAATCGGACATTACAAGAGATGAGTCGGTCCATGCTCAATGAATTTTCACTTCCAAAATATTTTTGGGCGAAGCGTAAACCGCTTGCTATGTCATTAATCGAGTTTATATTCGTCCTAAAATGAATAAAACTCCATATGAGCTTTGAAATGTAGAACTCCAAATATTAGTTATTTCAAGATATTTGGTTGTAAATGCTTTATTTTGAATACGAGGATCAATTGGACAAACTTGATCCTAAAGTAGATGAAGGGATTTTTACGGGATATTCAACAAAAAGCAAAGCATATCGGGTTTACAATAAGACTAGTGGAGTTGTTGAAGAATCCATCCATGTCAAATTTAATGAAGCTTCGGTGTTGAAAGAATACCTAATGATGAAAGTGATGAAGAGGATATTATTGAACAAATTGTTCAAGTTGATGATCAACCGTCTACATCAAATGATCAACCGTCCACTTCAAATGGTCCTCAAGAAGATAGAGGTGATATCTCGAATCTTCCCGTTGCATTGAAATTTAAGGAGATCACCCAAAAGAGCTTATTATTTGTGATCCCCGACAAAGTGATGACCCTGAGAAAATTTGCCGAGAAAGCTCTTATTTCTCAAAAAGAGCCTAAAAATGCTAAAGAGGCCATTGAGGATGAGGATTGGTTCTTAGAAATGCAAGAGGAGTTAAATCAATTGGAAAGAAATGATGTATGGGAATTAGTACCTTATCCTCAATCTCAAACTATTATTGGTACAAAATGGGTATTCCCAACAAACTTGATGATCAAGGCAACATTGTTCGAAATAAGGCAAGGTTAGTAGCTCGAGGGTATTGTCGAGAAGAAGGTATTGACTATGATGAAACTTTTGCACCCGTAGACGTTTAGAAGCTATTCGTATGTTACTTGCCTATTCTTGTTTTAAAAATTTCAAACTTTACCAAATGGATGTTAAATCCGCTTTCTTAAATAGTATTATTCAAGAAGAAGTCTATGTAAAAGAACCTCCTCGGGGTTTGAAAATTTTTCTAAGCTTAATGATGTTTATAAACTTAAAGAGGCCTTGTATGGTTTAAAACAAGCACCCCGTCGTGCGTGGTATGATAGACTTAGTTCTTTTCTTTTACAAAATGGTTTTATAAGAGGTAAAGTTGATACAACTCTCTTTGTTTTTGAAAAAGGGCTAGAGATTGTTTACTTGTGCAAATTTATGTTGATGATATTATCTTTGGTGCTACTAATGAATCTTTGTGCAAGAAATTCTCTAAATTGATGCAAGGAGAATTTGAAATGAGCATGATGGGGAGCTCAACTTCTTTTTGGACTCCAAATTAAGCAATGTCAAGAAGGTATTTACATTTCACAATCTAAGTATACAAAAGAACTTTTGGAAAAGTTTGGCATTGAAGAAGGAAGAACCGTCTCTACTCCCATGGCAACAAATGTCAAAATTGACAAAGATGAGAAAGGCAAGTCCGTGGATGAATCAAAGTATCGAGTATGATTGGTAGTTTACTTTATTTAACCGCTAATAGATAGGACATTCTTCATGCCGTATGCCTATGTGTGCTTGTTTTCAAAGCAATCCCAAAGAATCTCATATGAGTCTTAGTTAAAAGGATTTTTCGATATTAAAAGGTACCATTCAATATGGTTTATTTTATCCAAAGAATGAAAATTTTTCTCTTAAAGTTTATAGTAATTCGGATTATGCGGGAAATATTGATGATCGGAAAAGTACTTTCGGATCATGTCAATTTTAAGGCGACGCCTAGTTTCTTGGTTTTCAAAGAAGCAAAATTGTGTTTCTCTTTCAACGACCAGAAATAGAATATATTTCCGCCGCATTTTGTTGTACTCAACTTCTTTGGATGAAACAAACCTTAGCGGATTACAAATGCTCTTTTGAAAACGTACCTATCTTTTGTGATAATATATCCGCTATAAATATTGCTCAAAACCCGGTTTATCATAACCGTACTAAACATATTGAGATTCGACATCATTCTCTAAGGGATTGTGTTTCAAAACGTAAAATTGAGATATCGTTTGTACCATCTCAAGATCAATTAGTGGACATTTTTACAAAACTGCTATCTTCCGAGACTTTTTCATCCATACGAGCTCGGTTAGGCATAATGCATATTGAATGAGGCTTATGTTTACATTTTACATGTTCTTAAAACTTAGGGGCGAAAAATCGGATTTTTGGTTGAAAATTCGGATTTCCTCAAAAATGTCAAGACAGTGGGCTAAACAGGTTGAGGGCAACCGGTCGTCCTCAACGTCGACCGGTCGCCCTCAACCTCAACCGGTCGCCCTGAGCTATATTTTGGATTTAAACGGTTTTGTCTTCAGCATTCGCCATTTTACCTTATTTTGGCCATTTTTCGTCCTCTTTGCCAAATTCACACAATTTTCACTCAAAATTGTTTTTCATGCACTCTAATCACATCTTGAATCTTATATAGCATGTTTACCATCATCATAGCTCATCTTCTCCGATCAAATGGTAAGAATTTTCCTTACTTTGCTCAATTAGGTTGAACCCTTGAGTTTATGGCCTTCTTGTATAATTCTTGATATATTTTGCATATGATCTTGTTGACCTCTTCTATTATGTTGTTTTGTATGATGTTTGATATAGTTTGGTGATGAAAATTTTTGGCTTGAATCATTTACAAGGGCTATATACAACTTCTTTTAATTTTTACGCCCACAAAGTGTTCGATAAAATGTCGCAATGAATATTTTAACTTCTACATGATTCTCTTGCTCTCAAAAGTCTTCTATACTTATTGAGATCATGTTTTGGCAAACAAAACGAGCGTATGAGCTCTTCATGATACATTTCTCCCATTTTCCTTGGATTTTAAGCATAAATTGCTCAATGGTTGATAAACCGTCTCTTTTGCGCACTTTGATATAATTGTATGATGTTTTTATCATCCTAACATTCTTTTTGATGATTCCAAAGGGGGAGACACAGGAAATTGGCTCGTTAGCCAAAAGAAGCTATTAAAAGCTCGCAACTAAAGCTATAAGCGATGGCTTTCTAAAGCCAAGAATACCTAGTCCATGGCTTGTATTATGGACTCAATTGCAAAAGATTATAAGTATTGTGACAGGGGGAGTTTCTTAGCTCATGATGTCTATATGCATCTTATATAAGCTTGTTATAACTTGTGCTTCTAACTTATATTAATCGTTTGTTGCTATGCTCATAGATAGGGGGAGCTTTGTATGAAATGCTTTTAACGGATAGTTTACTTGTAAAACCTAAAATTTATTTGTTTTTCAAATCGTCCTCGAGAAAATTGTTTTGGTTTGTAATCATCAAAAAGGGAGTTTGTTAGATAAATGTTTTTATCATGATTTTGATGATTTTGTTCAAATGAGTTTTTAAACCAAAACAATGTCCCTAAATGTTGTCTAAATACTTCCGATCGATTTAAAATGTTTTTACTATTTTTCTGGAGTATTTCTTAGAGTTTATTTTCGATAAAAAATTGGACAACACATTTGTTTCAGAGCTCGGCCGCTCTATAGGGCAACCCGTGCAGAGTTGAGTTTTGAAACAAAAATGGGACGTAAGAAAAAATGGAGAGGCGGCCACTCGACCAAGTGGTCGGCCGGTGAGGGCGGCCGATCGACCCACTGGCGGCCATGCACTGGGAGCACCCTCTTGGTTCGATCTTCTCTGTTTCGTAAATCCTTGACTCAAACCTGACTAAGAAGCGGCCTTACGTGTCCCCTTCTCCGACCGGTCCCCACTGTGTTAAAATTCGCATAATTCAATTTCAATCTTATCTCGTGCGGCCGGCCGAACCCCCTTTATCGAGAAACTATCCGCTTCACGTTTTTGACAGTTTTTCCCTATTTTGTGGGATTGATTTCTAACAAATTATATTGATCATTTAAAATGGTTTCTTTTTGCGACAAATCACTCCCCAGGGAGGAGCCAATGTCCGAAATAAAAGTCAAGCCCTCTCCTATAAATAGAGGCTTCATTCAAAACAAGACACAACACTCTACACAAGCAAAGAGCAATTGAGCAAACACTTTCATAAATCTTGTTGTATTAGCCTAAGCATTTTCACTTGCACAAATTTGAGTGTCCTGGCTTTCAATTCTTGATTACACTTGTACTCATATTGTTTCAATCTTTATTGAGTTGTAATCTTGATTTTTGGTCATCATTCAACACAAGACATCCTTGTGAGTATTCTTGTGGTAAGAATACACTTGGGTGATCTAGGTGATAGGTGTTGTAAGAGGGTTGTGGTAATCCTCAAGGTGTTGTAAGAGGGTTGTGGTAATCCTCGAGGTGGTGAAAGAGGGTTGTGGTAATCCTCAAGGTGTTGTATTAATTTTTGGTAAATTAATAAAATCTTTTTCCTTTTTGAAATCCATCCCTGATATCTTGGGGTGGTAGTAGATTAGGCCCTAGGTGGGTTGAACTACTATAAATCGGCGTGTGCTATTTATTTTCCGCATTTAGCATTTCATCTTTGCTTGAGTCTTTCAAAAAAGGGCAAAATCAAAACCGGGATAATCTATTCACCCCCTCTAGATTATTGTAGCCACTTGGACTAACAAGCCACCGTTTGTTTGTGAGTCTACTACAAAGGATACCACAAAGGAGTACAAGTTTTAAAAAGTCAAATTGGAGGATGACGGAAAAAATAAGATAGTTTTTAATGATTGTTTGAGGGTTAAACAATGTTTTGGTGGATTAAACTTATCTGTATGGGTTTTTTTCTTTTTTTCTTGAAGAATATGATTTCAATGGTAGCATATATTTCTACAAGACATCATAGCAAGTTAGTTTAAACAGGATCAATATAGTGCAATCATCATTTCATCTATACATTACTAATTATTAATATTGATTTTATTATCAATATAAACACCAAACTACCTATCATACTTCCTGTTTCATCATATACAAAACAATACATTTCATAATAATGGCCTATTCATTGATGTAATTTTTTTTGTAATTAGTCCAGACCTGTATCAGGGACTTTTTGATATTAAGGGTGCATTTTAATAATTTTATTTAATAATTATTTTCAAACACCTATAATATTGGTTATATATCTCCAGGTTAGTGCTTTTTAATAAAAGTTTCATAAAAATGTCATCAAACAACTTACTTCTAATCAAATATTAGCAATTGAGGAAGAATTCACCGTGTATTTTTTATTTCAGAGATCGAACAATTCCGTTCTATAATTAAACATCATTGAATCCCCTGTTAGAAATAACCAATACTTAGGTTAGTTAATTATTCTACTAAGGAAATAATAATTCAAAAAATGGTGAAAATACATGAGATTATTTATATTAAAAAATAAATAAAGAAACTAAAAATCCAATAATTAATATAAACAAATTACATGTCTAAAAATATCTGATTTGGATAAAAATTAAATGTCTTATTTTAAAAAAGTCCGAAACCAATGATCTGATAATTTTATTAGAAAACCCTAAAACAATTCTAAAAAAAATTATTTTCAAGAGTTCGAAAATGTTTTTGGTAAAATATTCTGTTCAATCTATGTTGTCTACCAATGGCTAATTTTCGTTAAAAAAATGGATCTACATTTTAAAAATATTTTTAATAGAAAAAAAATTTAACAAATGTAGACACAAAAAAAAAGTTTGACAACAAAATTTTAAAAAGTAGATCTACATTTTTTAAACAAAATATGGGTTTTTCCAAAATAAATGAAGCTTAAAACACCAAAAAATACAAACAGAACCTTAGCAACAAAATAAATTAGGAATAAAATTAAAAAATCGAAATAATAAACTCAACTCACTGTGGCTCGGAGTAAAATAAAAAAAATGGAAGACATAAACTTATCTTTCGGTGGCTCGGAATAAACAGGACGTTGATGTACTTTTCTTTATTTTGTACCGTAGATCTGGATTTTCCTGCAATCAAAAAAAAATAACGATTAGAGATGGTGATAGAGACGGTTTTCAAAAAAAATGCAGTAACTAAAAAGTAGATCTACAATTTTTAAACAAGTGTACAGTGATTTCGAACAAAAAGTAGGCTTAAAATCCCAGAAGAATTCGAATGCATCATAAAAGATAATATATCGGAATAAAAAAATTATAAACTTATCTTTCTGTCGCTTGAATCAGAGATGGTGATAGAGACGGTTTTCAAAAAAAACTAATAATAACATTTTTAACATTGTAAAAATGTTAACGTCATAAAGAATATGAGCAACCCAAAATCTGAAAATATTACAAAAGTTTGGTAACCTTTTCAAAAATCTGAAAAATTTTACAATAATAATATCAAGAACTTAAAACAAAAACTGAAATGTACAGATGATTTTTTTGGCGAAGGAAAACTACATAGAGGCGATTTTCAAAAAAAAAAAAATGTACAGTGTAAAATGTGATCGGCAGAAAGAAGACGAAAAACCAAAAATCTGAAAAAATTACAAAAGTTTGGTAACATTTTCGAAAAACTGAAAAAATTTATATAAAAAAACGTCTAACTTAAGAACAAAACTGAAATGTAGATATGAGATCAAACAACGAAAACTCTGTATTTTTGGTTTTAAAAAAAACATTTTTAAGAGAGAGAAATTTCAATCGGCCGAGAAGGAGATGAACAACCAAAGAGATGATGTGAAATGGGGGTAGTGGAGAAAACCCTAGATCTGGGTTTGGTTTTTGTTTTTTGTTTAAAATGCATCAGATTTTTTTTAATTAGATTAGAAATGGAGAAATTTAATGGGACATGTGGCATCACCAGGTGGGAGTGGATGTATCATGCAGAATGGATGGCAAACACGTGTACATAATGTCATCCGATAATTTTTTTTATTTTGAAAATAAAAATCAGTTGTGAGATTAAATTATTTGGGATTTGTTCTGAATTGAGCTCAGCAGGTAATATATATAGATTGGGCAGATTTATTTTGATTAATGGTATGTGAATGCCCAATTGAAAATCTGAATTTTTTTGTGAGTATACCAAAAATACATAAAAAAAAATATAATAATTTAAATAAAGTATACACTATATACAAAATTTTTAAATTATTTTATTTATATTTATTCTGCTAATAAAAGACTAATTAGGTTTTTCATTTTTAATGTAATGTATATTATTAAATTTTAGTAATCTAATGTTTGTTTTTCTTTTCAGATAATTTTAGTAAATATTTTCGAAAAATAAACCATTGACAAAAATGTATAAATTAGATAAGAAATTTGTTAGAGACATATATATTAATTATAGAAATATATAATAAAATGTAAATTATAATTTTAACATAATGGAAATATATTAATTATGTACGAAAAATAATAAGTTATATTAATTATGTACAAAAAATTATCTATCTACATATCTCATTTTTTCAGAAATTTATATACTTAAACTCATATATTAAAATATATTTTTCTTACAGTTATTTTTTAAATTATTTATTAAAACTGAACAAATGAAAAAAAAAACAGAATCAAAATCTTATTTTTCCATATGATGAATATTTAAATGTTTGTTGATTCAATTATTTATTATCTAATAATATTATACACTTAAATGTTCTGTGAAATGTGAAGCTTCTTTATCTATATAGACATTAATAAATATTTTTTTAATGTTAATGTTTTTTTTTGTTATTTTAATTTATATTTTACAGAAAATATAACATTATCTGAAGGTCCATCAGACAATATTTCTAAGATTAATGGTGTTCAAGTTTCTTCTTGCGGGATTACTTATCCATTTTCGAGATCCCCATTTAGTGATGCCACAAATGGTATGTTGATTGCTAATTTAAATAATATTTTCTTATTCAAATATTAAAGTATTTAAATTTGTTACTTACTTTGTTTATTGTATCTAATTGGCCTTTCGTCATCACAGTTCAATCCCAAATATCCGGCCTCTGAAAAAAAAACCTTATGTTAGTAGTTCTTTTGTTAATACTCCAACACCAACTTCCAAGACGAGTCCCATTGCAAGTATGGTAATTGACCTCACGACGACGATGATATACTAATCCAGACGAATGCATCAAATACTATAATAAGTGAAATATTACAAATAATGTCAATGAGACTAATATTCCTGAGATCGTTGCTTTCGATGCTAAGGGTTAGTATATTTTTTGTTTATTTTTGAAATTACTGGTAAATATTGTATTATAATATTAAAATTTATTATAATTATTATAATTTACTAATATATTTTTTTACAGGGTATTGGGATATTGGAGATGCGACATATGCATGTCAATTTTGTGAGGCATTATTTTGGTACGAAGAAAGGCTACGATCTCATATGAAAGCCAAAAATCCTCAATATTCTTTGTGTTGCAGACATGGAATTATCCAGCTTCCTCTTATTAGAGCACCATCTCCAGTGCTCCAAAATTTGTTGTTTGGAAATACCGATAGGAGCAAGCACTTCCAGGATATATCATATCGTATAACAATATGTTCTGTTTTACATCAATGGGTGGTAAGATCGACACAGATATAAACAAGGGTCAAGGTCCTCCAATTTTTAGGATGCACGGACAAAATTACCATTTAATTGGTAGTTTAATGCCGTCAGATGGTTTGACCCCAAAGTTTGCCCAGATGTACATATATGATACGGCTAATGAAATATCTCATAGATTAAATTGTGTCAGGTTCATTTATTTTCAATTCTTAAGTTTAGTTTTTTTTTTTCAATTCTTAATATATTTACATTTTAATAATTGATCGCGAGGCATTCTAATTTTTTATTTTGTATGACATATTGTTTTCTAGGCAAGGAAGCGAAAATAATAACTTGCATGAGGATATTGTAGATGAACTGAAAAATATGTTGGATGAGCACAATGTGTTGGTGAAGACATTTCGAATGGCTAAAGATAAAATTCAACAATGTGCGCAGTCTGATGTTAAATTGCGCTTAATTGGTAAAAGAAACTCAGATGCAAGGAGATACAATCTGCCTTCCAGTTCTGAAGTTGCTGCATTGATTGTAGATGATTTTGACCAAGCTTTAGGAGATAGGGATATATTGGTAGAAACAAAATCAGGGGTTTTGAAACGCATAAATGAATTGAACGCTTCCTATTTGGCTATGCAATATCCTTTGCTATTACCTTATGGTGAAGATGGTTTTAGGGAAGACATATTGTTCTCCGACTTGAAGAAAGCAAGTGCCGGAGAAAGAAAGACGATAAGTGTTAGGGAATTCTTTGCGTATCGATTGCACGATAGGTTACAAGAATCTCCTACTATTTTGTCATCCCGTAGATTGTTTCAACAATTTGTTGTGGATGCTTATACGATGGTTGAATCATCGAGATTGAAGTATATCCGCTTGAATCAGAAAACGTTGCATTGTGATATCTACAAGGGTCTGACAGATGATGTATTGCAAGGAGACATCAATCCCAGCACCCAGGGAAAACGTGTTATATTGCCTTCAAGTTTTACAGGAGGTGCGCGATTCATGATACAGAATTACCAGGATGCAATGGCTATTTGTCGTTGGGCAGGTTATCCTGATTTATTTATAACATTCACTTCCAACCCAAAATGGCCAAAGATTATTCGTTTTCTAGAGAAACATAATCCAAATCCCGAGGATCGGCCATATATAGTTTGTAGAATATTTAAAGTGAAGTTGGATGCTTTGATCAAAGATTTGCGGCAGAATGAAATTTTTGGGAAAGTAGTAGCAGGTTATGAATATTTTAGAGTATTTTGTTTATATATTTTATTAAGTATAGCTAAAATAAATTAAATAATTACGTCTTTTTCTATTAATCCTAATTTTTGGTCATTGCAGTTATATACACGATAGAATTTCAGAAACATGGACTGCCTCATGCTCATATATTGTTGTTTCTAGCAAAAGAGGATAAATATCCGACTCCGGACGATATTGATCGAATTATATCAGCCGAGATACCTGATGAAGTCGCGGATCCCTGTTATTATGCCGATGTGAGAGACTTCATCCATGGGCCATGTGGTAATGCTAGAAAAAACTCTCCCTGCATAGATGATGGTCATTGCACTAAACATTTTTCCAAGAAGTTTGTTGATTCTACAACTATTGATGAGGAAGGTTATCTACGTTATAAACGTAGAGACAATGGGAGAATTGTTGAAAAAAATGGTGTCCCTCTTGACAACAGATTTGTGGTTCCACATAATTGTCGATTGTTATTAAAGTACGCGGCTCACATTAATGTGGAATGGTGTAATCAATCGAGGTCGATCAAGTATTTATTCAAGTATGTCAATAAGGGACACGATCGTGTAACTGCATCATTTTATTAGAGTACTGGTGATGAAGAATCCGGTAAACCCGTCGATGAAGTCAGCATGTACTATGATTGTAGATATGTTTCTTCATGTGAGGCAACATGGAGATTGTTGGGCTTTGAACTCCAATATAAATACCCTTCTATTGAACGTCTCAGTTTTCATCTTGAGAACGAACAGAGCATTATTTTTCATGATTCGGAAAGAATAGATGACGTTCTTAGTAGGAGTAGCGTTAAGGAAAGTATGTTTTTGGCATGGATGGAAGCTAACAAAATATATCCTGAAGCGAGAGAGCTAACGTATGCTTAAGCTCCCACTAAATTTACATGGAAACCGAAAATTAGAAAGTGGGTTCCTAGACAATGTGGCAAAACTATAGGTCGAGTGTTTTACGTCCCTCCCGGTGGTGGTGATATGTATTATCTGAGGTGTTTTATCAATGTTGTTCGCGGTGCTACGTGTAATGATGATTTTAAGAAGATTAACGGTGTTCAACACTCTTCTTATCGCGAAGCTTGCTATGCTTTGGGTTTGTTAGAAGACGATAAGGAGTATATTGATGGCATCATTGAAGCAAGTCACTGGGCATCGTGAGAATCTCGGAATCTATTTGTGTCATTATTGTCATCGATAGTTTGAGCATGCCGGGGCGTGGTATGGGATAAATGTTAGAATATATTTGGATGACATTCTGTATAAATGACGATTGTTTCTGCAACATGAAGGTATTATATTTGTTAAATCCGTATTTTAGAACTCATAATTTTTATTATGACCATTTTAATACTCAAATGTCTTTTGTTTGTTCATATTTTATAGAGCTGACCTTGAGTGAAGATGAAATCAAGAACCTCGTACCGGTAAATTGAAAAATTATTGCGGAGTCACGGCAGGAGTCTTCACGAATTTAATACGATGCCATTCCCAGATTTTAACAGTATTGAGAGTAACCATAACAGACTTATATTCGATGAGTTGAGATATGATCGTAAGGCATTGTCTGTTGAACACACCAATCTTCTTTCAAAAATGACGGATGAACAACACCATGTGTATTCAAAAATAATTCATGCTGTGGAATCCAATGAAGGCGGTATGTTCTTTGTGTATGGTTATGGAGGTACGGGTAAGACCTTTCTGTGGAGGGCTTTATCTTCTGGCTTGAGATCTAAAGAAAACATTGTGTTGAATGTGGCATCGAGTGGTATAGCATATCTTCTCTTGCCCGGTGGAAGGACGACACATTCTAGATTTGTTATTCCCTTGAATCCACATGAAGGATCAACTTGCAATATCAGTCAAGGTAGTCCGCTTGCCGAATTGATTGTTCGTTGTAAACTCATAATCTGGGATGAAGCATCAATGATGAACAAATACTATTTTGAGGCAGTTGACACAACATTACGAGATATTATGCAGCTTGAGAACCCAGATAATCATGATATCCCATTTGGAGGAAAAAACAGTGGTGTTTGGTGGAGACTTGACAGAGATATTACTTGTTGTACCGAAGGGGGTCGACAGGATATTGTTAATGCAACGATAAATGCATCGCATTTGTGGAAGAATTGTACCGTTCCGAGACTTACTAAGAATATGCGGCTTCAAAGTATCGGACAAACCAATGATTATGCTGATTTGGTTAAGTTTTAATGGATAGCAAGTATTGGGGACGGAACAATCGGAGAAAAAAAAAAAAGATGGTTGCACCGCCATTGATATTCTGAAGATATTTTGCTCGAAGCCTCTGGTGATCCAATTGCAACTATTGTTGAAGATACATATCCAATGTTTAGGGATGCCACATATGATCCGAGCTACTTGAAAGAAAGAGCAATGCTGCACCTACTCGATGTAGTGAGTCTATTAATAGTTATATGACGTTTTTAAACTTATCCAAGGTCATACTTTTTTGAGTTCGATAGCACATGCAAATCGGATGCCAATGTTGATTTCTTGCATGATTTGCACACGCCGAATTTCTTAACTAATAAAATGTTAAAGCGTTCCTAATCATGAATTACACTTAAAGGTGGGAACTCCGGTTATGCTATTGAGGAACATGACTATTCAATTGGATTGTGTAACGATCTGAGGTTGGTTATCACGAGGCTTGGGAAGCATGTACTTGAATCTAAGATTCTAACCTGGGCGCCAACGCTGGTCGAAAGGTGTTGATTCCCCGAATGACACTAACTCCATTTGACCTCAGAATACCTTTCAAGTTTCAGCGTAGACAGTTTCCTCTGATCGTTTCATATGCCATGACTATAAACAAGAGCCAAGGACAATCTCTCTCTAACGTCGGGCTTTATTTGAAGAATCCTGTTTTTAGTCATGACCAATTATATGTTGTTGTTTCTAGAGTCACCAATCGCCGAGGTTTGAAAATATTAGTTTGTGGCAATGATGAATCCACAAAAAAACAAACCAAAAATGTTGTGTACAAAGAAGTTTTCCAAAATTTGTAACGTTAAATGTATTTATTTAAACTGTTTTATTGATTGTTTTTTTTATTCATCCATAAGTTATAACTTAAACGCATGCAATTGTAACCAACGATGTATCTCATCCGTGCATCGCATCGTAAAACACTAGTATATATAATGAGAGACTATTCTTTGAATAGTAACTTGAATATTTTCCTGCCTAAATCACATTACTAAAAAAAGTAATAAAATTTTATTGAAAATGAAGAAATAATAAATATTTGGATTTGATTGTTTTTATAGTCATCTTTCTTTAAATAAATTACTTTTTAAAATTATATAAAACAATAGAATTATGTAAAATGAACTTTCAAAATCAGATGTATACTACATTAATTATTATATTTGTCATTTTTCTTATCATTTAAAAACTTTATAACTTTTTATTTTTAACCGTTTAGACGTATAGTATATCTATTTCATCATCTTTTACGATCTTCAAATTGACACCAAATTGCATATATACAATAAAAATAAATATAACAAATAAAAAATATAAGATATATTTATCATTAGTTTGTAATGGGCTTTTTAGTTTATGCATATGGGCTATTAGACATTAGTTTGTATATTAATGTATTTTGGCTATTTATGATATATGTATAGTTGTTATTTGGCATAACTCATATCTTCATAATTATATAGAATTATATTTAAGTTGATTAAATTTAATTAAAAAAAACTTATTTTAATTGAAGAAAATATCTCATAATATGTATCCAAATATTAAATATATTACATATATCCATACATAAAATTATATATATGAATATATATATATATTTATGTAAGAAAATATTAAATTTTATTTAATATGAAATTAAATTCATAATTACTTTTTATATATAGAAAATTATTTTATATATATATTAATGTACGTTTTCATGTAAATAGAGATTATTTTTCATATTTGACAACTTATTTTGATATTCAACTTTCAAAGTTGTGCAATGACCATTAGATATAAAATTTTCTGCTTGATAATTTTGTGATATATGTGTATATATATAAAAATAGAATAGTGTTTTTTTAAATGTTTCATTTTTCCCTAAAATTATGTTGTTAAACATAAAACATGTTTTTTGTTTGTTCCTTTAATAATTATAACAATTGTTCAGTTTTCTAAACCCTAAAAGTATTGGAATTTGAAATGATTTTATTATTGAGTATACTGAAAATACAATGTACTAAGTATTTACGAAATTGGGCAGTTAAGACTTTTTTCAAACGTTTACTTTCTTATATATAAACATGCACTATAAATAGATACAATGTACACTCACAATTTGTTATCAATGAAATATATGTATTTAAAGAGGGTTTTTTCATAGTTTGTAATAATTTATTTTTCTATAGTTTAATCGGATGATTTATAATCTAATTAACTATCTTTATATTTTAATTATCTATTGAAATTTTAAATCTTTTGTAAATCACTAAAAAATATTTTTATAAAATTAAAGTCTGTGCATCTTACAGTCTGAAACATACCAAATACGAGAACTTGAATAGAGAAAAATAATTAGAAAATTCAAATAACACAATATAAATCCCCACTATAAAATTTCCAAAAAATTAAAAATGGACTTAAAAACGTGAATATAATAAAATTATTGCACGTAGTTCTCATATACATGTATTAAATTAATTTATTGCCTAACCAACTTTGAAAAATCTCTGCCTCCAATTTACACATACGAACAACTTTCAAAAATAAAGTTGCATCCGAATAAACTACTACAGCCTTGAAAAAATGTATGGCACCACTTTTCACACTTATTAAGAATATATACATGACTAAAACGAAATATACGAAGACGATATGCCTTATGCGATTTTATGAAAAATTAGTTTTCGAAAATCGAACACAAATACACAGTTTTGAATGTGTTTTTTCCATGATTCTCAGGTATGATATTTTTTTTTGACTTTATCAATAAAAAAACATTAAATAGTATTTATCACATATTGTCTAATGTTATTTTAGAATTATTACAATGCATGAGATATAACTTATAGAACTATTAGGAAAATGCACGTGTCACAACTTAAAAGGAAACCTCACAGGTATACATCCTGTGCATCGCACCGATTAAAGAATAGTTAATATTAATATTAATAAAATTATTGGAACGAGTCAAATCTCTAGAAGTTCATTTAGAGAAGTGAGAATTACTGACGACGTCTCAAAATTCATTTCCAGCACTATTAACATGGAAGTTACTAATAGAATTTTTGATAAAAAGATTATCATCTCTCGATTCTATTTAAATTGACGATATTAATGCCCTTTTATCTTGAGAACTTCTTTTATAAGTAGGTCAAGAGTAGAAAAAAGAAAGAAAGATAAAATATTATATATATATATATATATAGGGGGGAGGATCCAATGAGACCACATATTATAATAAGACAAGGTGGACTCATCTCAACCCTCCTTTATCTATATCAATGGCTAAGATAAATAGGAGTTAAAATTACATTAAATATTTAATTAAAGCAAAATAAGGGTATAATTGTCAAAACAAACATGTGGGGGACCATCCAAATATGGAATCGATTATTAGGAGAGAGAAAATCACGTGGGAAAAGAGAAAATCGCGAGAAAATCGTGACCGGAGAGAAAAATCACGCACGCATGTGCTCCGCCAAAGATGTTGTACACTTATCATATATTTGTTGTATACTTAACACTATTTTACTATATGTTTAACATAATTTTACTGCATATTAAAATGGTCAAACAAAAATATGTGGGGACGTGAATCAAGGAATCAGTTATAGAGAGAGATAGAATCACGCTCATTAACATGTGGGGACCGTGGATTAAGTAAAATCAATTATAGAGAGAGAGAAAATCACGCTCATTATTGTACTGTATATTTAACACTATTATGTTGTATATTTAACATATTTGTACTGCATATTACAATTGTCAAACACAAATATAAGTATACAGCAAAACACATATAAGTATACAACAACATAAATACATACATCAAAAATTAACTACTTATACAACAAAACACATCTAAGTATACATCGAAAAACATATAAGTATACAGTAATCCATCCATATCAGCATCGTTTTCTTCACCAATCCTCAAATTACAACAACAGTTTCACCACTCCATCGACTAGAAACATTAGTCAATAGCCTCTTTATTAACAACTACACCACATCTAAAATTAATGATATGGAATTCCTTCTTGAAGTGTGAATTATTTTCATAATTCTTTCTGGAATTTAAAAGGGTCCAATGTTTTGTTTTCTCTGGAATTAGAAATCTGAATCCAAGGATTATGTATGTTGTTTTGCGGATGTATATTACAATTGAAATTTTGAGTTTGAAAGACTTCTTTTATTGGTTAATTAAAAAGAATCAGAGAAACTAAAATCCAAATCGTCGCAATCTCGATCTTCCGCCGTGAGTTTCTCCGCCAGACTAAAGGCAATCTGGTGGGATGAGCAATGAATATGTGCGGCGACCTTGTTGAGTGGGCAGTCGGCGCACGAAAGGGGATAAAGATTTTGGGCGATCTTGGAGACCACCCGGATGATAATTACAATCCGGACGCTCTCCCTGTTTTGAATGGTGTCATAATTAAGGATGTCTGGGGTGAAAAGGTACAACAACCTGGTCTTATTAAAGGTCTGAAAAATGTGCCGTTTACTGGGATTTGTTTTTTCAATGTTAGTCTCGGTGGAGCTACTGGCCGGAGAAACTTGCCGTGGCACTCCGATATGAGTGGTGGTGCTGTGCAAGTTAGCCGGTTGCCGTGTTCCGAACTGATGAGCAGCCAGCAGATTGGTGCATGTTCTTCTTCCTTCTGAGAATTGTGAAAGGGATGAAATGGGATGAACGGGATTTGGGGGACCACATAATTGGGGGTGAAAACTAAAATGACCAATCAATCTCTTTTCGATTTAAAATAAATAAAAAATATTTATTAAATTGGTAAATCTCAACCATCTAAAATTACAGATTTGTGGACAGGATTAGTCCACACTGTCTCACTCTAATTATGTGGTCTCATTTGATCCAATCCATATATATATATATATATATTCAAATATTTACTTATCTAGTTAATTCATTTTAATAACTTATTAGTCCATACGAATCGTTAATTGGACCAAGTCAACAAAAGAGGGTCCATGAGGCCTAATTCTTTGTACAACACTCTTAAGGACCAACTTTTTACATCAGGCCCACACGGTATAAATTGCTCTTCAATTCCCTAATTACTATTAATTAAATACGTTTTTAACTGTTTAATTATTGTAGGCCGGTTCCATCACGTGGATTGAACATTAAATCGGAGACAAATTCTCTTTATTTGGATATCCTAACTCGGAGTGAGTAGTTTAGTTTTTAGTAGCATAAATAAATAGAAAAAGAGGAGACGTAAAGAAGATACAAAGCAGTGAGGAAGTTATTGTGGCAACGTCCATGGAGCTTTCGAAGAAAAAGAGAGGAAAAAGGGTGTTGGTGCCTAAATTCGGCATATTTAATTGGGTCAAGAGAATTTGGATCACAATATTATAGATGAGCTTAAATAGGATATAATTATTAGAATTCTGGAACAACTCCAATATCATATTAGATAAGGGAAGATATTTAGAAATCCCAACTTCAAAGTAATGTTTATCTAAGAAAGTAGAATCCTTCCCTCACTTGATTACTTTATTCTCCTTATAAATATATATTATCCTCAATGAAAAAAAAAAAGAGGGTATTACTTTTCTATCACTATTATGAGCTACTTTGATAGTTTGATGATGACTTCCCATGATTTCCTAAGCGTAATACTAAATTGGAAAAGGTAATTTAGTTGATGTACAATTTTTGGTCGCATCAAAGGGAAAGGAAGAGAATGAAAAGATGAAATACGAGGACGGTGGTGCTATGGCATTAGAGAAAGGAGGGTAGACAAATTAAATTTGTACCAATCAAATGGTGACACATATTTAATTTTATATTAAATATTAATTATTTATTTTCTATTTTTGGGAATTTAATCAAATTTATTTCTAATTTAAATAGTTAATTAATTAATATTTTTAATATATATTTTACTGGCCAATTAAAGATTGCCAAATATGGAATTCTTAGAGATCAAGATTTATCTTGATAAATTATTATTTCTTTTGATAATTATCACAATTTGTGATTAAAGAGATAAATATTAAATCTGGAATGACCAATCAAATCAAAGCCTTCACCATATAAGTTATCCAAACACCATTCTCCTACAAGTATAAATAGGGGGCATTCTCAAATAATTAAAATCACAATTCAAAGAGAAGAGATTCAAACAAGAAGTCGGTGGAGGAAGTTCTGTCAAGGTAAGAAAAACATATTCAAATAGATCTACGGTGTTCAAAGCGAAATTCAA
The DNA here is from genome assembly GCA_016081115.2 of Rehmannia glutinosa. NCBI lineage: Eukaryota > Viridiplantae > Streptophyta > Magnoliopsida > Lamiales > Orobanchaceae > Rehmannia > Rehmannia glutinosa. The sequence continues at coordinate 194,746 of JABTTQ020000556.1, read as the reverse complement.
GCGTTCATCGCGAGTCTACTCAAATCACGGTGTTTGATTCAAGAATAAGCTGTCAAGCCCTCGAGTTAACTTTATTGAAGTCAAATCCATCTTGGAGGAAGATCGAAGAGTCAAACCCACCATGAAGGTCTCAAGTTTCAAAGTCAAATATATTGAACATTCTACGTTTAATTCGAGATTAAGCTTTCAAGCCCTCGAATAACGTTATTGAAATTCAAATTCAAGTTTGGAGAAGATCAAACTGAAGATTTCATCTCCGAATTCTCAAATCTCGGATATTTTGTTCTTGAAAAAAGAATCAGAGGAGAAATAAAGATTGTAACTTATATTTTTTATTTTAATTCATATAGTTTTAATTTGTACACTTTTTCTTGTTTGTTAATCATGAGAAATAAAAAATTTACATTACAAATTTTTGCACGCCCATGGGACAATCTCTACCTCTCATCTCTTTTTCTCAACAAATCTTGAGAAGTATCGTGATGGCTACTCGCAAGACCACATCAATGAAAGTTGCTTCTTTAAACTCTTCAAGTGACACAAGTAAAAGTGTTGGTGTCACTACAAGAAGTATGCCCAAGAAGTTGAGTGCATCTTCTGAAATGACTCCGGTGCGAGTTAAAGAAAATCTAACTCATCTCGAAGATGATAGAGACTTAAGAGATGATGCTTCATCCCCGACCTCCCGCTCGACATCAAGTTGCTCAGACATGACACCCGTTATAGTGACGAATGCTACATCATTTGAAGAGCAAATCGCAAGTTTGACGAGGGCCATTGATGGACTCGCCAATCACGTCAAAGAATAAGACTCACAAATCGCAAAGTTGATGAACAAAATATATATAGTCTTTGATACAAGTCGTGCGATGGGCAAGAAAGTTGAAACACATGACGGTCGAGACATCCATGAAGCAATGGCCAAATGAAAAGAGAAGTCTCCGGAAAATGAGTTGCAAGTCTCAAATGCGATGGGCGATTCCAATCGACCAACTTAAGGAGTTTATTATGGGAACTATTAAGGACAAGTTCGATGTAAGTTCCAAGTCATCTATGACTTATGCCAAACCATACACGCAAAGAATTGACAACTTGAAGATGCTTGCCGATTACCAACCTCCGAAGTTCCAACAATTCGACGGCAAGGGCAACCCAAAGCAAATGTGGCTCACTTTGTTGAAACATGTAATGATGTTGGGACTTATGGAGATCTCCTTGTAAAGAAGTTTGTCCGGTCCTTGAAGGGCAACGCGTTCGATTGGTATATTGACTTGGAAGAAAACTCAGACAGTTGGGAGCAATTAGAACAGGAGTTTCTCAATCGATTTTACAGCACTCGGTGGATGGTTAGCATGATCGAGCTTACAAATACTCGTTAGTAGAAGGAAGAACATGTCATCTACTACATCAATCGATGGAGGAATTTGAGCCTCAACTGTACAGACCGGTTGTCAGAAGCTTTGGCTATTGAGATGTTCATTCAAGGAATGCATTGGGGCCTTCGATACATCCTTCAAGGTATCCAACTGAAGACATTTAAAGATCTGGCTACTCGGGCTCATGATATGGAGTTAAGCATGGCCACAAGCAGAGTCGAAGGACCACCCATCCAAGAGCCTCAAAAACCCAAAGAACGATATGAAGCTAAGAAAGGGGGCAAGTTCTCTTCTAAAGCTCCAAACAAAGAATCCATGGCAGTTAACACAACGCCTATCAAGTTCAAGAGTAGTGCAAATGCGAAGACTAATGAGAAGAAAGACATTCCTCAAGAGAGAGAGAGCAAAGAAAGTTGACTCTGAGGGAAATGCAAGCAAAACAATACCCGGTCCTCGATTCTGATGTCTTTGGGATATTTGATGATCTGCTCAAGGCAAACCTCATTGAATTGCCCAAAATGAAGCATCCCGATGAAGCTGGGCGAGTTGATGACCCGAAGCAGTGCAAGTACCATCATTTGGTAGGCCATCCAATTCACGATTGCTTTGTATTTAAAGACAAAGTCATGCAGTTAGCTCGCCAAGGAAAGATATCGCTAGAGGAAGATATCGCAACTAGAAATCTTATCAACATTTCATTGAATCTATTGATGTTGTGATGGAGAATACACCTAACTAGAATGATGGTAATATCGCATGAATATGACAAGTGAGAAACAAACTTTATCTAGCAAAGCATGTTTGTTTGAGAAAGAAGTTGACAATATTACTGAAGATTGTGTTTCAACAATGATTTTCAATGATGAGGACTTGCTGCTTGGTTCCAAACCCCATAACAGGCCATTGTTCGTGACCGGCTATACTCGCGAGCAAAATATGAATAGAATTTTGATTGATGGAGGCTTAGCAGTAAATATCTTATCGTTGCGCACATTGAAAGAGTTAGGAATCCCCATGGATGAACTCTCAAATAGTCGTTTGATGATCCAAGGCTTCAACGTAGGGGGCAAAGGGCTCTCGGCATCATAAGATTGAAATTGTTGATGGGAGAAATGGCCTCAACTGCACTGTTTCATGTCATAGACGCTAAAACTTCTTACAATATGCTTCTGGGACATCCTTGGCTACATGAAAATGGGGTGGTTCCTTCTACTTGGCATCAATGCTTCAAGTATTGTAGAGATGGTTTGGTAAGAAAAGTTCTTGGAGATGACAAAGCTTTCACCGAGGCAGAGTCTCATTTTGCTGATGCCAAGTACTACTTCGAAGACATTAAGTCAATCAAGGCTAATGAAAATCCACCTAAGCCACAAGACGATGAAGTCAAAGAGAGCAAAGTCAAGAGTGCTTCTGCGAGTCGCGATGACAATGGACCTCTGGAAGAATTGGTATTGCCTTTAACGAAACTTGATGACAAGAAACCATCTCCACATCCATTTGAAAAGTTTGTCCACCCAACTAAGGGACCTAAAAATGAACACGGAGAAGGGCTCCGAAATGCGAAATGCTTTGACCCAAAAGCTTACAATTTTCTTGTTAAAGCTGTATATAATCCGCAAGAGAATTCTACTTTGGGTAGACTCCCTTCTGAAGCTACGAATACTCAAAAGATGTCAAAAGAAAGTGGACATGTGGTTAAAAATACTCGGACAGGTCTTGGGTTTGTGGCACCAACTCCTATTCGTATCGCCATTAGAAGAGACAACGTCAATTATGTGTCTGAGGGAGAACTTTCATCGACAGAGGATGCCTTTGACAAAAATGAAAAGAATGTGCGACAAATATCAGTCTTTGATAAATTTCCCCATTCAAAAGTTGAAGAGCAAAGGAACCATCCATCAAAGACTGGACATCTATACATCATCAAAATATTGGAAAAGATCTGGAAATTCACGGGCTACCCAAAAGCTTCGAAGTCTTGTTCCATCTCGCATGAAGCGACAAACGACTTTGCTCATATCATGTGAGAGAGTTCTGAAAGCTAAATTTCAAACTGTCATTTTCACACGACTGCAAGACGATGAAGATGATAAATAAAGTGTGGCATCGACATATCATATCACCTTGAGCGGAGAAGGGGAAGAAGAAGATGCCGAAGATGCTCCTCCTGAACTTGAAGAAGAGATCAAAGCCACAGTCGACGAGCTAAAAGAAATTAATTTGGGCGACAATGATAATCCACGACCAATCTACATCATGCATTGTTAACAAATTGATGAAGAAAAATTGTATATCGAATCGCCGAGAGTACAAGGATGTTTTTGCTTGGTTCTACAAAGAGATTCCTGGATTAGACCCAAAAGTAGCAGTACATCACTTGTCCATTAAGAAAGGAACCCGTCCAATTAAGCAAGCTCAACGAAGATTTTTGAACGGTTAAGGAGCTACATATCAAAGAGCCATGCAGAAAATCTTCAATGATATGCTTCAAAAAAATATTGAGTGTTATGTTAATGATGTGGTCGTGAAGTCTAAGAAGCAAGAAGATCACCTCCTTAATCTGAGAAAAATTTTTGAACGGTTAAGGAGATATCAACTTAAGATGAACCCACCGAAGTGTGCATTCGGTCCGTCCGGAAAGTTTCTTGGGTTTGTAGTTCGTCATCGAGGTATTGAGATTGAGCAAGCAAAGATCGATGTTATAGTAAGGATGCCTGAACCCCGTGATATTCATGAACTCAAAAGTTTGCAAGGAAAATTGGCTTATCTTTGAAGGTTCATTTCAAATCTAGTCGGTCAAGCCATTCAAATTGCCTTATGAAGAAAGGCGTTCCATTTGATGGGATGAATCTTGTCGGAATGCTTTCAAAAGTATCAAGACATATCGGCGAAAGTCTCTGTGTTGGCTGCACCATGCACGGGCGCCGTTGATCCTTTATATTGCTGCTCAAGAACGTTCCGTTTGAGCTCTACTAGCACAAGAAAATGATGGTGGAAAAGAGAGCGCTTTATACTAATTGAGCCGAATGATGACACCAAATTGTTCGCCAAAAATATTTGGATCTTACAACTGCAAATGTAAAGTGTAGTTTATAGAATAATGGCAAGCAAGGTCGTAATCCTCGGGGATTGACTACGAAACACTTAGGCTATGATAACATCGCATTCTAATTTTATTGAAGCGACTGAATCTCACGTTTTAGTAAAAATCGAAAATTATAAGAAAAACAAAATAAATTTGTGAACCCCATAAGTCCGACTTACCTCCTACCGGGAAGAGTAGTCCCTAATCGCCCTTCTCACAGTGCCTTTCCATTATCCTACCGTCGTGCGCCCCTGTGGGCGCTCCTCATTGATTCTCGTTATTCACGATACTAATTGTTCCCGTGCGCCATTATTTTAGATCTTTTCCTTAGTTGCTTTGTTGTTTTCTCGATTTGAAATTAATGGGTATTGGGCCGGGTAGATCGGAATGCGTGATCATGCACTATCTGCACTTACCAAAACAATGTTAGAACCGAAGAAAAAAATAAAAAATCGAAAAAAATAATAAAAATATGCTTCAATTAAGATTGAACTACTTATTATTATATATAAGTAGAATCTCTCAATCCCCGACAACGGCGCCAAAAACTTGTTCGCCAAAAATATTTGGATCTTATAGCTGCAAGTGGTCAGTGTAGTTTATAGAATAATGGCAAGTAAGATCGTATTCCTTAGGGATTGACTACGAAACATTTAGGCTATAATAACATCGCATTCCAATTTTATTTAAGCAACCGAATCTCACGTTTTAGTAAAAATCGAAAATTAAAAGAAAAACAAAATAAATTTGTGAACCCCACAAGTATTTTCAACAACCACAGAAGCAACCTTAGGCACATAATCTCAACATGTTTCTTCAATATTAAATCCAATTAATGTTTCAATAACCAATTCATGCAATTCAATGGGTTCAATTCCTAAGTTAGTTTTTTCTCCTCCCGAGCGGTGCATAAACAAAGAGAATAATAACAATTATAGGTCTCCCGACTCGATACAACTATTATTAACTCCTAAAAGATCTATGAATTGAATGTCTCCCCACAAACATTTATAGGTCTCCCGACTCGATACACCCGTTTATGTCATAATTCGATTTCTATTTTTGTTAGAACTCCTTTTCCGAATTTTGCACTAACAAATATGACATTCAAATTATTGGCCAATAAAAAGCAATTAAGAATAGCACTTGAATTCATAAAATAGAACGCATGAATCAACTATTATTAACTCCTAAAAGATCTATGAATTGAATGACTCCCCACAAACAGTTATAGGTCTCCCGACTCGATACACTCATTTATGTCATAATTCGATTTCTATCTTTGTTAGAACTCCTTTCCCGAATTTTGCACTAACAAATATGACATTCAAATTATTGGCCAATAAAAAGCAATTAAGAATAGCACTTGAATTCATAAAATTGGCGCATGAATTCATAATTAATCAAGATTTAATATGAATCCACAGTTTTGAGTATGTCCCTAAGATCCGAATGATTAGCCAAACATTGATAACAAATTCATAGACAAATTCGAAATTAATATTATGACATCGTTTAAGTAAAGACAAGATATCTAAGCTAAGAAAAAAAAACTCCTTCGTGTCAGGATGGATTCTCCTTCCAAGCCTTTGAAGCTCTTGTGCTTCCGTAGATGCGAAAGGCCTTTTGGTGTTCTTCGCGACCTAGCCCTCCTCTCTCAGAAGACCTTATATCTTGTGTTCCTGTAAAATTTGGTGTGCTGTATTGTGTATTGATGGATATTGTAATTTTCGTGCAACCCTTAGGTCCCTTTTATAGATGCTTGAAAAGATTACTTGTAGAGTTGGAGTGGGAAAAGGACACCAAAATCCAATACAATTGATCACACAACCCCGTGTAGCAGCATCACACGGCCGTGTGGCTTTCACTCAAGAAACTCAAATATATATATCATTGTAAGCCCCTAAATGCACATATATTTTACACGTATCGATGAAGGCCCCACCGGATCACATAAAGGATTCCCCAGATGTGAGACCCCCTCGTGAGCTTACATTGCCTGATGCAGGATATGAGCCAAGATCCCTAGAGGAGTTCCAAACTCTAACTGCAGAAGGATACTTCAAGAACATGACTTCACCCCAGGAGTGGGATCTGTATTGGGAAAAAGGACTCGACTTTTGTAAATCAGCTGATAGGCAGCAGAGTTCGAGCAGTCAGCCGACTGGAAAAATACCCGTACTGTACACTCCAAGAGGAGGAGCTGAGACGCAGCGAGTAAGTGGAAGGTTTGGCAGTAGTGGAAGAGGCAGAGGTACTCTCCATCACAACTGAAACCTAAAGATGTTCGGTATGTTGATCCACAGAAGAAGGAAATCAACTACTGGGTGGTGTTTGATACTCTTGCCAACATCGAAGTTGAGAGGCGGAATGAAGAAGCTAGGAAGAGGCAAGAGGAAGAAAATGAAAGGTTCGATCGAGAATGGAGAGAAAGACAGCAAAGGGAGGACCCTACTACCAAACGAGCATACGAAAAAGAAGAAGAGAGAGGAAGAAGACAGAAAGAGGAGAAGAGTTGAAGACAACAGAAGGAGAGCTGAGGATGAAGAGAGAAGGAGGAAGCAGTCGAGGCATTGAAGACGACTGAACCCCTTCAGTGTATTTTACTTAGCTGTAAATACAAAATTGTAAGTACTTGGTCATATACCTGTTGTAAAAATTCCAAAGGCTCTGATACATTTGTATAAGATTCCATATCTCTGATACATTTGTATAGACATGTACAGCTCTGATACTTTGTGTAGGTTATACTTTGTAAAAGCTTTGTAAAGTGCGATTGTAAAGTACAAGAATGATATGTTCAAATAAAACTGACATATTCTACACATACATTCTTTGTTACTGCAATATTTACTTTGTTGTATTTATTTAAATTTTGACATCATCAAAAAAGGAGAAATTGTTGAGAAAATTTATGTTTAGATTTTGATGATACCATGTAAAACTTAGATTAGGAAGTTGGCACCCCATTTTCTATGTAATTCAACTTGTAATAGATAGGGTTGTATAAGCTGAGTTGAAGTCAGCTAAGTAGAAGATTACAAGAATCGACTGAAGATCGAAGAGGAGACCCAGCTATGTGAAGCCAAGTGAAGACTCAGTCAAATGACAGAAAAGTTGTCTCAGTCAGCTGACTGATAGCTAAGTCATTCCAAAATAATTGGAATCAAATGTCAAAGGGGTATGCAGCAGACAAGACCTGAAGAAAGCTGAAAGAGATCTGTTGTCAATACAAGTAAAGGTTTTGATGGAAATAGGCATGTGTCAAGCTGACAGCAATAAAACTGTTTTGCTGAAAGAGTGCAAAAAGTAAGGAACCAATGGGATGTACCTGAAAACCTGCAGAGATTAAGGAAAGGCTGCAGAGCATTTAATTCATGGTACGATCCACATCAATGCTGCAAGACAAGACAAGCCAACAACCTACGAGTGTGATTTAAAATTTATGTCTATCTCTTCAACGAACATAATTTCAAATGTACACTATAAAAGGCTGAGGAAGCAAGTGAGAGAAGGTTACCCAATCTACGAATTTCATAAGACTATCAAGCATACAAGCAAGCAATAACCTGCAATTTCTCTTAAGCTTTTCATAGAAATCCTGAAGCCATTTCGAAGGAATTCAATCCAACACATTCAGTGAAGGAAAGATTACTTCAACAGTTGAAGAAGAAAACTTGTTTAAAGAACAAGGAGTCTACTCTCCAAGGTTGAAGGCGAAGTAGTAAGATTCCAGTTTGAACCAGAAGCTTTAGACTCGTTGGAGGGCTGTGTGAACAAATCCAAAAGTTTGAAGGAGTTGAAGTAGCGAGACAGTTGTTTTGTGAATTAGCTTTAGTCTCGGGAGCGGCGATGCTATGTGATCAAAGTCGACTCGATCATTGATCGCTTTGTAACCAAGATCAAGTTACTTAGTGGATTCCTCCAGGAGTTGGAGAAGAGTGGATTAGAGGAATTATCCCATCCTCGAACTACTATAAATTGCTTGTGTTTTATTTACTTTATAGCACATTTATTCTTGCATTTATTTCATATCTGATGCTAATTTAAAATTGCTAAAATCTGCTGATAATAACTATAGCTAAAACAAGTGTTGAAAAACGTGTTTTAAAATCATAAGGGTGAAAAGACTTCCGCTGACAAAATCAAATCAACTGTAAATCTAAGTGTTAGCTGAAACCAGCTAAGTTATACTATCAACAGCTCAATCGAGTTTGTTGAGTGAATAACTTTGTTGTGTAAGCCAACCTAGCTGTCCCTCAAGGACTTAGCTAATTTGAGTTAACTCTGAAAATATTTTAAAAGGACTAAATCGAAAAGTTGGTGAGGTTTATTCAACCCCCCTTCTAAACCTTACACATCACCATTTGGGACCTACACCGAAGGAAGCTCTAGCCGCTCCCGCAGCCTACGAAGACAAACAGATGATACTTGAATGGCCAACTCTCCCGGAACAACTGCCCGACTCTCGAGAGGAGGACTATGTTGATTATTGGTGTGGTGGACTTCTTCAGTACTATCTTCCTTGGACCCCGTCTCGAAAAACTCATCACTTGAGCTCGAGTCCGGCTCAAGCACTACTTCTCCTTCTCCATAAAAACATAGCTCTGGAGCGAGAGGAGGAATATCAAAATCCATGGACAAGGGCGGAAATGGAATGATAGAATTGAAAATTGAGCGCCCCATGACACCCCGACCTTCGAGCGGACCGGAAGAAGGACCGAAAACCAGAATATGACTTGAAATATACGAAAACTCCAGAGAAGATAGGGAAATGAGAGACGAAAAATGGGCCAGGGGGCTTGGGATGCGTCCTCCTCCACCTAAGATGGCGCCGGGCGCGCCCTTGTGGCCACCCTTTGCGCCCTTGCCCACTCCGGGGAGGCGCTTCGGGGCGCCCTCTTCCGCATATGGAGCTCTTATCTCTCTCTCCACTTGACACACTCCACTCATCACTCAAACTCTCCATGGGCTTTCACCTGAACTTTCACCTCAACTTTCAAGAAATTTCCTAAGTCTTCTACAAAGCAAAATATTTCAAAGTTAAAGAGTAGAGAGAGAAATATTACCTTTAGAAGTCATCAGTCTGCATAAAAGAAGGGAATTACAGTGTGAATGAGAGTGATTATTATGGTCGATTGCTGGAAGTTGTGTGTCTCGAGTATCCTGGTTTGCCCATTAAGAGGATTATCTTGTTCAATTGTGAGTGGTTTGATCCAACGAGTATGGGAACCAAGGTCCATCTCCAACACAAGCTGGCCGAAGTTAATCACAAGCATAGATTCAATCGATATGAACCATTTATTCTAGCGATTCAAGCCACTCGTGTTTACTATTGTATGTATTCGAGTTTGAAACGCGATAAGACCGATTGGTGGGCTGTTTGTGTAGAAGCTATTGGATAATCTACACCCCATCATTTCAAGAGGGAACTATAGAGATTCAAGATTTTATACGAGTAGATGCAAACCCAATATATTTAGTTGGTGGGGTAGAACTTGCATATGAACAATTTACCACTAAAGATGAGAATGAGCTAGAAGAAGAAATGGATGACCACATCACAGATTCAAATATAGGAGAGAGTGACAATTATAGTGATATATAGTAAGACAGTGCATTAAATAATTGGTATCGCGTTGCTTTTAAATTTGTTCTTTTTCAGTTGTGCTATTATTTGACATAAACTAAATTTGGTTCGTTTTTTTTATTTCGGATGGTTAGAAGTAGAAGTAGAGGTTATAGTAGAGGTGGACAAGGAGGAGGACGTGGACGAGTGGATGGTCCTTTGACATCACAACCATCCACGATCGCACCCGCGTACATATCATCGCACCATTTCGGACTCGATTCCTCCTCCTCCTCACATCAATGAGATCTGTGACTTGGCGGTACAAGCTCGCCCACGCACAAAGACCGCCCGCCATTCTTGCCGAGCATGGCAGCCCGTCATCATCCCATGGGCCTACGACATCTACATCTACTCGCATCAGTGCCAACGGACTTGCCCTTTACCCATATTGAGCATAACAGGTAAAAGTTATTTAATAAATGTTCATTCGTTACATATTCATTATTTGTTTCTTTGGTGTCATTAAATTGATTAAATATTTTATATGTGTAGGTTGCAGCCGCAGAATCTGTGTTTGCATGGGATGAGACTAATCTTTTTGTAGTGCTTCCACCCTGAAGGATACACCTGGAAGAATGTGTCGACCGAATATAAGGAGGGTTACTTCGAGGAGTTCAAGGTAAATATGTATTACGGTTTTTCTGTTGAATTTGATCTTCTGGGCATTTTTCTAAGTTTAGTTAGCAGAATCATGTCTACTACTAGTTAATCATGACAGATAGTTTCTTTTCTAGTTTAGTTTGAACGGGAAATGCTTTTGATTGGTATGCCCGCGTGAATTAGACCACGCTATAATCTTTATGAATGTTTGAATAGAAAGAAAAGAGTGATACAGAGGAGTGAAAAAACTATGATCTTTGTAAGAATGTTGGAGTCGTACGTGTAGTGTGAATTAATCGAGTGGTGGGATAATGATGATGATGTTAACTTGGTTTTCATGGTGTGTGTGTGTGTGTGTTTTGATTTTCTTGGTTCAGAAAATTGAAAGAAGGAAAGAAAGAAAGATTTGAGTTTGGGTTTTAGAGTTTTTGCTGAGTTTTCATATAAATGAAAAAGTGTTTAAAAGCCAAAAAAGATTATTTCTATGCCCCCACTGCCTTTTAATTCGTTTCTATCACACTGTCTCTGCGGTTTTGGTGTTAAAAACTGAAACGTGAAATTTGATTTTGAAAATGCAAACATACTTCAACCCCAGTTAGCAAATAATGCAGAACAACTTAAAACTAAAATTTTAATACATGTGTAGAAATGATGGGGCTATTCTAAAACTATTTCCTTTCCATGGTACAATCCTTTAATGCTTGATTTTCATATGATCCAGTAAGCTCCCATCAAGTTTGCTGGCAATGACCAACTTTATATATTCACCCTTACTCATTATCTACAATAAAATCCAACATAAGTATATAATTTTGACACAGAGCAATTTGGTTCTGTTTAGTTTTAATTTAACCTCAAAATGTCTAATTTTGTGTTTCCATAGTATCTTTGCACTTTTGGTTGAAATTGAGTAATCTGACAAACGAATCTGTTGCATTTTTAAGAGTGTTGTTACCGATTAAATGTTCATTGATTATTTTATATGTTTGCGAGAAAGTATTATAGGTGGGACCCAGACCATAGATAGACAGTGCATCATGGTTTTATAGATCACATTGGTGATCGGTGCGAGATATATGGTGCATAACTTGAAGCAGAAACGCCCACAAAGGCTAGATTGTATGTCCGAACGAGCTTGGCAAAACTGGTGGCATATTAGGATATACCTGAAGTTAAAGCTAAATCTCAACAACAATCTAACAATAGGATGAGTGAGGTAGGGGGGACCGGGCAATGGTTGCTCTCGCCATACCGATCGCTCCTTCATTGAGCACTATCATGATCTGGTATGACTTTAGATTTAATTATTTCTGTTAAATTTCAATCTGTTAGTTATAGATTTTAAAAAATAAAATATATATAACTCATTTGTTTGTTTTGTGGATGTAGGAAAAGAAGTATGGGCACCCGCCAACTAAGTTTGAGTTTTTCAAGCATACCCTTACAAACAAAAAATGGCCAATTGGTGGACGAGAGGTCCAAAAAAGTCGTTGTAAGTGATATAATTAAATATTATTTTAAGAGTATAATTCATATGTTTTTTTTTAATTTTTTTGAAAGGATGTTTTTTTTTTCTAAAGAAAATATTTTTTAATTGACTTCTTGTAGGAGGATGTACATGCATGTGTAACTGTTACCTACGCAAGCAGCTGAGGAGTCGGATGAGCCTTTAGATGTGGACATGTCCCAGCTCTACATGGATGCAGTTGGCGGAGTCAAGCAGCGGCGAATGTATGGCCTCAAGGCCAAAGCGGCAGTATTTATACCGACACGCGCTAGTGCCAGCTCATCCACCAGTTCACATGTAAAGCGCAACACCATTAGGCAGAAGGTGCGAATAGAGTTACAAGCAAAGATGGAAGAGATGCGAATGGAGATGCGAACAGAGATGGAGCAAATGCGGACACATATGCGCATGATGATGGATGAGCTATGACGCCACGGTCAATTGCCTCCTAGTGATCCTCCTAGTGGTGCTAGTCATTCTTAGACGCTGCATATTATTGTATTTTGCGTATTAAACTATGGCTTGGTTTGACGTTATTATTTGTAGTTTACATTGTGTTTTGATTTGACAGTGTAACGAATATATTTTGTTATATTAGATTGTGATTTCTGGTTTATTTTATAGTTTGGATTTAAATTATTACACACAGGTATGTTACAGGAAATTATAGGGTTATTATTTTTTTTTAAATATTAGCGACGGAAAATGATCTGTCACTAATCTGATTGAAATTAATGATGGAAACTTTCCGTAGCTAACATAGCGAAGGAATTTCTATCGCTAAAATGTCATTATATTGGTCGTATTATATTAATCGGCGTCCAACAATAACGATGGAATATTCACTTTAGCGACGGAACATATTGTCGCTAAATTTAGCGACGAATTTTTTTTCCATCGCCAATAATTTCTTGATCAGACTTTTAACGACGGACGAATTTCATTGGGAATCGTTGCTAATATAATGACGGAATTTTTATTTTCTAGTTTTCTTATAGTGTCTTGTCCAAGTGTTTGCTGGGGAATCTTTTTGTCCCTTTTTCTTCGAGAGCAATGACGTATTGACTCATATGGAGAGTGGTTTCACTGGTATGGTCGAACGAATATGGCTTTCACTTTGGATTCATGGGGCTTTAGACCGCGCTTGACTCTTCTGAGTATTCATGGAGTTTTGCATTTCTCTTGAATAGCTGGAATAGAAACTCGAGGGAGTCGATGAAATATGAGGGATCCTCTTGCCAAGAGGGGATACCCAATGGAAATGCCCAATGTCATAGCCGAGGGTTGGCAGGTGCATCCGTGCGTGAGTGCGAGAGAGAGTGGCGCTTGGCCGCCTCTGGATCTGTGTCCAGTGGGTCCTTTGGCTAATTCCTTCGTGGTTTAGCTTTCATCATCTTTGGAGTCTACGTTTTCTCCAAAGAGTTGGGCATTTCTTTCTCCTTCCTTATTGGGAGGTTGTTGGGAAAATTATTTGTATAGATTTTGATGATGCATATAAAACTTAGATTAGAAAATTGACATCCCATTTTCTGTTGTAATTCAACTATGTAATAGTTTGGATCTATAAGCCGAAATCTTAAATCACCCATTTGAAGATCGCAGAAATTGATCAAGGAAATGAAGAATCACCGAAGTTGAGTTGCGGTGAGTGTCGAAAGAAGAGATTCACCAAGTACCAAAAGGTTGTGCTTGTCGTGAGACTAACAAATTGAATCACTCCCAGGAAGTATGGAGAAGACTTAACAAAGGGTAAAACAACAAAGGGACTCGAAGAAAGTTGAAGAATTCCGTTGGAATGAAAAGTCAAGAAGTTACTCAAAGTGAAAAGGGGACAGACTGCAACCTTAAAGTCATCTTCTTTGAAAGAGTGCAAGTGGAACCAATGAGAAGTTCGCGAGAATCTTTGTCAGAGTTTCGAGGCAACTGCGGGGCATTAAATTAAGGTTGGGTCGCATAATTTGCTTTGCGCACAACAAGACAAGCCAACGATCAAGAAGTGAAATTTGAAAATTATCTATCTCTTCAACGGACACATTTTATAAAAGTCTAAGGAACATTTGTGAGAGAGTACCAAGACATTTAGACACATTCGAGCAAAAAATAAGCGAGCAAAAATACTCTCAAGCAATACATTTCAAATCCTCAAAGCCTATAGTCGAAGTCAATCTATCCAACACACTCGGTGGAGGAAGAAAAGCTTCATCCGATTGAAGAGAAAATTTGTTTTAAAGATCAAAGTGCACACCCAATGATTGAAGGAAGTGCAATGAGGTCCAAGTCGGCACTAGCTTTGAATCCGTTGGAGGGCTTCATGATCGATTCCCGAGGGTTTGAAGGAGCCAAGTAGTGAGACAACTCTCTTGCGAAGAACCCGAGTCCCATGAGTAGGGCCAGCTGTTTCATCAATGCTTTCTCGGACTGTTGTATCCATCTTGTAACAGCTGTTGCATTAGTGGATTACCTCCAGCAGTTGGAGAATAGCGGAGTAGAGGAATTGCCCTATCCTCGAACCACTATAAATTGCCTTGATAATAACTTAATCAAAACAAGTGTTGTAAAACCATTTAATAAAAAGGGTGTAATACATCGCCGTTAAAAACCAAGTAAGCTGAATATTTAAAGAGCAAACTTCACTGAGCTGAGTTACTCTATCAACAGTTCACTCGAGTCTGTTGAGTGGTTAACTCTCCTGTTGAGGTTGAACTAAGCTGTCTCAAAAGGAATAAGCTGTTACTTGTGTAAAAACTCTGATTTAAAGATAAAAAATTGAAAATTGGCTAAGTCTATTCAACCTCCTCCCCCTTCTAGACTTAACACAAACACCCCTTGGGACCTACAAGTGGTATCAGAGCAGTTGGTTCAAAGAACCTTCCGCACTGGTTACTGAACTAGATCTCAATCATTTCAAAGATTCAACACTTGACTGTTTTTTTAATTTCTTTCAAAAAGTTATTATCATAGAAGCAAATCTCTCTCACATTTCCATGTTCACTGTTGAAGAGTTTGATGATTGGAAGATTCGTATATACAGGTACATCTCTCAAAGACCTCGCGATAAAATGTGGTTTATCATTGAAGATGGGCCATACAATCATGAAAGTGAATACACAACAGTGAGTCGCTTTTTCTTTGAAGAGGGAAGTCTTTCAAAGACTAATGACTCGCTATGGTTGAAAAACCAAGGAATGAATAGACAAATGAGGATAGAAAAAGATATAACTTGGACAATGTGGCCAAGGACATTTTATATAAAACTCTTGACAAAGCTATGTTTAATAAAGTCAAATCTTGCAGGACTGCTCGTGAGATATGGGAAAAGCTGACTCTATTCTGTGAAGGATCAGGGCAGATTAAGGAGAATAAGCTAACTATTAACGTATAGACGCGAGACATAAAGTACATAAATCATATCGCGAGGGAAACTTATTACGTTCAACTTGAGGTCGAAGAACAAAGAAAGTTGAACCAAACACGCATAAAGATAAGTAATTAGGAGCATGCCCATACAACTTATCAAACGGTGTCAAACCCGAATTATGCAAAGTAGGAATTCTATTGTCAAATAGGTAGTAGTGAGAACTGCTTCCCCAAAAAACACTAGGAACACTAGCAGACAACAAAAGAGAGCTATCAGTTTACAAAAGATATCTATGTTTTATCTCTACGACACCAGTTTTCTCAGGGGTATCCGTACAAGATATATGGTTGTCGTAATGTACGATTAGAAACGAGTCAAGTAAGAAAAGTATTGGAATAATATTCCTCACCCGATTCACAATGAAAATACTTTATGGTAGCTGAATGTTGGGTATACTCATCAATAACGTGTATAGTCATCGCTTCATAAGATAAACCCAACAATAATGTGTATACTCATCAATAATGTGTATAGTCATCAGAATGAGCAAGATCAAATGGTGTACGAGAAACAGAAACTTTTTTGTTGAACAATAAAGCAGACAATTTCGCCAATTTACAACCATTACAATCCGAAATATCATAAGATTTAATTCGCTTAAGATACTAGTAGAAACCAAAAACTGTAAACGAGAATCATACACATGACCTAAGCGAGACTCCCATAAGTAAAAGGCATAAACGAACAACTCAAAAGATGACAAATCTACACTTAAAGTTGTAGCTTCCGATATTTTGAGTTGATCCAAAACATAAAGTTCCCTTTGCTTACGGCCTATCCCAACCAAATGGAGAGAGTGCGGGTCTTGTCTGAGAACATGTATAAGAAGAAAATGAGACTAAATAATCGGACGCATATAATTGACTAAACCGAAACTAGATTGAAGTGAGTTAGGAACATAATAAACATTTGGAATGGAGACACTAGATGTAAGAATGGAACCAATTCTGCTAGTGCCATTAGAGTACCATCAACAGATTAGAATCGAGATGACGGTTTAGGAAGGCGACATATTAGGTGACATATGATGGGAAGTTCGAATCTAAGATCCGAATAGTGAAAACGATCAAGAAGCTGGAAGGAGACAAACCTATATTTGATGAGGTAGACATACCATATGGGCTGCGAGGCAATGTATTTTTAAACTACTCAAACATATATGGATCAACGATGGCACAACGACGACATTGCTTGGGCCGAAATGGGTTCAGAGACAACCGGGATGGTGATGGTACCGGTGGCTGTTGTGGAGCACCAGGAGGTCGTTGTTGCTGGAACCTCGGTTGTTGCTAGGATCTAGGCTATTGTGGTTTACCTTTATTCAATAACATGGGACACTAAGTCTTTCAATAGTTCTTTTGGGGGCAAAAAGCACATTGATTAGAGGGTATCCTCGAATTCACCTGATTGAGATTATTATTAATCGGTTTTGTGGTGCGGAAAAATTGATGCAGTAGATGTTGAAATGATCCCTATTAGCGTGAGTCTGAAGTTGTATCTCTTCGGCTAAAAGTTCATTAACCACTGAATCTATAGAAGTTAATGGGCTACGATACATAATACTGCCATGCAACCCTCAAAGTCAAAACGACGAGCCATCAGAAATTGCACCAGTCATTTGTTCTTCTCGACGTGTAATATATGGCAAAAAAGCTCGCAAATTTGCAAATTCAGTAAGGAACAATTGATCCCACAATAGATATCGTAAAACAAAACTCCTGAATACTCATATCCTTTTGCTTCAAAGCATGAATATCGGCCTCCAATTGATATTGTTTCACAAAGTTGGACTGTGTATGCAACTGTGCCAGATGGTCGCAAACTTCTTTCGCAGTCTCATACTTTGACAACTGAGCCCCTATAGATTGTGAAACTGAATTGTTGATCCAAGTAGTAATCTTCAAGTTATCCGCTTCACAAACCTCCAATAAATTCACACCATTCGAATCAGGTTTCATAGGTTTAACTTTTGTCCAAGTAACATAACCCACATAGATTTACCTTGCAATTTTTTTTCATGATATAACTCCTATATGAATAGTTTTTTTCATCTAATTGCACGCTAATTTCCTGAAGAGAATCATCCTTACAAGCAACCATGACGAATGAAATAAAGAAAAATAAAAAACACCAAATCAAATTAGAACAAACAAAAACGAACGCCAATTTTTTTCTGTGGTCTGTGGTGACATTAAGTTGTTTATTCGATACATTATAATGATTTCTTGGTTATAATATGCAGTAGATCTTAATTATATCGAATTTTCTACTATTTGTTTACTTGAAATTGGATCAGAAAATTCCATCATCGAGGAAAGGATATTATCATTAGGGATACTTACAGAAACCCCCTAAGGTTCCGCTAATTACAAAACAAAAACCCAGAGATTTTTTTAAAAAAAAACCCTTTAGGTTTGATCCGTCTTACATTTTGCCGTTTCATATGTAGAAAACATTTCGAAAGCACCCCTCATGTTTACCAAAATATTACAAATTACCCCTTAAGTTTATATACAATCATACGTCAAGGGTTTTTATTTTGTAATTTTCAAAAACCACCTGGGTTTTTTTATAATTAGTCCAAACATTGGGGGTCTTTTTATAATTATCCCTTACCATTATGTTAAAATAGTATTCCCTTTACATTTACACAGGCTTTAAATTGAAAGTTTCTTGAAACCGTTATGCCAGCTGCAATTTCGTTTTGTTGTTTTCTTTACATTCCCATGTACTCTGCCACTGTTCCCATTCCTCGACTTAACGACCTTTTTGTAGGGAAAGTAGTTATAAGACTCGTGGCATGAAAATCTAAAAAACTATATCTTGGCCTTAGCCCTCATCAGGTGGCCTAGGCCTAGTGGTGTAGAGTGGATTCTTATACAGAAAGGTCTAAAGTTCGAAACCTGTTCGATCATGACGTACAGAGTTTACCTAGTGCAAATGCAATTTATCTTGCTGGCTTGGTTTGTAGAATATTCTCTCAAACCCGAGAGTTTAACCAATATCTACCTAGAGGGTAGTGGCTGACTGGCTAATGCCTGGTGGTTCATTGTTATAAATAATAAAATAAAAAATAAAAAAAGAACTATCATTTTAACATAATTACTCAAAGTTGGGAAAGCAATTTCCTCATCATCGGGCGTGACCTATATTTTGCCACAAGTGGCTGAGCCTTAGGCATAGTAAGCCCCGCACCTTCGCGCATATCCACCATCTCTCGACCAACTCTCTCCCACTCAAAGCACTGAATGAGCGATGCCAACGCTAATCCAACGACCCGCATTGCCAAATTCTCTCCGGGACACCTTCTCCTTCCATAGCCAAACGGCATCAACACGAATCCATCTCTTTTCCCTTCAAAATTTACAAACCTATCGGGTTTGAACTTTCTCGGTTCGTCCCACAATTTAGGATCATTCTGTATGGCCCATGAGTTTACCAGTAACATTGTTCCTTCAGGGACTCGGTATCCTCTGACAGTGCAATCTGTTGATGATTCGTGTGGCACGAGCATGGGAGCAACCGGGTACATACGAAATGTCTCGTTAATGATTCCGTGGAGATAAGGCAGCTGAGGAAGATCGGAATCGCCGACTAGTCTTGAATGTCCTACAATGTTGTCAATTTCAGTTTGTGCCTTAATTAGAGTCTCGGGATTGTTGAGTACAAGTGACATTGCCCATTCCATTGTTGCTGCTGAAGTATCTGTCCCAGCAGATAATATCACCTAAAAATGAACAATTTTAGCAATTTCTTGTTATATCGCAGAGGGACAATTCCTGAGTTATTGATCCAAATCCTGGCTCTTATTGCAGGCATGTTTTTGCTCTAGTCATGTGTTCAGAATTAGTTGCATTTTTAATTAGAAGTAGTAGATAATGATTGTTTCAATATTACTTAATCCAACAATTTGGGCATAATCGGAAATTTATGAGTACATGATCAAATTCATACTAAAATCATTTTGCTAACTTAATACGTAAAAGGGTGTATGATGACCACTTTCCAATTTTATTAAAAATACGAAAAATCCCTCAGCTTTGGAGTATTTGCAAAATGCCAAAAAGTTGACGGATGCAATTGTAAAATATTTAATGTAGTAAACAAACTCCACTAAATCAACTAACAGTTGTGGTTAAGAATGTAGGACGAAATCAAAGCTCATGGGGTTTTATGTTATTTTCAAAGTTCTCTGGATTTTTTTTGCCAAGTAGCCCAAAATCTGAGTTTTTTTTTTAAGCATCCCCTTTAGAAATAATGAAAGTTCAGTTTAATTTGCCGTTTTCTTGTGTTGTTTCGCTGAAAACACATGGTGTAATGCACACCTTTTCAAGAACACAGAGCGGAAAAATGCCATTTACCCCTTAAAGCCAATCAAGAATCATTCTGGTTGGTTGATTTAGACTACTAGTTAGTCAAAAGATTAAGAGGATATTACACTAAACCTCATGTACTATTCGCGTTTTTACACTATACTATATGAACTATGTAGTTTTTTGCATTTTACCTTATATGGATAATTTTGCCCTTACAATTTTATTTTCCTTAGAATAATGACAATATTTCATTGTGGTAATCGGGTCTATCATATTATCATATATAAACTTAATATTTTCCTAAATTCATACGTTGTTTCAACAAATGTAGCTAGGTATTTTTAGTCGATTTTTGGGTTGCTCGTCCCACGTACAATTTTATGATTGTTCCTTATACTCAACCTTAATAGGCATCGCAATGGTTCGTACCAACACGTACGACAATAAAAGCAAAAATGCAACGAAAAGAAAAATTTGCGCTAACTTTAGACATTAGCAACTAGTTTTAAGTATTTGTCACTAACCAATTAAAAAAATATATATATAATTTTAGTCGATTAGTGATGAAAATATTCGTCACTAAACAGGAATACTCAACTACAATGTATGAATTTAAGAAATTATTAATTTTTTATACGGAAGCATGATGGGTTGGATATGATCGTAATGAATCATTTTTATTATTTTAAGAAAAAAATAAAATATTAGGGGTAAAACTGACAAAGTGCAAAAATTTACGTAATTCATATGGTAAAGTGCAACGAAAAATAGTTTATATGGTAAAGTATAAAAACGCGAATAGTACACAGAGTTTAGTGTAATTTCGTCAGAGATTAATATGAATCTAGACAAAACTGTCTAATACTTACCTGCATCATGCCTCTGATAATTTCATCCGTATAAAATTCAGGATCAGTTTGTTGGAGTGACAAAAGAACATCAATCAATGTTTCATTCCTCTGCCCTTCACAACCCTTTATTTTCTTGTGCTCATCAATCAAATCTTGCATGAAATTGTCCCTCTTCTCCTTCAATACCTTGAGCCTATTTTCCAATTTATCCAACCCAACCCATCTCAAAATCGGCAAGAAATCTCCAATATTCGTAGCGCCACTCACCTGGAAAGTCTCGGTCACAATCTCCTTAAACTTTCTCAATTCTTCCGAATTCCTCGAATCGTCAACGTCGTTGTTGTAATATCGTCTCCCGCCAATCATTATCATCAAAACATTAAGCACCATTTCGAAAAAGACCGATTTCATTTCAACTACTTGGTATTCGTCCTCGTTGCTGGCGTCTCTCGCTAGACGCTTAACGAGCGAACGGACCTCGTCTCTCCGCGTATCCGCAAACATTTGTACGCGATTAGCGGACAAGATTTCGATGGAAGCTATGCGTCTTAGGTTGCGCCAGTTGTCACCGTACGACGCCCAAACGAGCGTCGTGTAGTTATAACCGAGGTGCTTGCCAGCAAGCAACCTAGGACGGTTAGCGAAGACGATGTCGTTTTTCGTGAAGCATTCCTCTGCTGCAGAGGGGGAAGACACGATGAGCACGGGGCGAGAACCGAATCGGAGTAATATGATATTACCATATTTGTTCGAGATTTTAGCTAAGGTTCGATGGAGGGGTTTCTTGAAAAGATAGAGGTGTCCTACAAGTGGTAAGGAAATAGGAGGACTTGGGGGAAATTTTTGAAGTTTTCCAAGGAAATAAGGAGTTAACGTATAGAGAAACACAAGGAGGATTAAGAGGGAGATGAAGTATAAGAAATCCATGAATAGAGATCAATTGTGGTAGTAGTAGGACTTGTGAACCACCCATTTATTGATATAGACTTCACAGATGATAAGATTCCTCACAACAATGCAACTTGTTTGGTGTAATAGAAAAAGTGTTTGGGATTATAGGTTTGAGGAAAATATGCATTTAATTTAGGGATAATTACTAAGAAAAACCCTGAGGTTCAGACTAATTACAAAAAACTCCCATGTATTTTCGGAAACTACAAAAACCCATTTAGGTCGATCTGTCTTATATTTTGTCTCTTCATATGCAAAAATAAAAATATTTGAAAAGCTTTCCTTACGTTATTCAAAATATTACAATTACTCCCTTAAATTTAAGACACATTCAAATCTCAAAGGATTTTTTGCAATTTTTAAAACCATTTTTTTTAATTAGCCCAAACCTTGGGGGCTTTTTGTAATTATTCCTTTAATTTATTCTACAAAATACTTCTCAATTGTAATTCTCCAATACTTTTACATCCTATAGGGTGGCCCAGGACGGGTGCCCAGATGTGTGTGGCACACGGCTTTGTGCGGGCTCTTGAGAGCGGCTCCTCAACTACTGTGTTTGTTAAAAACTCAATTTTTAGTCGAATCATGGGTGTTAAAACCCTTGGATTGTTCAAACTTGGTCTTTCCGAGTCTTGTGTAAAGCAAAAATATTATATTTGCGTCGAAAAGTATTTTTAGTTTACAAAAATTAGAATATCTCTCTTGCAGAAAAATCGTTTAACAAGTGAACGGTTCGAACTTTTTAGCAATTTGTTTTACAATATGTATTAACAAGTCAATTGGATATTGATCCTTCAATATATAATTACGGAATATACTCTATTTAATTAAATCTAAGAAAAAACTTGTATTGAATCAATAACCTAATGAAAGGACAAAAATAAATTAACACTGCAAAATAAAAAATAAATACAAACATTTATTTCAACAAGTTTACCCAAACCAATAAATAAAAGAAGAAAAATGGATAATGATCGTTTCACTATATTAACACCACATGATTAATATATATATATATATATATATATATATATATGTATAATTGAGTACGGAAGAAAAAAAAAGCAACATAAAGTTGCTACAGCTTGATAAACTTCTTTCACGATGCAAACTAAAAAAATATATTGAGACAATAAATAAGAGATTAAATAATAATAAATAAATGGAGCACAAAAAGAATTGTAAAAGATTAATAACAACTAAAACAATGGGGCCGGGGGGGAGGGGGGGGAATTGTCAAAAATCATACATGAGATAGAAGATATAATGTGTGATTTTATATAAAATGATAAAATATCTTGGCCTATGAATTATAATAAAACTTAATCAAAAATTAGTTCAAAATATAAAAATAAAAACTAAATTAGAGAGGGCTTAATTGAAATTGGGTTGGGTTTCTACTAAAATAAAAATTTAAAAATGGGGTTGGGTCCTCTTAATGCATGTGGCTCGGCCACTGATCCAACATATCTTTTTCAATACATTTAATATATTTAATCTTTCATGTAATTATGTTGACCGTAAGTAAGTTTTTAATAATTTTAACTTAGGCTCCGAATTGATGGATTTGGAGCGAATGATTTCAAATCCATAATAATAAATTCATTGAAGATGTTTGGATGAAATCATTCTATATATATAATGG
The DNA here is from genome assembly GCA_016081115.2 of Rehmannia glutinosa. Taxonomy (NCBI): domain Eukaryota; kingdom Viridiplantae; phylum Streptophyta; class Magnoliopsida; order Lamiales; family Orobanchaceae; genus Rehmannia; species Rehmannia glutinosa. The sequence goes on along the minus strand of JABTTQ020000556.1, from coordinate 171,365 downwards.
ACTTCAAATCCCTACAAGTTATTTGCGGAGTCATTTTGGAATATTTCAAATACTTTTTATTTAGAATTATTTGAAATCATTTCCCCAAATTTGAATCCTCCCATCCAAATGCAACATTAGAGAAACTTCTTTCTTCATATGTCACATTCACAAGCATTGTTAACTTTATTCTATAGCCAATCAAGATATTAGGATAATAACCCATAGTAAGTACAAACTCTAAGATTTCAAGTGCTATCTTTCAGCTGGTAAAGTCATTTGTAACTCTTTCAACTAAGTAAATAAATCATCTGAATTAAGAAGCCGAAAAGATCATCATATGTTTGTTTTTGTTCAAATATACTTTGTTGTTGCAACTTGAAGGGCATCGTCTTAATCTTTTTCCCCGGGCCTCCAAAATATCAGGACCGACACTGAACATGAGTAAGAATAGTTGTATGTATGTAACTGTCTACCTAGACCCCTAAAACATATATTTATAGTGACACGATTTAAGTTTTAACAACAAAATTAAATTCAAAATAATAGGTATTATGGGGTGTTGGGTTAGCTATATCGCGGGGCTAAACACAGCGGAAATTTAAAAATTAAATCATGCATAAAATAAAGCACCTGATTCTCGTAGCGAGTTAACGATCGCGCGTATATACAAGTGGTAAAATAAGGTTTAGGAACTTATCTAAAATGCTTTCTTTTGAAGATGATGTAGAAAGAATCCAAATTCCTCACAACACGGTAAATTCTCATAAGCTCGCCAATAGAGATTCAAGGTCCACTTTTGGGTTGTGACACCGGAATAAATTATTCGCTAGTAGAGTTTATTGCGTTTTCGAAATTAAAAATGGAATAGAATTTTATTCCCACAATCAACTATTGTTTGTAAATTTTGTAGACGAATAATTATTGGTTAATTATTCTCTACGGAAAAATTTTAAAAGAAAAATTGTGTATATTGAGAAAGAGAGTGAGAGAGCTTCTAATTTTAGACTGAGAGATGAAAGTTAAGAAGCTAATCCCTCATTTTTCATTCTTATCAAAACCGTCTGCTCTACTTTTCCAAATTCACCAAATGGAAGCATATACCAATACTAATCAATCATCCCCATTTTCAATTTTTTTTAAATATTATAAAGTAAATAAGACCAAAATTGTGCAATGCTCAAATGCACAAAAGTGTAACAATTATAATACCCACTAATCCCATTTAGTGGCTCTATGGATAAATGAAAGGAAAAAGGGCGACACATGCTTGATGCTATCAGATGAGTCAAATGTGATAAGTTGTAATTTCTATTTTTTATTTATTTAAAACTCTTCAACTTTCAAATATATATATATATATATATATATATATATACATCCTAATATATATATATATATATATATATATTAAAATAAATATCATTTACTTATTTCTCTTCAATTATCTAGTGGGCTTCTACAATTAGGCCTACTAGATTAGGGTATGGAATTGGACTTTAAAGTCCAATTAATTAATTCTACTAATTAATTAATTAAATCCCAATTAATCAATTCAAATATTGATTAATTCATTCAATTCCAGTTATTTGGTTCTCTAATCAAATTAGATTTAATTAGATAATCAAGTTATTTAATTAAATATTTAATTCCACAATTGAATTAAATTAAAACTCAATTAATTAATCTATATCAATTAATTGCATCCAACCATTGGATTTCTCAATCTCAAAATGTCAACATCCAAAATTATGTGTACCCTTTTAGGTTCACGACTAGCACTAATAGTAGGCTTACAACATTTGCAACTTTCGAATAATAATAACTTATTCTATTTATTAATCCAATTAATAAATATACTTGAAATTAACTCTTTAATTTCAAGAACCTACAAATCATGGTAACACCTAGAAAGTAGCATGATTACCTAGTATTCGGTGAAATAGCGAGTAAAACTATTTTAATTGCAGTTGCATACATGTACGATCCTTTCGACAACTAATTTTTCGATTAAATCTTGGGCATACAGATTTATAAGTCGAACCCAATTGATTTAATAACTGTGATTCCATTTCAAGTTCTTGTGACTCTTTTATGAATCAAATTCATCATGCCTTGGCCAAGGTCTTTGAACCACAAACTATGAAAACACATGAAATTCTCTTATTAAATAACAAGTGTCGAATTCTATGTTGCCACACACAAACCTCCATGCATATTACTGCAATACCCAAAATACCTCTTTGTGATTGTCAAGCAATCAAAAGATCGGGGATATACACAAAGCCACCGTAAACGTCAAATCGAGGATTAATCATGTACTATTGCAATATGAAAATTCTTATTCGCAAACAAAGCTTCTATCGAAGAATTTTCATTGGGTCATGTTCGATGAACTTGTTCGCTAACAAGCACCCACATATGTGCATTTGTGTCTAAACATTGATGTTAATTGAATGCAATATCCTCGTCTCATGAGCATGCACCATATGCACAAGTCTTACGGGGTTATTTAATGTCCTATCTTGAAAAATCCATCGACTTGGAATAATTTAAGATCAAAGCCTTAAAGACATGTTCCATGATCGCCATTAAATGCGTGACCATACCTCATAGCTTAAATTGATCTAAGAACTTTATCATATGTGCAAATATGTAATAAATGTAAAAGAACATAAGATAAAGAAATGCCTTTATTGTTATTATAATTTCCAATAAAATTGTTTTACAAGTAGAATAAAATTCAATCTAATTGGAATGCCAGACATTCTCCTCTAACATGGGATTATTACAAAAATAACAGGAGAGATACAAAATTCATTGGATGACCACTAGCTTGTAGCTCAAGTGGTATCACTAACCCTTTATAAGAGTGTTAACGAGGGTTCGAACCCTGTATCTTTCAGTTTATTTGAAATTTATCTCCTCCCCTCCAACCAGTACTCCCAACTTATTAAAAAATAAAATTTATTGGTTGCTGAAGTTTTAAAACTTCAAATTGTAGCACTTGTTATATCCCTAAGATAAACAAAACTGAAAAGACATTTAAAGTTAAAAATATCTTTAAGGAATCACCACAAACAAAATTTGATAACGCACTTAATTACAATTAAAATGTCTTTCATAGTACATCTAATCAATTTGTTTCCGACAAAATTTCCAAACAGTTCTTAAAGATCGAAAATAACAGCAAATCTTTTTTTATGCATAATTTCCTGAAGATAATTACGTGTTTGACAAAATCATGCAACGTCTAGCTCAATGTGGTCCTTAACGTGGTACTATTTTACAGCCTACTAATGCACATTATAAGCTCGGAACTCGCATGTCATAAATACATAGGCCAGGCAGAGTGTTTTGTATTGGAATGTCCTCTACTCTTGGTGGTATCAGGTACAAGTATCTACTACAGGGACTTGGGGGCACCGGGGGCGGCAATATGCTATTAAATTATTAAAATCACTCTACACAAATTAAAATTTAAAACTCAACTAGATTCATACTTGTTTATTTCATTTGATGGAAGTTTGGTATTGTTTGCAGTAATAATTGACGTGGGTAATTTAATTTTAATTATCTTTTCATTATTTTTAGTTATTTAATCATCCATTTATGGCCTCTAATTGTTAATAAGGGGAAAAAAGAATCGAACTATTCAAGTTTTCTTAACATTGCCTCATGATTCAACTCACTTTTATTTGGGATATTTTAGGTTGTGCTTGGTTATGACTTAATTTCCAAAATTTTCATTTTGGAGAGAAAAAATTTTAGGATATGTGATTGTTTGTGAAAAAAATGAAAAAAAAAATCCAACGAAAATCTCATTTCTTTCCAAAATTAATTCATTTTACTCTTTCTCTTTCACATTTCCCAATACCCAATTATACTATTTATCTATCTATCCTCTCTCTATTTGTATAAAGAATTCCGATAATTTCTTTTATTTATCACTATTTTTATTATTTTTCTTTTAATCTTGTTAACAAAAGGTATAAAATGAGATCCATATTGCCTATTTTTGGATCAATTTTTTATTTTTGTTCAATTTTCTTACATTATATTTTACACTATTATTTCCACAAACATTTTCACAAACAATCAACATCTCTAAAAGATTCTCTATCACATCAACATAATTATCACTTTTTCTCTACACATCCAATAACTTTCACTTTTACAAAAAATTTACCACTATTCTCTTAGAAAATAAAAAAATAGAGAGAATGAAAGTACAATCAATCAAGATCTCTAAAAGATTCTTGAACTTTCTAATGTCCACTTTGCCTCGTTCGACTCACATTTGATGGAAATTAATTCAATTAAAATCTCATTACATGCACATCACTGGATTCCAAATTGCCACCTTGAAATTCCAGCACCCACATCATGTGACGGGATTCTGGTTGAATTTTCCGCCAAAAGTGAGTCAGAATAGGCAATTTGAAAAACCTGTAGACTTTAAGAGGTAAAATATCCAAAAATCAATTAGGAGGCAAAGTCAAAAAACTCGAATATATAGGATGACAAAATATTTTCATCTTATTAGTATGTGCCTAAAGATGCATTATTCTTGAAATAAGTGGCCCACAAGACTCAATCCGTTAATCGAGTCCTAATATAAATAGCCCATCTTTTATCATTTGTAACGTACATAATTTTTCTCTACCTCTTCGCCGCCCTTTTGGATTTGCTCTAGAATCTTTTTGTTGACTTAAACACCGGAGAGACTTCCCTGCAAGTAGAGATGTTAAACGGGTCGCAGCCCAACGGATTGACCCATTTAACCCAGAAAGAAAAACAGGGTTAGGACCTAAAAAATTTGGTCCGTTTAAAATAGGCCATTTTTGGCCTTAACCATTTAACCCGCAGCCCATTTTTTTATTTTTATTTTAATTTTTTATAATTGATTGAAAATTATATAAGTCTTCAAACCTCTCTTAGTGTCCATCAACTCACTGCCCTATTAATTTTCCACATTTCACCCTTTGTAAGGGTGTTGACCAAGGTTCGAACCTTATATCTTTCAATTTCTTTGAAATTTATCCCCTCCCTTCCAACCATTACTCCCAACTTATTGGAAAAAAATCCACCTTTAATTGAAGTTAATAACCTTCTAAGTGGTGTATTAAATTATACCCATAACACCTATGTCAGCTTTTGTGAATACTCTCAAGTTGGATTGGAAATTTAGGAACAAGTTTTCCTTGTGCTAATATTGTGACAAGAACTTTGTTGCTGAAACTTGTTAGTGCTCAAATAAGACATAAATTCAATTGTAATACCTAAATTATACATTGTTTACACACATTCACGTCATATCAATTTTTTGTACCCTATGTTTACTTTTTTTTATTACTTTAGCCATATTTCATCAAACATTCGTCAATTTTGGTACCCTATATTTTACTTTTTCATCGTCAATTTTGGTACCTCATGTTTTACTTTTTAATCACTTATGATATGGAATGTTGCCAAATTAATGAAAAAAGGAAAACATGGTGTTCCAAAATAGATGCACCCTAAAAGTAGGAAAACATGGTGTTCCAAAATAGATGCACCCTGAAAGTGGGGTACTAAAGTGAAAATATGATATAGTTTAGCTACTAAAATTAGAATGGTAAGTCTCCTGTCAGACCGTCTAATGAATCTAATCCGTTAGACGGATCCAAATACCCAGCCCGCAGTCAATCCGCCCGTTGACCAGCATAACCAATAACACCATAACAACAACATCCGCTGACCGCTACTAATACTTTTCAGGAGAGTTACTAATACTTTTTGGTACGACTAATATTTTACAGTGAAAATACTAAAATACCTTTAATAAAAATACTACTATTTTTCAATAAGATTATTAATACATTTTAGTGAGAATACTAATACTTTTGCGGGAAAAAAATCAATACTTTTCATAATAATTACTTAAAAAGCTGCTCAAGGGGTTACCAATACTTTTCCAGTAGATTACTAATACTTTTCTGAAGGATTGCTAATACTTTTCATGGGAAAAACTAATACTTGTGAGGGTTGCCTAATAGTATATACACCACTATCTAATACTTTTCAAGGGGACAATTAATACATTTTAGGTGGATTACTAATACTTTTGAGGGAAAAAATCAATACATTTCATGAGGGCTACTAAAAACATTGTTCAAAGGGATTACTAGTATTTTTCAGATGTACTACTAATATTTTTCAGATGTATTACTAATACTTTTTAGCGGAAAAGTTAATACTTTTATCATACCCTAATATTACAAAAATACTACCGGTGCATTAAATTATAATAAACCTCGGGTTGAATTGGGTCCATCTAACGGAAAAGACCCATTAAACGGTTTAACCCAAGTATTTTTCTAATTAAAATTATCCCTCTCAAATAACATTGCAGTGGTGGTCCTGGTGGAGTCTCATCCTTCCTTTTATAAGTGGAGTAGTGGACTTGTAGCTTAAGTTTTAAATGGGATTAAGAAAGAAACGGGGTTCCCAGTTGGACTTCTTTAATGGGCCGATTACTGACAAGAAAATATTAGAGGAAATTACACAAAAATACCACCCTATCATAAATATGCCTAAAACCGGTCCATCCCTGACAAAAATACCCACATGCTCTTCAAATTTTTGGAGAAAATTGCACTTTTGGTCCCATAAGAAAAGGGGTCAAGCATTTTTAGTTCCACAATTTGCATTTTTGGTCCCAAATGATTTTTTCAAGCATATTTAGTCCCATATGATTCAAAAGTTGCAATTTTAGTCTCAAAACTAACGGACAACTTAACTGGCCGTTAACTCTATTCTTACGGGACCAAAAGTGCATTTATCCGGAAATTAATAAAAAAATAGAAAAATTATTTGAAAATCTGAAAAATGTACAATTTGGGAAAATGTTTCAATAAAATTTAAAATTATTTGCAATTTATTTAAAAAGTTATAAAAAATTCAAAAATATTTTAAAATCTAAAAATATGATACTTTGTTTTAAAAACAAAAAATAGTAAAAAAATGGAAATTGTTTTAAAACCCAAAATTATAAAAATAAAATATGGAAATTGTTCAAATAATTATAAATCATTTTTTTAAAAATGACATTTACTTTAAAATTTTAAAATATTTTAAATTCCAAAAAAATCAAAACACTTTTTAAAACTTGAAAAATATTTTAAAAAAAAATCGGAAGTTTTTTAAAAATTATGAGATTTTAATATCCCGATTTTGGAATAATGTTAAGACTTTTAAAAAATTTTGGAGTTTTTTAAAACAAATTTCAAGATTTTCATTATTTTTTATATATTTTTAAATCATTTTAGTTTTCAAAATCCTCTAGTTTTCGCTTTTAATCCATTTTTCAGATTTTTAGAAAATTTTCTAGATTTTTTATTTTTGATACAACTTTTAGTTCTTTCCGATGTTTAAAACAAGTGTAGTTTTTTTAACAAATTTCACATTTCTTGTTTTTGTATTTTCGGATTTGATAATAACTTCCATTTTTTTAGACAAATCATCATATTTTTTATTTTAATTTTTAGATTTTAATTTTTTGGACTTTGTTTATATCTTTTCTAACTAAATTTTTTGAAATAATTTTAAAATTGCTTGCTATTTTTTTCAGATTTATTTTTTACTTTTTTAGTTAATTTTCGGAATGCATTTTTGGTCCCGTAGAATAGAGTTAACGGCCAGTTAAGTTTTCCGTTAGTGTTGGGACTAAAATTGCAACTTTTGAATCATATGGGACTAAATGTGCCTAAATGCAAATTGTGGGACTAAGAGTGCTTGACCTCTTTTTTTATGGGACCAAAAGTGCAATTTCCTCAAATTTTTTCATCATCCTGCAACAATCCCGGAGGCAGATCCAAGCACCTGGCGACCTTGTTCTTAGTCGCCACTAGGGTTTCCGCGGCCGGATCCGCCGCCACCTCCGCCGCCGGCCCCCGCCGCCGTAGTGGTGGATGCCGATAGCGCCTTTGATTAGCGATAGATTAAAGTCATGCCTGGGCCCACCAAAGGATGATCGGCCCCATCAAGGAAGGTCATTTCGCTCCGGGAGCCGATTCGTCTCGATCGAGATCTATTTGTTGATTCAAGAAAGCGTCCACGAAAAGTTTCACCTAGAAGTTCCCGATCGAGCCCTTCTGGTGGACCGCCGCGGGGCTTGGTATCATATCAAGATGTGAGTCCAAATAATAATGGGTTGAATTAATTACTTCCGAGTGGTGCTTGTTGGTATGAAGCATGGAACCACTGTTGGTTTTTTTGGATGGTTTTTGTTGTAATATTACTGGGATATTTCTGAAACTTTAGTATTCACTGGACTAGAGATATGCATATAACTACGGTTGAGGGTCCAAATTGTGTATGTTTTCAATTTTCTGTAGGAGAAGAAGATTGAGGGTTCCTTGGAAATATAGTATTTTTGTTGAACAACAATTTTTGGCTCCACAAAATGCAGTCTTGGTAAAGTATTTTTCATCCCGGAAATCATCTCCAAGTGTTTGTAAAAATGTCTCAGACAAATATTTCACTATTTCTTACCTCGTGAATTCATGTGGGTTGTCCTCAAAGGACGCCATTTCTGTGATTTGAAGTTTTTCGTTTGTTTCGATGTTGTTTCAAAGTTGTTTCTTTTATGTTTCTTTTTTTTTATGTATTTTCCATTTAGTTGTTCTTTTTTATTGGTTTTGATTTGTTGTGTAATCTATTTGACTGTGTATCTTTTTTTATTTCTTTTGTAGTGAATGTGGGTTTTTTGTTGCTTGTTATGTCGTTGTTGGGAAGGCTATGGACGTTGAAGTGTTCGAGATAGAGAATGAACAAGCAAGACTCAGTAATCTGCTTTACAATCATGCTAAGTTGAAGCTGCAAAATGGTGATGACGATGACAACGACATTGAGTTTCTACCTCCACTTCCTAATGATTTTAAAGAATTGTTGATATGTAAATCTTAATGATGGTGTAATCAGTTGAAACATGTAAGAAACATAAATGAAACATATAGGAAACAATTGTGAAACAGAGGATCATGTGACAAAAGTTTGTAGTAAATTACTTTTAAATTTAGAGAAATAGTGTAGTTTTTCCCCATATGCTCTTCAGTTTTTTTTTGTCATCCTTGTAAATGTTGATCTTGCTTCATTTCGATGTCTGCATGCCTAATATTGAACTAAAGATCTCAGGTACTCTAGCAAAGTTGTTACTAGTAGGTCTTTTCCCGCTACAGTTGATGCATTAAATAATTCTACGATGTTGGAAGTCAATACAAAGTATTTTTTGGTCTGACAGTGGAGTCGTGTCTATTTCTCGTAGCCGATGATGGACAAGTAAGCTCAAATTTTCTGAATTGAATTTGTTGTTCCAAGATTTCGTCTAGGGTCTTTGAATGTGCGAATGTGATCCATTGGGATCAGATTCTTGTTATTTCAAAGTTGGTATACTCTCTATTTTCTTCCCATTGTCCATTGTGGCATACCACAACCGAGATTTTCTCCATGCAATTGTGGAATTCAATAAAAAGTTGGCTAAGTGAAACATATAAAAAACATAAATGAAACAACAAAGAAACCAACGCAAAAAATCAGCGGGAAATGGGTATTTTTATCAAAAACCAGCGGAAAATGGGTATATTTGTCAAAAAGAACAGCGGAAAATGGGTATTTTTGTCAAAATTCAGCGGAAAATAGTATTTTTGTCCACAATCAACGGAAAATGGGTATTGTGCAGGGATTGGATATAGAAAATGGGGTATTCATGTCCTTTTCCAAAAATATTACTATGTGGGCTAATATCTTCTCAAGAAACTGCTCCAGAGTTTAATAAGTTCAAACTAGATGAGGAGAAAGTGTTGGATTTGGTTAGCAGTTAGCTTTATAAAAGGAAAAATGGCTTGAAGTTTGGTTACTAAGTTGTATTCCAAATGGCTAGGACAATATTTAGGAACTAGAGAATTTGGAAACATGCCACTTTTTTTACATAATTTTTGAAAAAATACCACTGAACCTAAATCCTTTAAATTATATCCTCTCCTCCCTGTGAAATGTCCAAGATACCCCTATGGAAAGAAAATGATCTAAATCACTTTCCCTCTGATTCTCACGTCTGAGGAAAAAACAAAAGATCAACAGTTATCTCCCTGGTCTCTCTCTCTCTCTCTCTCTCTCTCTCTCTCTCTCTCTCTCTCTCTCTCTCTCTCTCGTCTCGACTTTTTCCAGTAATTCTCGACTACTCTCCGGCGTCGTCCCTCTATTCTCTCCAGCATTTTCCCTGTATTCTCTCTATGATCTCACTCTGTGTCGCGCTCAGTGTCGTGGTCGCATTCCCCTTGTGAATGGCTTCTATTCCTCTTTCGACTGGACTTCCGACTGAGACTGTTGTCTTCGTATTCTCTTTTCGGCGTCCATTATCAAGTGCATTTTCTGGTAAGTTCGATTTTGGCTATATTGTTCTTCAAATCTAGGGTTTTCTAGGGTTTTTTTCTTGCATTTTCGTATGTTTTTTTTGGTAATTTTTTTTCTTCAGAAAATGTGTTGTATTATGCTTCAAGTTTTCATCTTTGGTCAGCTTTTTTGACTTTCATGGGTTTAGGATTGTTGAGTTTGGGTCAAAGATATCTGTATTTTTTCCCAAAAATAATATTAAGTAATTGTGACAATTTTGGGTCATTTTAATGGGTTTTGGGTCGTTTTGAAAGCATGATAGTATTATTTTGAAGTTTATTTGTTATGTTTATCAGTTGGATTTTTTTTTGTTTTGGATGTTGGTTGCCTTTTTCGACTCTGTTAGTTATGTTCCTTTATTTTCCTACGGTATGTATGTACTTAATGCAACTCTGACCATGTTCTCGACTGCATGCCGACCATGGTTCCAACCATTGTTGTTTTCTGCTTTCCGACTATATATTTGACCACATTCGACTACTATTTCGACCTAATGTGTTGTTTTGGTGTAAAACAGGGAGAAAATGGCTCTCGTTCCAAATGAGAAAGATCGGTTTAAAGGGAAGCTCTCCTGTAGGTCTTGTTTCAATATGATGAATCTTATTAGAGAGCAGTTAAAGGGGATAATATTGATAAATTCAAGAGATCGTGCTTCAGATATTTCCTTGAAACAGATACAATACAGTTCCAGGGACAACTTATGTTACAGTTACTTTTCCAACAAGACAATGGGCTTTCCACGCAGAAGATTGTGATTCACAAATACAATAAGGAGTATGTGTTTGGACTAGAAGAGTTTGCTTTGGTAACTGGCCTTGAACTTGGCCCTAAACCTTAAACCCTTTAGTTAAAATATCCTTTAGTTGCTTTGATAAATTCAAGAGATCTTATTGTGTTTTGTTGGGTAAAAATTAAAGGTTTACTCTTTAAGGAGATGGCTAAGTGTTTAGATATTTGGCTTAGTCGACCTGAATTAGATTCAGACTCCGCAAGACGAAAACGCCACGTATATTAAGTGTTTACGGTTACGGCGCTCGTCCCTAAGATACAACGACTTTTAACTATTCCGACTTAGCAGCACTTGCAAAATTCGGAACTACAACGAATTAAAAGTGTTTCAGACTTTCAAGCTATTGAATGGAAGGAATGTCAATATGCAGAAATGCAATGACCGGTTTTATATTGTGTTTTTCGTATGTCATTTCATCTGCAGGGGTCAGATATATATAGGCATCAAGGTGCCCGTATGGAAAGATCATGTCTTTTGGCTCGAAAAGACATGTTTGCACCGAACATGTGCATATGTTCAAAGGTTCGCATCGACGCACGACCAGGCGCACGGCCCATGCGTGTGCCCGTACTTGGATGCGAACGAAATGGTAAAGTTTTGACTTGACGCATGGGCCGTGCGTCCGCCCGTACTTGGATGCTAAGCACTTCAGTTGGAAATCCGTTAATTAATTAATTAAAATTAATTAATTATTAATATTAAAGGTTTTTTGTCCAAAAAGAATAAGAGCCTTGAAGCCCAGGTCCACGTCCCTCGACCCATGACCCGGACCGGGCCGCGCCAAGCCAGCCGGGCGGTGGGCGGCGGCGGCAAGAACAGCACGTGTGCTTCGAACCAAACCCACAAGCATGTAGGTCCTCACCCCTTTAAAAACTTTGGTGCCCCCAAGGGCCCAAACCCATAAGTCGAACTAAGGATAAATAAAGTGAGCAAACTTTGCCTCATCTTCGTATGTGGGATGGAGCATTTCTCCTTCCCCACATTTTTCATTTTCCATACCATTTTCTAGTTTTAAGTGGTTAATGTCTAGCATTAATTTCTCATTCACCCGGAATTAGTTTTGAGAAATTCCAAATGCTATTTTCATCTACTCTCTTAGTAGAATTTTTACAAATAATTTAATTCAATTTTTCACTAATGGAAACCACTTAAATATTTGGTCCAAATCGGGTTAGCACCCATTTTACCAAACATTTCCAACTTCTGGTATCTTTGTTTGGTAAAAAGACACCTTTTTAAAAAGACACCTTTTTATAAATACAATATTCCTTGATTTAATGATCATACCATCACTTGTATCAAGAACCTGGATTTATTTTCTTGGGTGCTTCTACTTTAGCCAAAACACCCCCATACTTCAAGGTATTCTCATTTATGCGGTTTGCTAAAGTAAAGCTTCCTCTTCCAACTTCTGGTATCTTTGTTCAACACAAGATTTTCCAGAACATTTATGGCTCTCGGTCACTTCACTTTTATTTTTGTTAGAACATTGTCCCAGTAATCCAGTTAGAATCTCATTCTAAAGGATTTCAGACCATAGTTCCAACAACTCCATTAACACCTTTTACAAGGTGTGTAACCTTTGGAGTTATCACATCTTTAGTAACACTTTGGATTTAACTTGATGGTGTATCTACCTCTAGTGTTACAACACTTTGGGCAACACTTCATGCAATTGTGGTTTTGGCCCCACAACACTTTTGACAACACCTTCTGTTACATTTAAAAATGCAACAGAAACTCCACTAGTGTTCCATAAAGTGTGGTCACACCCCCACAATTGTTGATTTCCATTCGGAATCCGGTTGTCTTTCTCAATCCAAAGTCAAACTATAATCCTCAAGCCCCATTTCCTTCCGCTTGTGCTTGATGTAGTTCTTAAAATCTTTCCACGATGGCAGCAATTTTTCGATTATTGAAGCCACTTGAAAGGACTCGTTCAAAATCATCCCTTCAGACACTAAGTAGTGAAATATGATTTGAATCTCTTGGACTTGGCAGATCACCGTCTTGGTGTCAACCATCTTCTACTAGAGAAATTTGCCGACAACAAATTTCTTTGTGCCAGCATCTTCCGTTTTGTACTTCTTTTCCAAAGAGTCCCACAACTCTTTGGATGCTTTGAACGAACTATAGACATTGTAGAGGGTGTCTTCTATCCCGTTCAAAACGTAGTTCCGAAACAGAAAATCGATGTTATGCCAAGCATCCACAACGATTCTCCGTTGGTTGTCGATTTCTTCATCGCCAACGATAAGGGGGTCCTCCTTCAGAAAACGGGACAGACCCAAAGTCGTCAGGTAGAACAACATCTTCTGTTGCCATCTCTTGAAGTCGACGCCGGAGAATTTGGGCGGCTTTTTGCCGTGAGCAGGTGCAACAGCCATCGGAGTGAACGAAACTGAAGCCATTGTCTTGAACAGAAATGTAGTTTTTCGTCTTGCGATTGTTGGGTAAAAATTGAAGGTTTACTATTTAAGGAGAAGGCTAAGTGTTTGAATAATTGGCTTAGTCGAGGCCTGAAATATATTCAGTCTTCGCAAGATGAAAACGCCTCGTATACTAAGTGCTTACGATTACGGTGCTCGTCCCTAAGATACAATGACTTTTAACTATTCTAACTTAGCAGCACTTGCAAAAGTCGGAACTACAGCGAACTAAAAGTGTTTCACACTTTCAAGCTATTGAGTGGAAGGAATATCAATATGCAGAAATGCAATGACCGATTTTATCTTATGTTTTTTGTATGTTATTTCATCTGCAGGGGTCAGATATATATATAGGCATCAAGGTGCCGTATGGAAAGATCATGTCTTTTAGCTCAAAAAGGCATATTTACACCGAACAGGTGCATCTGTTCAGAGATTCACATTGACGCACGACCAGGCGCACGGCTCGTGCGTGTGCTCGTGCTTGGATGCGATAGAACTGGCAAAGTTTCGACTTGACGCACGACCCGATGCATGTGCCGTGCGTCCCTCCGTGCTTGGATGCAAAGCACTTCAGTTGAAAATTCGTTAATTAACTAATTAAAATTAATTAATTATTAATTTTAAATGTTTTCGGTCCAAAAAGAATAAGAGCCTTGAAGCCCAAGCCCCCAGGCCCACGACCCAAGCCGGGCCCGCCAGCAGGAGGCCGGCGGCGCGTGCGCGTGTGATTTGAACCAAACCCACAAGCATATAGGTCCTCACCCGTTTAAAAACTTGGGTCCCCCCAAGGGCCCAAATCCATAAGTCCAACTTGGGATAAATAAAGTGAGCAAACTTTGCCTCCTCTTCCTATGTGGGATGGAACATTTCTCCTTCCCCACATTTCCCATTTTCCATACCATTTTCTAGTTTTAAGTGGCTAACTTCTAGCATTAATTTCTCATTCACCCGGAATTGGTTTTGAGAAATTCCAAATGTTATTCTCATCTACTCTCTTAGTATAATTTTTGCAAATAATTTAATTCTATTTTTCACTAATGGAAACCACTCAAATATTTGGTCAAAATCGGGTCAACACCCATTTTACCAAACTATTCCAACATGTTTCACATACAATACAGGTCCCAAGGGGTGTTGTTGATAGAGTAACTCAGCTGAGTGAAGTGAGCTCTTTAAAAATTCAGCTAACTTGGGTTTAACAGCGGCAATCTTACACCCTTTAGTTAAAATATGTTTTACAACACTTTTTTTGATTAAGTTATTATCAGTTGAGTTTAGAAAATTTATCAATCAACAGAATAAAATATGCAAGAAATAAAGTGTTGAAAGTAAATAGACACAGAGCAATTTATAGTAGTTCAAGGATGGGGTAATTCATCTACTCCACTCTTCTCCAACTTCTGGAGGTAATCCACTAATGCATCAGTCGTGTTACAAAAAGGATAGAACAGTTCGAGTAAGCCTTGATCACACAATTGGCTTTACTCTTGGGACTCAGTTCTTCATAAGACAGATGTCCCGCTACTTCAGCTTCTTCCAATCCTTGGATTTAATGACGAAGCCCTCCAACAAATTCAAAGCTAGTTCTCACTTGAACCTCACTGCACTTCTTTCAATCATTGGATGTGCAGACTCATTTTTTCTTAAAAAAAAATTCCTTTTGAACAGGTTGAAAGTTTTTTCCTTCACTGAGTGTGTTGGATACATATACTTTGAGTTTAGGGTTGAGGATTAGATTGTATTGCTTGAGAGTATTTTTCTTGCTTGATATCTTTGCTCAAATATTCACTTGTGTCGTACGTACTCTCTCACATTAGCTCCTCAGCCTTTTATAGTGGTAGTTCAAAAATATGTCCATTGAAGAGATATGCACACTTTCAAACTCCACTTCTTGATCGTTGGGTTGTTTTGTTGTGCAAAAATTGATGTTGAGCCAACCCTATATTAATGCCCTGCAGGTTGCCTGAATCACAGTAGGAGTTCGGCGAACATCTCATTGGTTTCCAACCTTTTACACTCTTTCAGCAAAATGGCTTTAAGTTTGCAGTCTGTCTTTTTTCCACTTTGAGTAATTCTTTCACTTTACACTCCAATGGACTTCTTCAGCTTTCTTCAAGTCCTTTTGTTGCTGAACCACTTTATAAGTTTTCTCCAAATATTTGGTAGTGACTTAGCTATCAGTCTTCTGACAAAGACAACTTTTTGGTACTTGACTGAATATTCTTCTCGACACTCAGCTGCAACTCAGCTGATTCTTCACTTTGTCCTTCAGTCAACTTCTGCGATCTTAAACTTGGCTGCTTTGACTCAACTTATCGATCATATCTATTACATAGTTGAATTTATAACAAAAAATGGGGTGCCAACTTTCTAATCTAAGTTTTACATAGCATCATCAAAATCTATAGAATAAATTTTCCCAACATGATTGCCTACATTAAAACACGTGGGTGGCTCCAAAACATTTGTATTGTTAGTGTAAGAAAAATTTTCATGGTTTTGCAACCCCGAACGATAATGTATAGGTGGCTGACTATTCCTGAAGTTGTTGAAATCTCGTTGCAAAATGAAATTTGCTTCTTCTTCCGCTATTGCTGATTCCCTTGGGGTCGCATGCTGCTTCGAACTCAATTTCATACTAAACACTTAAATCTGCTAAGTTAACTTGGCCAGTTTGTCCTCGTCATGTATCTCTGCCAGTCTCTTGACATTCGATCTTTCAGATGGCCACTAATAGCTGTTGTTTGCCAACTCTTATAACAAATCTAAGGCTTCATCCGGATATTTTCCCAACACTGCACCTCCAGATGCAGCATCTATAATTGTCCTTGTGTTACCACTGAGACCATTATAGAAGTATTGCACTTGTTGGTAGTCTGGGTATACGTGTTATGGGCACTTCTTCAGAAACTCCTTAAATCTGTCCCAACCCTCATACAATGGCTCAAAGACAAGCTGCCTGAACTAAGCAATTTCACTCTTTAGTTGTAGTTTTTAACTCGGAGGGAAGTGCTTTAGTAGAAACATCTGACTTAATTCAGTCCAGTTGGCGGCATGTGGTGTCTGATCATGAAAATATTTTCACTAAACCGCAAGTGAATGGTATAGCTTATAGATAACGGCGAGAAAGGTCATATTCCTCAGGGATTGATCCAAAACACATAAAGTATAGTAGTTATCGTAATTCAATTTATTGAAGCGATCGAAAATAAAAGTAATATCTAAATTTATTCTAAATTATCAAAGTAAAATATCTTATTATTGTAAATTCCCAAACTTCACAAAACCTCAAACAATCACGAAAAGCAATCCTAGGACTATGATCTTAACATGTTTCATCACTATTAATCCCAATTAACATTTCATCAAAACCAATTTATGTGTATCTATGGTTCCTAAGATAGTTTATTCCCTCTTCCGAGTGCAAACAAAACATAGATTAATAATAATTTCTAATCCCTACTCAACAATTAATATCAACTCCCAAAAGCATATTGAATTAAATTAAACCCCCACAGCCTCCCGACTCTATGTTATGAATTCATTTATCAAAGTTAGATCTCATCTTCCTAATTATGAACTAACAAATAAGACATGCAAATTATTGGCCAGATAATGTACAAGAAATACACACACACATTCATAAATAGAACACATGAAACCAATTAAGAAAAACTAATCAAATTAGAATGAACATGAATCTTCAGTTTCGACCATGCCCTAGGATCAAGAGATTTAACCTAACATGCTTGTTTGAAATATATAGACAAATCTGAAAACAAATAGTAAAAAACATGGAAATAATTACAGAACAAAAGCCTTAGACTACGATGATAGAACCCTATTATGTATATGGATCTGTCTTCACAATCTCGAACCTTTGCACCTTCGTAGTTGGTAGAGGTCTTGTGTTGTTCTTTGTTGGTTTGTGTTTTCTCTCTTTGATGTGTGTTTTTATCTCCAGATGTGTTATATCAGATTTTAGGGTTAGGTCCTCTTTTTATAGTTTTCTTGAGAGATCCCTTGTAGAGTCCCGACGAAATTAGAAAAACAATTCAGCCTGGGAACCAAAACCACGACCATGTCATTTCACACGGTCGGGTCATGAAAGATGATTCTATCTCTATTTTTGGCTCGAGCACGGGCGTAGTTTTTCACATGGGTGGACTGTGGTTTTTGTCTCCAAAAATTCCACCTTCTTAGTTTGCACGCCCATGGCAAGTAACACGATCCAATCCCACGTCCATGTAAATTCCCACGGCCTAGTCATGTAACTTGTACTTCATCATTTTCTTCGCGTATTTGATTGTCTCTTGGCTTTCATCATTCCTATCTGTCGTTCCACTGATATCTTTTCATAATAAGCTTCGGTTCCTGCAAAAGTATACAAGAATACGCAGTCCCAACAAAGGTAACTAATCTAAACACACTAAATATCCATGCAAATGTATCAAATATGTACCCAAATAAACCTCTAAGTGCACGTATATTTCACGCTTATCAAATCCCCCCAAACTTAAACCATTTCCTCGAGAAAATTAAGGAAAATAATTGCAATGGGCTACATTATACAACACAAGAACACTACAAATACTCTCAATCAAATCCATACTTTAGCAAACATGTACATCATTCTCAAAAAGTCATCAATTGAAAATTCGGCACAATCAATACTCGTTCAAAGTAAATAGGATGTGTATACTCTCAAATTGAAAAGCCATCAATTGAAAATTTGCGACTCACTAGATTAAGTTTATCACTTAATTCTCAAAGTAAATAGGATGTGTATACTCTCAAATCAATTCAATGTTATAGAACTATGCTTACAAATTGTCTAACATCTCTACCACTCAAGTGTGTAAAATTCAAAAATCAAAAAGGAGTTTTCTTCGGTTAGGGTATGAGAAATATGGATTAAGTGACTCAAACTTGAGCAAATAGAATTTAAGTACTAACACTTTCAATTCACCAATCAAATTCATCTAAAGAAGTATTCACTCAATATTTTTCAATTTCACTTCACACTTCTTATTCCACCCTTTTCTTCTTTTTCATTCTTAGGCCATTGCCTTTTTTTTTCTTTTGCCTTGAGATCGATTTTCTCGATTTTTAAAAAAATAAGTCAAATGCTCGATCTTTTTCTTTTCTTTTCTTTTCACTCAATTTTTGGCTTTATTTTTTTTTCCACCTACTCACTTTTCATCCCTTCTTTACCAATATTCTTTTCAAAGTTAACCCACATCTTCCTCATATAAACATCTCTATAAGCTCAAGTTATTGGATAAGATTATGTCAAGTTAAGGCTCAAAATATGGCAAACAATAAATAAGGCTTAGGCTCAAATTGGCTAACTAGGAAATCATGAGTTCAAAATATGGCCTTGAATCATTTTTCAAAATTGCACATCACACGTGTAAAATATACATGCATTTAGGGGCTTATTTTGATATGTTTGATGCATTTGCACATATATTTAGTATATTTTACTTGGTTTTCTTAGAAGAGCATGATACTACGAATTCTCGTAATTTTACAGGAAATGAGCTAAAATGAGAAGATATCAGTTAGATGGCCCGGACAAGAATGACAAATGCAAAGAGATGATCAAATACGCAAAGAAAATTACGAAAAGCAAGTCACACGGTCAGCCCATGTGGATTCACACGACCGTGCGAATGGTACTCGTGTGTTTTTACATGCACGTGAGACTTGTTTGAGGGATGAATTTCAGAGATGAAGTACACGACCTCACCATGTGAAATTACACGGTCATGTTACTTGTTTGGAAAAAATATAGAGAGCAAAATGGTTTACACGGTCTGGCCGTGTGGAGTCACATGGTCGTGTGGTTTTCTCTGCGTCTGATTTTGTTTTCTAATTCCGTCGGGACTCTACCAGTGATCTCTCAAAGCACCTATAAAAGGGGGATCAAGTCTTGTACGAAAATATAACATTTTACATCTGAAAATACATCAAAATACCCTAGAGTTACACAAATCTACAGACTTCTGAGAGGAATGAACTAATCAATTATGAACACCACAAGGCCTTTCGCATCTACGGAAGCACAAGGGTTGGAGACTTCGAAGAAGGATCCATCCTGACAAGAAGGGTTTTATATTTTTAGTTTAGATCTCTTGTTTGTACTTAAATGATGTCAAACTATTTTATTTCAAGTTTGTCTACGAATGTTTTGTCAAATATGTTGGGCTAAATCATTCTGATTCTAGGGCATAATGAAAATTGTGGATTCATGTTAAATCTATATTGATTATTTTTCTTAATTTGTTTATGTGTTCTATTAAATGAATTCGAATGCTTATTTCTTGTAGATTATTTGATCAATAATTTGCATGTCATATTTGTTAGTTCATAATTCAGGAGATGAGTTCTAAAAACGAAAAAACAATCCAGACATAAACGGGTATAAAGTCAGGAGCCTTATAACTATGTGCGAAGAGTACTTCAATTCAAATATCTTTGGGAGTTGATATTAATTGTTGAGTAGGGATGCTAGTGATACGTGTAAAATATACGTGCATTTAGGGGCTTAAAATGATATATAATTGATATATTTGCATTTATATTTAGTGTGTTTTACTTGGTTTTCTTAGAAGGGCATGATATGCGTATTCTTGTAATCAAGCATGCGAAATGGAGCTTAATTCAAAATATATCAGTTGGAAGGCCCAAATGAGATCGACAAGTACAAAGAAAAGATCGAAAAGACAAAAAAACCAGACAAAACCGTTCACATGGTCGACCAGTGTGGGACCACACGATCGTGTGACCTGACTGTGTAGAGCTACATGTCCGAGTGAAGTGTTCGGGAAGAAAACAAGGGCTAAACCAAGTTGCACGATCGGACCGTGTGAGACCACACGGCCATGTGGAGTGACCGTGTGAGAGCCACACGGGCCGTGGGACTGACTGTGTCGGATTTTTGTGTCCTTTTCCCACTCAAACTCTACAAGTGATCTCTCCAAACACCTATATAAAAGACCCAAGGGCTACACGAAATTATATTCATCCATACAACATACAACACACCAAAACACACAGGAACACAAGATCAAAGGTCTTATGAGAGAGGAGGGCTAGGTTACGAAAAACACCACAAGGCATTTCGCATCTACAGAAGCACAAGAGTTTCGAAGGCTTGGAAGATCCATCCTGACTAGAAGGGGTTTTCATTCTTAGTTTAGATCTCTTGCCTGTACTTAAATGATGTCACACTATTGATTTCAAGTTTGTCTATGAATTTGTTATCAATGTTTGGTTAATCTTTCGGATCCCAGAGCATAATCAAAACTGTGGGTTCATATTAAATCTTGATTAATTGTTTTCTTAATTGATTCATGTGTTCATTATATGAATTCAAATGCTTATCTTTAATTGTCGATTATCTGATCAATAATTTGCATGTCATACTTGTTAGTCCATAATCCGGGAGGTGAGTTCTAACGAGATGAAAATCGAATTTAGACATAAACAGGGTAATGTATCGGGAGACTACTTCTGTTTATGGGGAGTATTTCAATTTAAAGATCTGTTGGGAGTTAATAATAATTGTGATGCATCGGGAGACCTCAATTATTATTGATTATTGTTTATGCGCCACCCGGGAGGGGAAATAAACTAGTTTAGGAATTGAACCCATAGAAACGCATGAATTGGTTTTGTGAAACATTGAATGGATTAAATATTGAAGAAACATATTGAGATTATGAGCCTAGGTTTGCTTCTGCATTTGTTGAAAATACTTGTGGGGTTCGAAAATTTATTTTTTTTTTATTTTTAATTTTCGATTTATAAAAACTCTTGATTTTTTCAATAAAATTGGAATGCGATGTTACTATAGCCTAAGTGTTTCGTAGTCAATCCCTGAGGAATACGACCTTTCTTGCCATTATCCTAGAAACTACACTGTACACTTGCAGTATAGAGATCCAAACAAATATTTTGGCGAACAGCTAGCAATTGGTATTAATCAACTGTTTATTTGCTTTGAGAGGGGGAATAAACTAATTTAGGAATTGAACCCATAGAAACACATAAACTGGTTTTGAAATTGGATTTAATATTGAAGAATCCTGTTGAGATTTTGTGCCTAGGGTTGCTTTCATATTTGTTGAAAACTTGTGGAGTTCGGGTCTTTAATAATTTAAATATTTTATTTGTTAACTTATAATTAGTTTAAATAAACAATCTTTTGATTTTCGACCGCTTCAATAAAATTGGAATACGATATTTACTCTAGCATAACTGTTTCGTATTCAATCCATGAGTAATATGACCTTGCTCGCTGTTATCTGCAAGCTACGTTGTACAGTTGCAATTTAGTGAAAAGATTTTAACAATCAAGGATTGAAATAATCGACTTAGATATAGTAATAAATAGTTCAATCTTAATTGAAGCAATAATCTTTTATTCTTTTTTTTGTATTATTATTTTATCTATTTGCTTTGGTTCTAACGTTATTTTTGTTTAGTGCAGACAGTGCATGATCACACGTTCCAGATCTATCCAACTGATACCCAATGACTTAGAGATCGAAAAGACAGCAAAACAGTTAAGAAAACGATCTAAAGCGATAGCGAATGGAAACAATCAGGACGGTGTGAATAACAGAAACACCCACTTAGGCAACCAGATGTAGAACCGCTATATGAAGCATGGGATAGGTTTAGAGAATTGCTGAAAAAGTGCCCTCAACACGTATATCTTGATGACCAATAGGTACAATATTTCTATAATGGTTTGAGTGGTAACACGAGAACGATTATAGATACTGCATCTGGGGTGCACTACTAGGGAAATATCCGGATGAAGCACCTGAATTATTGGAGGAGATGACAAACAATAGTTACTAGCGGCAATCCATGAGATCTAATGTCAGACGTGTGGTGGAGGTCCAGGATGAGGATAAGGCTGACATGCTCACAGAACAAGTACCCGTGCCTGAATGTGATGCGGCTAGTGACTCCTAGAGATCCTCTAGGTTTTGGGGAAGAGGCGAACTTTGTGTGGCAAAGGAACTTGAACAACAATTACCGAAACAATCAGACACCCACACATTACCATCTGGGGCTACGAAACCATGAAAACCTTTCTTATGCTAATAACATAAACGTTTTGCATCCACCTCCGAGTTTTAATGTGGGTAATCAAGGCAGAGTGGTGTCTAGTGAAAAGAAAGCATCTGTAGAAGAGATGATATCCTCGTTTATCGGAGAAACCATAGTTAGATTGAATAAAGATGAAGCACAGATAGACATGATAAAGTAGCAGGTTACTCAGCTGAACATGAACATTAACGCAAGGCTGAAGTCTTTGGAAACACAAGTAGCCCAAATCGCTATAGCAATGGAAGGCCAGCACCAAAAGGGCAAATTCTCAAGCGATACTGAACTTAATCCCAGAAAATAATGCAATATCATTCGTCTGATGAATGATACATAATACAAGGTCCCAAAGACAACAAATGATAATGTTCAATGACAGTAGTAATAGAAATATGACGTCTCGCTGAAGACGCAAAACTTACCGCTTTTTGGGAGGTAACCCAAATTATTTTTTAATCGCCTTTGTTCAATTTGATTTTATTATTAACTTAATTTTAGTTTTGTTTGTTTTTATGAGTTGTTGTGTAGGAGGCGTCACGACAAACTCCAGGTTTTATCTAAAAAAATAAAAAACCAAAAAACCAAATACATGACTGATACACGACCATGAGAATTGCTTTTCAGACACCGAATACACGGTCTGGCCATGTATTTTCACGGCCATGTATTTGGTCAATATAGAAAGAAGAAGCATCATCAAGCTCGCACGGTCCAACCGTGTAATTTCGCACGGACCGTGCAAAGTGATGAGTCGAAAATCCTTCCCCTTTTTAAACTCAAGCACTCCAAATTTATCCCTCATTCTCCCTTCCAAACCCTAAGGACCAAAAATTGCCCTACAAATACCTCATTCCATCTCCAAGTTTCTTCAAACTCAACTTCAAATCTTCAAGCTAGAACACAAATACTTCTCTCTTTCAAGAAACTACAAATTTCTTCCAATTTCTCAATTTTCTCTTGTTCTTCTTCAAGTTTGGGGGGGTTTATCTTAAGTTTTCCGATTTTCTTCAAAAGCTTCAAACCTACATCCATGGCTTCAAGAGGAGGAGAAAGATGAGTTAGAAGAAATACAAGGAGAAGAAGGGAACCCACTGGAGTCCGAACCCATGCCGGTGTATGAGGTGAACGAACCAGAATAATACAATGTAATCCTCACGGACGAGATGCCCCGGGCTTGGTGAGAGGCGCTTTACAACAAAAATATAATTTCGACAAGGTATCCCGATGAACCACTCTTACTAATTTGGGATTGTTGAATGATTTTCGCGCCTTGTGTGGACGAAATTGATTGGGATGTGTTGTTGAATGGGAATTGGACTACCTATGTGGTATATTCGTATGAATGTTTGAGCACTTTTGAATTAGCGGTTCGGAAAAGAAATATATGGGTATTCGATTTAAACTAGAGAATGAGCCAAGGGAACTTTCTATTGATGATTTAAATACAATTTATTAAACTCCGGCTTATGGGGTAGAAGAACATGAGGATTTTGATATACTCGGGTTTTGGAGGGAGATTACGGGGCGAAGAATATTTACACCAGGTACCTCTAAGGCGTCTAGCATTAAGAACCCCATTTTTTGCTATGTGCAACACAGATTGGCGGAAACAGTGTTCGCAAGGGAGAATATAGTAAAGGGGTTATTCGTGTTGATGAATTATTTATCTTGTGGTGTATGACCTCGGGAACTGAGGTGGTGCCCAACGACGGGGCATTCATCACTAGATAGTTCGATAGTATGACAAAGCAAGAAAAAAAGGGAGATATGCATTGGGGGGCTAATTACACCTATTGCCGAGCATTTTAATGTGAATATTAATGGGTATGCGCGTGCGGAGGGTGTGAAAAATATTGATTTGGCTATCTTGACCACAATGAAGATGATTAGGTTTGATGGACGCAATTATTGGTTACTTCTTGCGGACAGGACCAAAATTAAACTTCCAAATCCGGATGTTACCTCGGTTCGGGATAGGGGAAATTGGTTGATGAGGGGAGAGCAAGCGATTGCCGCTTAAGGTGAACAAGATGAGCCTAGGACTGAGACGGATAGGCCGGAATCCTCTAGACAAGGAGGTAGTCGGCATGGGGACTTTAGTGATAGGCTTGAAAGGTTGGTGGTCAATATGGGCTCGTTGATGGATGACACCTATCAGTTGTCGGCTACAGTTGATGAGTATCACACTGAATACTTGCAATATTTTGATACGACACCGCAAAGAAGAAGGCCAGATGTATGCGAGATGATGTCTCGTATGCGGCACATCCAGCATGGCCACTATCTTCTGCCTCCTCCACCACAGTGATCCATGTAAGTATTTTTTACGCATTCCTCTTTCTTTTGATAATTTCTTCATATGTTCGAGAGGAAGCATAATTTAAGTTTGGGGGGTTGTCAAAAATGCGTGATTAAGTATTGTTGCATTTTTGCATTGCATTTATGTTGCATGTAGAAGCATATAAAATTTGAAAAAGGATTAAAAAAATTGCTTTTTTATTTTAATTTTGTTTTACCACGTTTATCGCTCTAGCATGTTTATCGTTTTTGTGTGAGTTAGGATTAGAATTCGAATGAGTACAAAAAGCTTTCGTATGATTTTACTCTGAGCACTTGGTTTCATGAAAAGAAATATTTGGTGAATTATGTGATGAATTGTTGAGAAGATGTCTTTTGCATGTTTTGCATTGATTGAGAAGTTGGGTATTTGAGCATGATGCGAAAAATAAGCGTGTGAGCTTTTGTGCCTTTAACTGCTTTTATATTGTGCAGTCTTATTTATTTTCTTGAGTGTGTCATTCATGATGGTTAGAACTCTAGAATTTTCAATGGTATCTTTATTGAAACCACATGTGTGTGTGTGAAATTTTTGAAGATGATCTAAGGCCATTTTTGTTTTAGCCTACTTCGCCTAGAAAGCCTACCTATGAACTCATAATTCGCTAGTTAGTCACTTTCAGCCTAAACTTTTCATTGTAAGCCACATTTTGAGCTTTGAACAAAAAAATAATCTTTATCCCCAAAACATGAGTTTATAGAGATATATATTTTGAGGGAGATATGGTTTAATCTTGAAAAAAAAAAGAATGTTAACAAGAGAAAAGGATGAACATTATAGGGGAAAGAATGAGGGAGCTCGAAAAAGAAATCAAATTTATGAATGAAAAATAAAAGAAGAAAAATCGAGCAAGAAAGAAAAAAAAAAGAAAAGTTTAGGAAGTTTTGAAAAATTGAGAGCTTAAGGCAGAAGGGTGGAGTATGAGATTAAAAAAAAAAGAAAATAATTTGAAAGAATGAGTTTTGTGATGAAATTGGGTTGGTAAATTGAAAGTCTATGTACGTAAATTCTATTTGCTCAAGTCAAGTCACTTAATCCAAATTTTTCCTACCTTTACCAAAGAATACATTACAACCAAAGAGAAAGCCATTTTTGATTGTTAAATTGTACATACTTGAGTGGTAGAGATGTTAGACGATTTGTAAGCCTATGATAGTTCTACGTCATTGAATTGATTTGAGCGTATACACGTCTCATCCACTTTGAGAGTTGAGTGATACGCTATTTCTTGTGACTCGCGATGTGAATACTTAGATGAGTATTAATTATGCCAAATTTGTGATTGATGACTTTTTGATGAAGAATTGAATGTTTGCTATAATATGGATTTGATTGAGATTAAGTATTTATAGCGTTCTTGTGTGTTATATTTACTCCTTATGATTATTTTTCTTATTTTTGCTCGAGGACGAGCAATGGTTTAAGTTTGAGGGAATTCGATACGTGTAAAATATACGTGCATTTAGGGGCTTATTTTGATATATAATTGATGCATTTGCACGTATATTTAGTGTATTTTACTTGGCTTCCTTAGAAGGGCATGATACTGCGAATTCTTGTAATTTTTATAAAAAACGGAGCTAAAATGAGAAGATATTAGTTAGATGGCCCGGACAAGAATGACGAATGTGAAGAGACGATCATATAAGCGAAGAAAATGACGATAAGCAAGTCACACAGTCAGCCCGTGTGGATTCACACGACTATGTGAATGGTACTCGTGTGTTTTTACATATTTGTGCAACTTGTTTGATGGAAGAATGTCAGAGACGAAGTACACGACCTGGCCGTGTGAAATTACACGGTCGTGTGACTTGTTTGGACGAAAAACTGAGAGCAAAATGGTTTACACGGTTTGCCTGTGTGGTTTGCTCTGCGTCTGATTTTGTTTCCTAATTCCATCGGGACTCTAACAGTGATCTTTCAAAGCACTTATAAAAGGGGGTCCAAGCCTTGGATGAAAATATAACATCTTACATCTGAAAATACTAATCAATGAAGAACACCACAAGGCCTTTCGCATCTACGGAAGCACAAGGGTTCGAGACTTCGAAGAATGATCCATCCTGACAAGAAGGGTTCTATCTTTTTAGTTTAGATCTCTTGTTTGTACTTAGACGATGTCAAATTATTTGATTTCAAGTTTGTCTATAAATTTATTGTCAAATATGTTGGGCGAAATCATTCTGATCCTAGGGCATTGTTCGCCTTATTTTTAGCTTCACCGCAAGTGTACGGTGCAGTTTATAGAATAGGGTAAGCAAGGTCGTATCCACGGAGACTAAATAATTTATGCGCTAAGTATTGAACCAAGATAGTCTTATTTTTATTTAGACGATCGGAATTTGATGATTGTTGTATTGAGATTAAGACAATTTAAATCACTAAAACACAAGATTAAGATAATACAAATGATAGAAGTATCAAGATAATGAAATGGATTTCCGAGTTAAGGTTTCGATTAATAATCCTCTTGTTGTCCGGTTTAATCAAACCACATTATTATCAATATTCCTATAAGACGATCACAAAGCTATTTTATCCTCCCTCTCGAGATGCATATAAAACGTAGATTGAAATACTTATGCTAGCATCTCTACTCAACATGAAGCATTCAACTCCCAAAAGTTTAAAAGATCAAATATCCTCACAAATATTTACAAACCTCTCGATTCATGCAAATATTTGTGTCAAGTATTCAAGATCTAATATTGAAACTCATCTCTCGAATTATGAATCAATATATCAAACAAGTTAAATCATTGATCAAGTGATGAAACAAGAATAAGCTCAAAATACTCAAATAGGCTTCAAGATAATAACTTCAACTAAGATTAAAACATCCAACAAGAGTTTATTAATCTACTTCCAAAACCCTAATCTCAAGAGTTTAGCTACACTTGATTTCTAAACAACTTATAAACAAAGTGTTCAAAGCCATTACAAATGAAAATGAAAGATTGAAACTAAAAGAGAAGCAAGAAAAAACTTAGGAGAACGCGACAATCTCTCGATATATCTCCGTTCTTCAAGCTCCGATGCAACCCGATTGTCTCCTTGATATCATCTTCCAAGAGTTGACCCTTGTCTTGTGTTGTAGATCCCAAAAATGCCAAAATCCCCTTGTGTGCGCCCAAAAAAGCCTTTTTATACCCACCTTCAAGTTTAGGGCATAATGTTTTGCAGTTATGGGATTCAGTAGCAGATGCACGGTGGTGCGTCGAGCACGCGGCTACCCTGTTGAAATAATCCAAGTCTCTGTAGAGCGCACGGGTGGTGCGTCGGAGCACGGGCTACCCGTGCGCTATCCCGGTGAATTCATCCCTTCTCTGTAGAACGCACGGGTGGTGCGTAGAAGCGCGGCCTACCCATGAGCCAGGCAGAGGCTCAAATGTTCTTTATTCAGGGGTGCACGGGTGGTGTCTGAGGCACGCCCAACCCGTGTGCCCCATGTTTTTTCCTTTGACGCTCAACTTTCGCTCTTTTGTTTTGGCTTCACTTTTCGTATACTCACTCAATTCTCCGTGTTTCCACTTTGCTATCCTCGTATTCGTATTCAATTTGCTTCAAATATCATGCAATTCCTACAAAATAAGCAAAGTGTAATATCTTTTCCACAAAGAGTGAATATGTAACATTTAACGTGAGTATGTGCATGTTTGCCCATCATTATAGCCGAGAGAATACGCCTCAAAATACATGCAAAACTCACACCTATCAAAATCCCCCAAACTTAAATCGTTGACCGTCCCAATCAACAATGTTTAGAACACGATAAGGCACAACAGGAGATAAGAATAACAACGCACACGAGAACCCACAAGAAGATCCATATTGTTCGTCATGAATGTTGAGCACAACCCAATCAAGCCTCAAATATCTAATCAAAGAACACGCCTCAAGTAAAACAAAGTGAAATGCTCAATTCCAACTCTCAAAGTTAAGTGTATACTCTCATCTCACGAGGATAAAGGACGTGTTTACGCTCAAATCAATTCGATGTCGCAAAAATTACCATAGGCTTGTATTCGTCTCCTATCTCCGCCACTAGAGTGTATGCAATTTGTGAATCAAAAAGGACTTTCTCATTTGGTTGTAATGAAGGCTCTTTGGTTTGGGTAGGAAATTTTGGATAAAGTGACTCAAACTCGAGTATATAGACCGATGAGCATATCAATCATTTTCATTACAATCCCATATGCTACTCCAATCATCCCTCATTTTTATCAACTTTATTTATCTCCATTTCCTTTCTTTCTTTTTGAGAATCGCCTCAAATCACAATCCTTCGCCCCCCAAGTTTATCAACTTTTCAATCAATTTTTTTTTTCATTTGTGCATTTTCAACACTTCTTTTTCAACTTCTTTCCTTCCTCTTTTTGTTCCATTTAACCAAGTATGCCCACTTATCCTACTTTTCAATTCCCACCCATTCAACCTCATTCATTCTCTTTACTCAACGCTATACATTCGAGTTTAAGGTGATGGATATATTAAGATCATGGGTTAAATCTTGTGGTTATCAAAAAAATAGGCTATAGGCTCGACTTGGCTAACTAGGAATTTCAACATCTTTAGGTAGGTAAAAGGCTTGAAAGGCTAGCAAAGATGGCCTTTAATCACATTCACAATTCGCATACAACATGTGGCTTTGACAGAGATACCCAAGCAAGTTCTAGAATTTTAACAACATGAATGATACACTCAAATCACAACAAGACTGCACAAGATACAAGCAATAAAGGATCAAAAGCTCACAGGCTTGCAATTATGTAATTCAAAGCATCAAACCAAGTTTTCCATATCAACATGCTCAATGTCATCTATTTAAGGCTCAATCAACTCATAATCAACATCCAATCCCAACAATATGAATTTTCAATCAACACACAAACAACAAGTTGCAACATGCCCAAATAACTCACTCTCTAACCACTACGAAAGCAATAGACGTGCTAAAGCTATAAACGTGCTCTAATGCAAATGCAACCTAGAATGCTCTAATGCAACTATATGAAAACACGAAATGCATGATTTTTTTTTTGTATCCACACTTTTCATATATTAAAATACTATCTCTCCCCCAAACTTGAATGAAATTATAGTGTCTAAGGGAAAAATAGAATTTCAATAACGAAAAGTGGGGATATACTCGAATCATCGGTGGCGGCGGTGGGAAGTGGCCTTGGGAAATATGCCACATTTGTAATCGTTGGAGCACTTGCCACGTCTCCTCGGAACGCCGATCATAGAGCTCATTGAACGCGAGAAAATCAGCCCGATGTTGCCTCAAATCTTCCCCTGTTGCCTCGCCCTAACTCCTCTCCCTTGCCGACGCAAGTCCTCCCCAAACGCATATAACATGTCTTGAAAATCGAGTGCCGCATTGGGGCCCTCCACTATGAGAAGTACCGGGACGATCCCCGCTTTGAGAACGTCGGGGATAATCGCCTCCGTGTGAGGACTCGGGTATATCATATCCATTTGGGGGTGATGAGGTTCCACCCCATTTCTCTTCCATGTATCTCATCCTCCTCCGCCACCAAATCTTCCTCATCATCCCGAAGCCTTCAACTCTGCGCCTCTTCCTTGCATCTATAGCCTCTTAATTCGGTTATGTGCATCAGAGTTCATTAGGAAGTTGGTGGTATCCGTCAATGTATCGACTGTGGTGTATGGTGGGTTAGGCAACGGAAATGCAGCACCTTTCTTTTGTAGAAGTACCAATGTGTTGTCTTCGTTTGCTATGAACTTCATGTGGTGCAACGATGCCAAATTAACCCGAGTGATGCCTGGAATAGGCTCAAGCCTCGGAAATCGATGTTGAAATGCCCGGCAATAGGGGTAATGAGGCCCCCTATAGAAATCGTACCCCCTTCCCGCCTAGCTATCTCTGTTCTATTTGCCCCGCAAAATTGACGTACCGTGTTGTAGGGGTATTTGTGACCATACACCATAGTAGATATAGCTCCTTAGTAGTCATCCCTCCAATATTTTCTCGGGCGAACACGGAGGATGCGGACATACGTTGTATGTACCGAAAACTGGATTCGGATCAAGAGGCTTTGGCGATCCGTGCGGCAAAGATACAACATAGGCCCCGTTTGTGGTGTTTCCACAAGCATTCTCCAAAAGTCATATTGATCATAATGGGGCATCGGGCGGGTACGAGCGTTCGTTGGAACCTCAAAAATGGTATTCAATTGGGTCATAGACAGTTGTCTACGAACGTTCCCCAATTGGAAGCGTATCATGTATGGTTCAAAAGTCCCGCCTTGTTTGAGTACTTCCACGGTACTCAAAAACTCCAGTGTGAATCGTTTAAAGGTCGGTCACCTTCGGCTCATAAAATTGGTCCATCCGACCTTTGCGAAGAGACGCCAAACGTCCTCATGTATCCCCAAAGTTTGGGTACAGTCATCGTCGGCATAGCGGGATGGAGCTATTTGGCGACCCACCAAGCGATTCCATCGCTCAAGATCATCAGCGTTTGTCAAGTCAACCCCATATACCGCAGGACTGTTTTGGTCTACCTCTGGCGGTGCCACGTCTCGTTGTGCCGCCCCGCGTGCACGTCTCCTTCCACCTTGGGGATTTCTTCGCTCGGCCATGAAGGATTTGTACCTGAAATACATTCCATTAGCATCCCAGTATCATCAATGGCAACAACAAAGTAGGTGATTAATGCTAACATATTAGGTGATGCAAATTCACTTCCCTACTTTCACTTTGATCGATCAACTACCCCAAGCAAGCAAGAATTATGGCCATTCTAGAAAAGTATTAGCTCAAACAATCATTGGCCATGCCTTATTTATCAATATATCATCAAAAATCTCCTCAATTACACATGCCCACAAAGTGTTTGATAAATTGCCTTAAAGAAGATTTCATTCAAAACATAGCAAAAATATCAAAGCTAGCACCAATCATGATTCTCATTACATAATTGACAAGAAATTTGCAAGGAAAAACGATGCTCTTACCGGAATTTTCGAATTTCGAATCAAAGTGAAGAACTTGAACCCTATGTGCTTTATCTTCAATTTTCTTCAAGCAAACTTGAATACAATGCAACTTGTAGTTCTAATGTGATGGGGGAGTGATTAAATGGGAGGATTTAGGTGGAAAATGCAAGAAATTTTGAAGGCAAGGAAGTTTGAGAGATGGGCGCGCGATTTGGGGGATTTTGAGAAGAAGAGCAGTTTTAAAATTGCTCTCACTTATGCCCCTTCTGAAAGGCGCATGGGTGGTGCGTCGAAGCACGGGCTACCCGTGCGCCACCCCGGTAGAATTCCTAAACTCTCTGTAGGGCGCACGGGTGGTGTGCCAACGCACGGGTTACCCGTGCGCACCTGTACAGCAATTCAGGTAAATTGTTTTTTATTTTTTTGAAAACACACAAAAATGAAACAAAAACACACAAATCGCACTCATTAATAGAAACACGCATATCAAATCACTCAAATCACACAAAATTGAAACTAAACACACACAAAAAATGAAAGTCACACGAAAAAAACGTTGGGTTGCCTCCCAACAAGCGTTATATTTAACGTCTTTAGCTTGGCCTTTGTTTTGTTAAATTACGTCGCCCAAGGTGGTGGATGTCACCTCTTCTTGATTTCCTCGGTGGAAGTAGTGCTTAATCCGTTGGCCGTTTACCATGAAAGTCTCACCTTCTTTTGTCAACAATTCTACAATCCCGGTGGATTCAATACTTTCTTTATCACGAATGGCCCCACCACTTAGACTTGAGTTTTCCCGGGAAAAATTTAAGGCGTGAATTGTATAGATGCACTGGTTCTCCCAGCAAAAACTCTCTTTTCTTGATCATCTTATCATGCCACCTCTTGGTTCTTTCTTTATAAATTCGGGAGTTTTCGTAAGCTTCATCCCGAAACTCTTCCATCTGATTCAAATGGAGCAACCTTTCCTCGCCGGCTTTCTGAAAATCCATATTTAGCTTTTTGACTGCCCAGAATGCCTTGTGTTCTAACTCCACCGGTAAATGGCACGATTTCCCGAAAACAAGTTGATAGGGGAATGTTCCCAACGGAGTCTTATATGCTGTCCGGTATGCCCACAAAGCGTCATCCAATTTTAACGCCCAATCTTTTCGGTTGATGTTCACCGTCTTTTCAAGGATTTGTTTGATCTCCCCGTTAGCCACTTCTGCTTGTCCATTGGCTTGTGGATGATATGCCAATGCAACTTTATGTTTGACCCCATATTTTGCCAACAAGTTGCTCATCAATTTGTTTACAAAATGCGACCCTCCATCACTAATTAAAGCTCTTGGAGTGTCGAATCTAGTAAAGATGTTTTTCTTAAGGAATCGCATTACAACCTGAGCATCATTTGTTTTGGAAGGAATCGCCTCTACCCAACGGGATACATATTCCACCGCAAGTAGAATATATTGATAACCCGAAGATGATGGAAATGGGCCCATAAAATCAATCCCCCACACATCGAACAACTCCACTTCGATTACATTGGTCATTGGCATCTCGTGTTTCCTTGAAATGTTTCCCATTCGGCCGACACCGATCACATTGTTGCACAAACAAATAACGATCGTTAAATAAAGTGGGCCAATATAGCCCACTCTGCAATACCTTCGCCCGGTGCGAGTAGGGCCAAAATGTCCGCCAGAGGAGCGGAGTGACATCTGTTGTAGGACTCCTCCCATTCTTCTTGAGGTACGCATCTTCTTATGATTTTTTCCGCGCACCTCTTAAAGAGTAGGGATCATCCCACATGTAGAACTTTACATCATGTAAGAATTTCTTCTTTTGATACGGTGATAGATCCGGAGGTAGAACTCCGGCAGCCAAGTAGTTGACAAAGTCCGCATACCACGGAAACTTTGCCTCAAGCATGAGTAATCGTTCATCAGGAAACTCCTCTTTTATTAATCCCGTACTTCCTTTTGCTCCCTCTTGATTTTCTAATCGCGACAAATGGTTTGCTACCACGTTCTCGCATCCTTTCCGGTCCTTGATTTCCACATCAAACTCTTGCAATAATAAGATCCATCGAATCAACCTCGGTTTCGCATCCTTCTTGTCAAAGAGGTATTTGATAGCCGCATGGTCGGTATGCACAATCGTTTTCGTCCCGATCAAGTAAGATCGGAATTTATCAAATGCGAAAACAATCGCCAACATCTCTTTCTCGGTTGTGGTATAATTCTTGAGCACTGGCCCAACGTTCGACTTGCATAATAGATGGATCTCAACAATTTTTCCTCTTTTGACCGAGAATGTGCCCCCAACCGCAAAGTCGCTTGCATCACACATCATCTCAAATGGTTGACTCAATCTGGGCGACAAGTATAGGTGCGGTCACCAATCTTTGTCTTCAACGTTTGAACGCCCGCAAACATGCATTGGAAAAAATAAAAGCGACATCTTTTTCTAGCAATTGGCTCGAGGGCTTAGAGATTTTAGAAAAGTCACGGATAAACCTTCAGAAAATCCGGCATGGCCCAAAAAGCTCGAATGGCTTTCGTTTGTAGGAGGTGGTAACTTCTCAATTGCTACAATCTTTGCCCGATCAACTTCCAAACTGCGGAAGAGACTCGATGACCCAAAGACAATACCATCGCGTACCATAAAAATGACACTTTTCCCAATTGAGTACCAGGTTAGTCTCCTCACATCGTTGTAAGACTAAGGAAATATTGTGAAGACAATTATCAAAAGAATTACCGAACACAGAGAAATCATCCATAAATACCTCCATAACCTTTTCAATTAAATCATGAAATATAGCCATCATACAACGTTGGAAAGTGGCCGGTGCATTACATAACCCAAATGGCATGCGACGAAATGCAAATGTACCATAAGGACACGTAAATGTCATTTTTTCCTGATCTTCTGGTGCAATCATGATTTGATTATACCCGGAATAACCATCTAAAAAGCAATAATAGTCGTAACCTGCCAAACGATCCAACATCATATCGATAAAGGGAAGAGGAAAATGATCTTTTCGAGTGGCGTCATTAAGTTTTCTATAATCAATACATATTCGCCACCCGGTAACAATTCTAGTAGCAATTTGTTCCTCATTCTCATTAGTCACAACTGTTACCCCCCTTTTTTCGGCACCACTTGTACCGGACTTACCCATGAACTATCAGATATAACATAAATGATCCCGGCATCCAACCATTTCAACACTTCCTTCCTAACCACATCTTGCATGATAGGGTTTAGTCGTCTTTGGTTTTGCACTGATGGTTTATAAACATCTTCCATCCGAATTTTATGCATCACAATGGATGGACTTATGCCTTTTAAATCGAGTTATAGACCATCCTAGTGCCGACTTATGTTTTCGTAAAACCCTTAACAGTTTATCAAGTTGAGTAGGAGTGAGAAGAGATGAAACGATTACCGGATTTGCATTATTTGCCCCAAGGAATGCATATTTGAGGTGTTCGGGTAATTGCTTGAGTTCCGGAGTTGATGTTGCTATTTCAGGGTCACGCACGGGTTGCCCGTGCTCCAGCGCACGGCCCGTGCGCTCTCCAGAGACTTCAACTCTACCCTCAGCATCACGCACGGGTTGCCCGTGCGTGGACGCATGGGTGGTGCGTTTCTGCAAGTTTGGCTCCCTTATTTCTAGCTTTGCGTTCTCGCCTCTTGCGCTCTTAGGTAGTTCCTGCATATGATCTAAGGCACAAACATAGTCGTACAACTCTTGGTTATCAAAATCAAGTACAACACTCGACATTGAGCACGAGTGGGTTAGACCAAATTCTAAATCATCTGTAGACAATGTATGATCAACATAATCCTCAATGCATGAACTAACTATATCCAAAAAATTACAATTCTCCACCGAATCATGAAATTTCATTGCCTTATATATAGAAAATAAAACATTCTCATCATTAACACGTAATGTGAGCTCTCCTTTTTGCACATCTATTAAGGCTTTACCCGTGGCTAGAAAAGGACGTCCGAGTATCAGTGGAACGTCTCGATCTTCTTCCATATCCAGAACCAAGAAATCCACGGGGAATATAAATTTATCAACTTTTACCAATACGTCTTCAATAATTCCCTCGGATACGTAAGTGATCGATCTACAAGTTGCAATGTCACCGTAGTTGGCTTCACGTCGCCTAATCCAAGCTTCCGAAAAATGGACAAAGGCATCAAATTAATACTTTCCCCAAATCACATAACGCTTTATTAAAGAAATTACCACCAATAGCACAAGGATAGTGAAACTCCCCGGATCTTTCGATTTTGTGGTAGCTTTCTTTGGATAATCGCACTACATTCTTCCGTCAAATTCACCGTTTCAAAGCTTGTCATCCTCCGCTTTTTCGACATAACATCCATAAGAAATTTCGCATAGTTTGGCATTTGTTCTAGTGCGTCGCAAAAAGGAATGTTAATGTGCAATTTCTTAAATATATCAAGGAATTTGGCAAATTGATCATCAAGCTTTTTCTTTTGAAATCTTTGAGAAAGGAAGAGATATAGGCAACTTAGATATATTCGATTTAGATGATGATTTTAGCTTCTCACCATTTTGTTTGTTCCGCCTCTTTGTTCTCTTCTTTCCTATTTTCTTCAATATCATCCTTCAACACGGATTCTCCCGCTTCGGCCTCGATGCTTCATCCGAAAGTTTGATTCCCGCATTTTTCTTTAGGTCCCTCATATTCTGTCACCGCCAGAAACGAATCGCCTTGCATTGTTCCTTAGGATTCATTTCCGTATTACTTGAAATTGACCCTTGTGATGTTGACCACCCACAATTGTAGCCAATTGACCCATTTGGGTCTCAGTTCTTTATCGAGCTTGTCACTTGTTGTTCTATCTTATCCATCCTAGAGTCTTGCTTAGCGAGGCGGCTCCTCGTATCATTCATGAATGCATTAGATTGATTTATGAAGGAGGTGAGTGCATCTTCCAACGACGATTTGCCTTCCCCATTTCCGCCTCCACTTGAAGCATTAAATCCCGGCGGAGGTTGTAACACATTCTTTGTATTTGCGTAGGAAAATTTTTCATGATTTCTCAACCCTGGATGGTAGTGCGTTGGGTTTGAATTATTCCGGAAATTGTTGAAATTCCGGTTATTCACATAATTTACCTCTTCCATCGGATATAGAAGAGCTTCACTACTCATGCTCGTGCTTCTTACGCCCCTTCGTAAATACACTCAATTGAGTTGTCAAAGCCGCTACTTGTGCCGTCAATGTTTTAATTGGAGTGCAATCCGAGATTTTGGCTACTCGTTGTACATTAGATCTTTCGGATGGCCACTGTAATCTGTTCATGGCCATTTCTCAAGACGTTCAAGGCATCTTGTGGAAACCTTGCCAACAATGCTCCTCCCGGCATCCACAAATGCCCTCGTCATCCCCATTAAACCATTGTAGAAGAAACATAATGTTGATCCTCCGGAAACCCATGTTGTGGTTATCTACGTAACAAATCTCGAAACCTTTCCCAAGCCTCATACAAAGGCTCGAGTCGAATTGTCGGAATTGAGTAATCTCGCTTTTGAGTGCAAAGTTTTGCTCGGTGGAAAGAATTTAAACAAGAACTTTTGGCTCGATTCGTCCCATGTGCTTACACCGCCTTGCGTCAAAGTACCCAACCAATTTCTCGCCTTATCCCATAAAGAGAATGGGAACAGGCGCAATCTTATGGCGTCATCCGAGACTCCATTCATTTTGATCGTATTGCATATTTGGATAAAATGTGCAAGGTGAGAGTTAGGATCTTGATTCTTGAACCCCCAAACGATTCTGTTGCACCATA
Source organism: Rehmannia glutinosa (assembly GCA_016081115.2). Classification (NCBI taxonomy): domain Eukaryota; kingdom Viridiplantae; phylum Streptophyta; class Magnoliopsida; order Lamiales; family Orobanchaceae; genus Rehmannia; species Rehmannia glutinosa. The sequence goes on along the minus strand of JABTTQ020000556.1, from coordinate 133,466 downwards.
TTGATCGATCTTTTTGAACTCGAAGTTGGTGGCATTGATAGGAATATGGGCAATACCACCGTAATTACGATTCGTTTGTGGTCGAAAGTAATCACGAATGGCTTCTTTGTCAGGAACCGGTATCGGTAACTCGTTTCCACTATTGTTTGCCGGTATTGGTAACTCATTCAAATCCCCCATTATCGGATTGTGTTGTCTTTCAGCCCGTCTAGTGGTAGCACTGATTCTTCTCGCGAAAGCCTCGACTTCCGGTATAAGCGGTATCAAGTCCCCTTGTCTCGAGCGCGTGTTCATGCACTACCTGGACCGAACTAAAAGAAACAAGTCAAATAATGAAGAATTAAAGTGAATCCAAAATGTAAAAATAAAATTGTCTAAATTAAAATTAATTCTATCTATCGCAATATTAGCACCAAAAATTGTATTATTCCCCGAATCAGCTAAAACCTTGTTCGCCTTATTTTTAGCTTCACCGCAAGTGTACGGTGTAGTTTATAGAATAGGGTAAGCAAGGTCGTATCCACGGAGACTAAATAATTTATGTGCTAAGTATTGAACCAAGATATTCTTATTTTTATTTAGACGATCGAAATTTGATGATTGTTGTATTGAGATTAAGACAATTTAAATCACTAAAACACAAGATTAAGATAATACAAATGATAGAAGTATCAAGATAATGAAATGGATTTCCGAGTTAAGGTTTCGATTAATAATCCTCTTGTTGTCCAGTTTAATCAAACCACATTATTATCAATATTCCTATAAGACGATCACAAAGCTATTTTATCCTCCCTCTCGAGATGCATATAAAACGTAGATTGAAATACTTATGCTAGCATCTCTACTCAACATGAAGCATTCAACACCCAAAAGTTTAAAAGATCAAATATCCTCACAAATATTTACAAACCTCTCGATTCATGCAAATATTTGTGTCAAGTATTCAAGATCTAATATTGAAACTCATCTCTCGAATTATGAATCAATATATCAAACAAGTTAAATCATTGATCAAGTGATAAAACAAGAATAAGCTCAAAATACTCAAATAGGCTTCAAGATAATAACTTCAACTAAGATTAAAACATCCAACAAGAGTTTATTAATCTACTTCCAAAACCCGGAAATCTCAAGAGTTTAGCTACACATGATTTCTAAACAACTTATAAACAAAGTGTTCAAAGCCATTACAAATGAAAATGAAAGATTGAAACTAAAAGAGAAGCAAGAAAAACTTAGGAACGTCGACAATCTTTCGATATATCTCCGTTCTTCAAGCTCCGATGCAACCCGATTGTCTCCTTGATATCTCCTTCCAAGATTTGACCCTTGTCTTGTGTTGTAGATCCCAAAAATGCCAGAATCCCCTTGTGTGCGCCCCCAAAAGCCGTTTTATACCCACCTTCAAGTTTAGGGCATAATCTTTGCAGATTATGGGATTTCAAATGCGCAGACGACGGTGGTGCGTCGGGAGCACGGGCTACCCGTGCGCCACCCTGTTGAAATAATCCAAGTCTCTGTAGAGCGCACAGGTGGTGCGTCGGAGCACGGGCTACCCGTGCGCTATGCCGGTGAATTCATCCCTTCTCTGTAGAACGCACGGGTGGTGCGTAGGAGCGCGGCCTACCCATGCGCCATGCAGAGGCTCAAATGTTCTTTATTCAGGGGTGCACGGGTGGTGTCTGAGGCACGCCCAACCCGTGTGCCCCCTGTCTTTTCCTTAGACGCTCAACTTTCCCTCCTTTTTTTTTGCTTCACTTTTCGTATACTCACTCAATTCTCCGTGTATTCGTATTCAATTTGCTTCAAATATCATGCAATTCCTACAAAATAAGCAAAGTGTAATATCTTTTCCACAAAGAGTGAATATGTAACATTTAACGCGAGTATGTGCATGTTTGCCCATCATTATAGCCAGAAATACGCCTCAAAATACATGCAAAACTCACACCTATCAGGCATAATCAAAACTGTGGATTCCTATATTGTGTTCTATTATATGAATTCGAATGTTTATTTCTTGTATATTTTTCTGATCAATATTTGCATGTCATATTTATTAGTTCATAATTCGGGAGATGTGTTGTACGAAAATCGAATTTAGACATAAACGAGTATAGAGTCTAGAGACTTATAACTGTTTGTGGGGAGTACTTCAATTCAAAGATCTTTTGGAAGTTGATATTAATTGTTGAGTAGGTCTGCTAGCAATTGATATTAATCAACTGTTTATTTGCTTCGAAAGAGGAATAAACTAAATTAGGAATTGAACCCATATAAACACGTAAATTGGTTTTGATGAAACATTAATTGGATTTAATATTGAAGAAGCATGTTGAAATTATGTGTCTAGGGTTACTTTCGTACTTGTTAAAACTTGTGAGTTCGGGTCTTAGAAATATATATATTTTATTTGTTAATTTAGGATTAGTTTAAATAAATAAATTTCTGATTTTCGACCGCTTAAAAAAATTGGAATACGATATTTACTATAGCCTAAGTGTTTCGTATTCAATCCCTGAGGAATAGGACCTTTGCTCGCTGCTATCTGGTAGCTACAATGTACACTTGCAGTTTAGTGAAAATATTTTCACGATCATTAAGAAATACAAAGATGAATTTAAGGTAATTGAGTGATTTTTTATGAGGTTTTATAGATTGATCATAAATGTACTTATGTTATAAATTTAGTGAATTATTAATTAGCACATTGTCCTTGAGTTGCACCATTTGGAGAGGTACTAGCTTGGTCATTTTTCTAAATTTTGATGTGGTCCTAAAAAATGAAAAAAGGCAAAGTGGACAATTGAACTCAAAACTAGCAACTCAAGGTGGACAATTTTGATGGGGAGGTTTTGTAAAAATATAGAACTAAAAAATATTTTTGTTATGAACAAGTGACCAATAACCGATATACTGCATAAATAAGTAACAAGTTCATAAGCTCAGCCTCTACTACACAATTGATCTATGTTAAATTCATGGTGTCCATATACTTCATCTCCCTCTTAATCCTCCTTGTGTTTCTCTACACACTAACGCCTTATTTCCTTGGTAAACTTCAAAAATTTCCCCCAAGTCCTCTTATTTCCCACTATCTTTTCAAGAAACCTCCCCATCGATCCTTTGCCAAAATATCGAACAAATATGGTAATATCATATTACTCCAATTCGGTTCTCGGCCCGTCCTCCTCGTGTCTTCCCCCTCTGTAGCAGAGGAATGTTTCACGAAAAACGACATCGTCTTCGCTAACCGTCCTAGGTTGTTTGCTGGCAAGCACCTTGGTTATAACTACACGATGCTCAATTGGGCATATCGTACGGTGACAACTGGCGCAACCTAAGACGCATAGCTTCTGTCGAAATCTTGTCCACTAATTGCATCCAAATGTTTGCGGACATGCGGAGAGATGAGATCCGTTCCCTCGTTAAGCGTCTCACTGGAGACGCCAGCAAGGAAGAGTACAAAGTAGTTGAAATGAAATCGGCTTTTTTGAAATGATGTTGAACATTATGATGAGGATGATTGCAGGAAAACGTTATTACAACAACGACGATGACTGATGACACCCGAGCCGAGCTGGAAGAAATTAATCCACGTCATCAGTCCAGTGCATACCTGATTGGGGGATCTACAGATGACGTCAATAACGGTGCTTTCGGTGACACGTCATGAATTAGGCTCGCCCGCTACCGAGCCCAACCGCAACATGGTGCGAGCCCCGAGCCCAAATTTCGGCGGGAAACGCATGCGCGATGACAGACTCATAAAAATAATCACTTGCCCATGCTTAACACTTTATTGGTATCAGAAACTGCCACATGTCAGAAAGTTATAAAGAGAAGTCGACAAGTGGCAAGATTTGACTGACATGCACAATTAGAGAGGGACATGTGTCCTTCTTCAATTATTTTACTAATTGATGACTAGTTAGTGCAAAGATGACTATTGTAAACCCACTTACTCAAGGGGTATAAAAAGTCTCATAGAGAGATTGTATGAGGGGGACCGAAAAAAGAAAGAAAAGAGAAAAAGCAAGACTGTAAGAAAGACCGACCCCAATAATTCGGCTCGGCATTATGCAAAAAAGGCAGAATTAGCCATAAATAAATATACGTTACGCACGCTTATATTTCCACGTGTTGAATCTTTTACATATCTTTGCTTGTTGACCAAAATGCACGTCAACAAATTGGCGCTAGAAGGAGGGCACCGTATTGGTCCAGTCAAAGTTCCAAGCAAAAAAGCAAGTAAGTGAAAACCAGGTAAAGTTTAACGTTTATCCTTTTCGTAATAGACAAAATGAGTCAACAGTCGAGAAAATCTCGTTTGACTGAAGAGCAACACTTGAACAACCAAACTGGCCAAACTACTAATGGTCAAAATATGCTCCAAACAGAAGCAGGGAGCACTACGTTATTTCCTTTCGCTCAACTCATTACCAACCCAACTTTTGTACAGCAAATGAACCAACTCATATCACAAACTCTTGCTACCACAAACTCTCAAGCACCTCCTCCACTCCTTGCAAATACTAACCCACTCAACCCACAACTAAATGTTAATATTAATCCTCAAGTCCCCTGGGCCTCTTCACAATGAAGCCCAAGAAGCGATTCGAGGTAATGAGCAGTAGCGTCGCCCGTAATAGAAGCGGCCGCGAAGATGTGGAAGGGCAAAGTCGTGTAGCGGAATCATTATCGAGCCAACACGACATCGCCGCGTTTTCGTGTTATTTGGACGACTAAGAATTGATCCTTTACGCCCGGCCCGATCAATAAGTTCCCGACTCCGGTTTCGGATGAACAGAATCGCTAGGGTCAACTGGACCCAAGGCCCTAATCGTGGCGGGAAAGGGATATAAAGGTTCAACGCCCGCTTCGCCGTCGTTTGAATGGATTAGAAGGCGGTGCGGAAGGCGAACCGTATCAAAGACCACCCCAAGCGACGAACCAACTTTCTTTGTTATGTCGCCATTCTCCCCGGTATCCTGGCGACCCCACTACCACCGGTTGAAAATTTCCCAAGTCGGTCTATACAATGGGGAAACCGACCCAACCACTCACGTCCATAAGTACTTAGCATGGATGGAATCAGACAGATCTAGCGATGCTATCCTCTGCAGGCTTTCCCATCGACTGGGGCGACCGAGCCCACCGTTGGTTTAGGACCCTACCACAGGGATCCATTCGGCATGGGAGATCGGTCTCCGCTTTACGACGCATTTCTTAACGTCCAAAGTCCAAGTCGCACCTAAGGATTCCCTCGTAAACATCAAACAAGGAAAGATGAGCCCCGAAAAGCTATATCTCTCGATTCAATAAGCAAGTTCGAGAGATGGAACCGTGTCGGATGACGCCATTTTAATTGCAGCCATGGCTGGCCTTGCCCCGAAACTTGGTTTAACTACTCTATCCATGAATCGGGCGACCTCGCACCAAGAATTTCGATCCGTGCGGAACGCCATATTTTGCGCGGAGGAAGCCATGGCGATGAATCGCCCGTCTGCCGACCACTGGGGGTGAGAAAGGACGGAAGGAAGGAATCGCATTGGACCGGGGTCGGGATTTAGACCATTCTCGGAAAACCCGACCACGGATTTAGGGCTCGCCAAGAGGCGAGGCAAGTCGCCGCTGGCGAGGATTGAGCCGCAAAATTAGATTCACGTCGATCTTCGTGCCTATCATAAATCGATAGGTCACGATACTAATGAGTGCCGAGATCTAATTAGGGAAATTATGCGTGTTGTTCGACAGGGTAGTCTCAAAAGGTGCGTTCATGAACTACCGCCCCGCCAAGATCGGCTCGTGGTGTCAACCCGGAGCGCATAACAAATCCGGCTCTCCGCCGCCGCCACTAGCTGAAAATCAAGGTAGGGAGATCCTCATGATGTCGAGTGTGAACCGAATTAACACTAACACGACCAAAGATAGCCGCTCAGCAGAAAAGAAAAGGGCGATGTCGACAAAGCCACCCATGCCGAAAGACAAGTTCGGTGGCGAAATCAAAAGGCCAACCCACCGCCATTTTGTGTTCTCTCGATGTGGATGCCGACCAGGTGGTCCACCCACATTCGGACCCCTAGTCATTCTCACCGATTTTGGGTATCCCGATTCATAGAATTTTGATCGACTCGCGCGCTACTCATCGGTCATTTACGTCCGAGCCTTTCGAAGGTTGAACGTGGACGATAGCTATATCCGCCCATGCAACGATAGCATTCTGGGGTTCGGAGGAGAAAGAATAGTTCCGCTTGGAGAAGTTGACTTGCCCATCCAAATGGGACATGGGTTACATAAACGGACCGTCATGACAACATTTAAAATAATCAACGCCGATTCGGAGTACAATGCTATCATTGGGAGGCCATTGCTTTGTCATCTAAAAGCAGCCGTTTCAATATATCATTTTTGTATAAAATTCCCAACATCTGAGGGCGAAGCTCTACATAAGGGGAATCAAAGGGAGTCACGAGAATGCTCTCTCAAACTCCGACCGGTGGAGATTAACATGATGGAACGAGGAAAAACCAGTGGGACCACACAAGGCGATCCCCAGCCAAAAAAGGAGCCCGAGCGGAAAGTGGTGATCATTCAGGAGTACAATCCCGGTCGTCGACCTCGGAAGGAACCAATGATGGAAGAAGGCGGCCGCGACCAAGAACGAGTCGGCTCATCAAGATGAGTTTCCCTGCAGATCAAAGAGGGGCGAGCAAGAAGAAAAGAAAATGGGCGGAACCAGTAGAACAGGTTGATACAATCAATATCGGAAGGCCAAACGAGGGGCCCCAATTACGTATTGGTCATGATCTCCCAGAACCATACCGAACCGAGTTGATTGAGTTTTTGGGAAATAATCTCGACGTCTTCGCATGGACTCATGCAGACATGCCCGGAATTGACCCTAAGCATGCATGCCACCACCTTAATATTGATCTAACGTTCCGCCCAGTTATTCAGAAAAGGCGCAAACTCGGCCCTGACAGACAAACAGCACTCGAGGCCGAGGTTAACAAGTTGATAGATAATCAATTCATCCGGGAAGCCCTCTATCCCCGATGGGTTGCCAATCCTGTTTTGGTAAAGAAAAGCAATGGCCAGTGGCGCCTGTGCGTGGATTTTACCGACCTGAATAAGGCATGCCCTAAGGACAGTTATCCATTACCAAATATTGACTATATGGTGGATGCCACGGCGGGACACGAGCTGATGAGCTTCATGGATGCATACTCGGGTTACAACCAAATATGAATGCACCCAGAAGACGAAGAAAATACATCATTCTTCTCTGCTCGTGGAATTTACTGTTACAAGATGATGCCCTTCGGGTTGAAGAATGCTGGTGCGACCTACCAAAGGTTAGTAAATAAGATGTTTGAGAAAATGATAGGTCATTCTATGGAAGTCTATGTAGATGACATGTTGGTAAAATCACTGTACATATCCGATCATCTAAACGATCTTAATAAAATGTTTGCTGTTTTGAGAGAGTACAAGATGATGTTAAACCCGAGAAAGTGTACGTTTGGGGTCGGCTCGGGTAAATTTTTGGGTATATGGTCAGCCAAAGGGGAATCGAAGCTAACCTGCATAAAAATAAAAGCCATCATCGATCTAGAACCCCGAACTCGTAAAAGGGTACAAAGCCTAATAGGCCGATTGGCGCCCTTTAACCGATTTGTTTCACGATCCACAGACAAGTGCAAACCTTTCTTTGAAATTATAAAAAAGAGCAAAATTTTTGAGTGGACCGAACAAGCACTGATCGCTTTGAATCCCTCAAACAAGACCTTTCTTCAATTCCTATATTGCAAAAACCAACCCCAAGGGAGGACTTGTATTTGTACTTGGCGGTATCCGAATACGCCATCGCCGGTATTAATTAGGTGGATGGTTCTATTCAACATCCTATCTATTACACCCGTCAAGCGTTACATGACGCCGAAGCTACGATATCCGCCAATGGAAAAGTTGGCTTATTCATTAATCAATGCGGCGCGAAACTCCGCCCATATTTTCTAGAACACAAGATTATAGTCTTGACGAACTACCCACCGAAGCAAGTACTACACCGACCGATACTTACTGGATGATCAAAATGGGCCGTCAAACTCGATCGATTTGATATTATATACGAACCACGTACAACAATAAAAGGATGTGGCTTTAGCCGACTTTGTGGCAATTCACACCTTCCATACAATTGGAAGTTATGGAAGACCAAGAATGGAAATTATTTGTTGACCCCGCTCTTCCACCGCAGTCGGCGAGCGGGGCGGAATCGTGATAATCAATCCAAATGAAAAATGCTCTTTGCCGACCGAAATGCGATTTCGATTTCCCATAGCAACAACAACGGCCGAATATGAGGCACTTCGGCAAAGCTTAGATATGGCAAAGATCTATTGCCTAAAACAACTATTGGTACACGGTGATTCTTAGCTGGTCGTTCATCAAATCAACGGTGAGTACGAAGCAAAAGAGCAAAAAATCGCGCAATATTTGGACTTGGTCAAGAAGAGATTATCACACTTTAAGACGAAAGTCTTACATGTACCCCGAGCCGAGAACATGTAGGCAAATGCCTTAGCTCGGCTCGGTTCCTGCCAGGGGCGGATGCCATCGCGGATGTCACTTTGTCACACAACTAATCGCCCCGTCACTTGGCGCAAAAAGGATATATACAATCAAAACCGCCGAGCGGACTGGATGACCCCAATCATTCAATATTTAGAAAAAAGGAGTTCAACCCGAAAACAAAGGTGAAGCCAGAACACTACGAACTCAAGCCGCTCGGTTTACACTAGTAGATGGCATCCTATACAAAAGAGGATACTCCGTACCACTCCTACGGTGCCTTTCCGGAGCAGGATGCGGATTATGCACTTGAGAGGTTCACGAGGGAATATGCGGAAACCACGCCGGGGGCCGACATTAGCTTATAAATTAATACGACAAGGATACTATTGGCCATCCCTAAAAAAGGATGCAACCGATCTCGTCAAAGATGCGAAAGGTGCCAAAAAATTCGCACCACAAAAAGTTAGATATCATCCTGAGCAACTTTCCTCCGTATTTAGCCCATGGCTGTTTGCCAAGTGGGGAATGGACCTTATCGGACCACTCCCCACTGGCAAAGGGGGCGTCAAGTATGCCATTGTGGCGGTGGATTATTTCACAAAATGGGCGAGCGGGCCTGCAGCGAAATAGATGAAGAAAAGATTGTGAGCTTTGTATGGAAGTCCATTATCTGTAGATTCGGGATACCACATTCGATTGTTACAGACAATGGGAAACAATTCGATAACCGGAGGTTTCGAAATTTTTGTGAAGGTTTCCACATCAAAAATCATTTCTCAACTCCATACCATCCCCAGTCGAACGGACAAGTTGAGGCCGTTAATAAAATACTCAAGTATACCTTGAAGGCGAGATTGGAGGAATCTAAAGGTAATTGGCCGGAGGAATTACCCGGTGTACTGTGGTCATACAGAACGATGCATCGAACAGTCCTTTGGAGAAACACCTTTTTCTTTGGATTATGGAACCGAGGCGGTGATTCTGTTGAGATTGGAGCCCTACCTTGAGTGCAAATTTTTCCGAAGACGGGCAATGAGGTGCGCTCCGAGCCGAGCTAGATCTCGCTCAAGAAAAAGACGCAGATCTTTGAGATGAAAAACGCCGTGTATAAACAAAGGAGTGAGAGGTACTACAATTCGAAAGTAAAGGAAAGGAGATTTGGTCGGCGATCTTGTACTAAAAAGATAACGGTGTTGAACCCAATCCATTGAAGCCCACACCTGGGAGGCCCATTAAAGGTCGACCCACGTCTTGTCGGCGGAGCGTACCGGCTAGAATACTTGAGTGGAGAAAATTTATGCATCCATGGAATGTAGCATACCCGAAAAGATACTATCAATAAAGATCTCGGTTAACGATCCGGATAGGATTCCAGGGAATTATCCTTTCATCTCGATATTCTGAGCTCTCTAAAGAAGGGCGAAATTTTTACTCACCTCGGCTCGTGCGGGACAAGAAAAATCGCCTCACCGTTGGTGAATGCCAAATCACCTCGGGTACATCCCTTGCGCGTTGAAAAAGGGCAACTCGCCCACAAGGCGGATCTATCCTTCAAAACAAAATAAAGACTCGATGTACACACCGAGCACAAAACAAAGACTTGGTTACGCACCAAGCACAAAATAAAGACTCGATGTACACACCGAGCACAAAACAAAGACTTGGTTACGCAAAAGCACAAAATAAAGACTCGATGTACACACCGAGCACAAAATAAAGACTTGGTTATGCACCAAGCACAAAATAAAGACTCGATGTACACACGAGCACAAAACAAAGACTTGGTCGCACTTTGCACAAAACAAGGACTCGATGTACACACCGGCACAAAATGAAGACTTGGTTTATACACCAAGTACCAAATACAAAACAAAGATCGGGGTCATATACTATTGAGTACGAAAATCAATTAAGGCGAGTAAAGTCCTTATTCGGAAGCACTGGGAACCGAGCCCCATACTTGGGAATATAAAAGGAAAAAGAAGAAAGGCAACAATCTTACAAAAAGGAGAAGAGCTAAGCATATGCAAGAAGCTTAAAACAAATACACAGGTGATAGAAAGAAGAGTTCATTTCTACTACAAAAGTATTTACACAGTGAAGGCCGGAGCCCATTACATCCCAAGTCACCTATCTACAAGTACATATGAAAGCTTGTAAATAAAAAGGCGACGAAGATCAAGACCGAGCGGGGAATTTCAACGGACCGGAGGCGACTTCTTCAACGTCCGGGAGGAGGAGAGCCCGAACATTAGGAGCCTCGGCAAAGTTCGGCCGAAGAGCATCGAGATCGGCCTCCCGGAGGGCCAAATCTTCTTCAAGGCAACAAATTGATCCGCTTTAAACGAATCAAGAATTTCTTTGAGGATGGTCGCGTGGCGCGAGTTAACATAAATGCATACTCTTGAGTCCTTGTAAGCTTCAACGGCCGTGTGTGAGCTTCCTCAATTTGCCGTGGGCGCGCTTCTTTGCCTCTCTGCGCACATCGGCTAGACGCCTCTCCATTTCCTCGACCCGGCGGTGGCGGACGTTCGGCTCGACAACCTTAGCCCTAAGCTCTTCTTGACCACCTGCGGGCCCGTCTCGCTCCGCCTCGGCCTCGCAGTTTCTCTCTCGAGTTGGCCCGAGCCGTAGCCTCATCCGCTTGAGTCTTTAACGATTCTTGTACCCTTGAAGGGTAGCATAGGCCTCCTGCAGTCCCCGTGCCGCCTTTCCCGGATCGGCATATTTTTCTCCACTCACGAGTTCCCCCGATTGCATGCCATAGAAGCCCAATCATCCGCCCGACATCCCCATGGCGTCTTCAATTTGTTCTTTGAAGCGATCTCCGAGCGGACTGCTCGATACCTTTTTCGGGCACGAGTCGGGACACTCATCGCGGCCCGACCCGCCTCCGGTAAAACTCTTGACTGCTCCTCCATCGGTGTGGCGCATTGGACAAATTCCACAAACCATCGAGGGCGTAGTCCAATCATCCCCTCGCAATATTCATCTCTCACCTGCTTTGGAGGGATGAAGTGACCTTCCCAGCCGAGGTCATCCGAGAAAGTTCGCGGACCTCCCCTTCCGGCCTGTTCGGGATGCTCCGTGCGCCGTTTGACCAACCCTTGATCCGCTCGGGCTCCTCCATCTCAATCCCTCCTCTTCTCCTTTGAAGAGGAGGCTCCACTGCCTCCGGCACTCCATCAGCGGGACGTTTACCGGTCCGGATATCTGCTCTCCGAGCCGCCTTCGCATCTATAGGTTGATCGGCAGTCGCCCGAGTTCGCCGCGCGGCCGTGTTCCTCACGCTGCGAAGGCATGCTCGCAAATCCAAGCCACGCCCTACCAAAAGCAACCACCGTTAAAAGGTCAAAAGAAAACGAAAAACATTTCAAAAGGCAGTGTGTAAAAATCATGTGTTCACCTCGAGCAGCGGCCGCACTTCGCGGTTCGAGTCTCGTTTGCCTAACGGGCACGCAGGCGATCTTCCCACAAGATCAAGCCGCCTTTGGGGACGCACGCCTTGCTCGTTTCGTTCTGCCGCTTCTCCTCGGAGAGATGGGCGTACTTCATTTCGGGAGGATTCTGGCCGAGGCTCTCTCCCAACCTCCACCTCCCGCTCGGCCGCCTCGCCCGCTGCCCCTCGGCCTCGGGGTCGGCGGGCAGAGCGGGCCTCAAGCCAGCCGCGGCCAAGTTGGCCTCGGTAGCCAACCTCTCAAACCGCTTTGTCACGATGCCTGGGCCTGGATGTTTTCTAGCCTTTCGAATAAAGGTGGCCGACAGAGGCCCCTTTGATGCCGATTCTCTATAAAGGTAAAAAGACAAAAGTCAATTACAAAAGAAAACAAAGAAAAAGCAAAAGCGAGAGAAAGGAGGAAAGATAGACTTATCGTAGCCAAAAACAAAATTTGATGGAGGATGAAGAAGCAGTTTCCCTTTCTCCATCTTCCACGCGAGCTTGCCACTCGCTCTCACCCGAGCCACTTATCTTTCCACTCCTTCAAAGATGAAGGAGACCTTCCACCAAGCCGTCCGGATACCCCAATCAGTCTGTACATAATACCACCCGGACGGTGACCCCGAGATGAAGGAGTCGATCGCCATATAAAGAGCTCATTCATCTCTTGGAATTTGGGGCGAGGATATTTTCTAGGTGGAACATCACCGGGAGGCCGATGATCCTACCCCAAGAAATAGGGTGCACTGGTCGGATGCATGCCCCACTTGCAAAACCACCACGTAAGGAAAGTCGGCGTGGAAATCGCAACCCGTATTGAAGGTGGCGGCAAATATGGCCAAGCAACCCGGGTGGGTGCTTGATGAACCTCTGTGCCGTGGTACCCAAAAATTGACGCCACTTGGAATACGGTACCTCACGCGAACTCTTCCACCTCCCGATCATCGGCATGCTCGGGATATTGTTTATGTCACTCGGCGTCCACCGAGGCTCGACACGAAGACGAGGGCCTCCTCCTTGCTGGCGGCCGTCGCCATTACGATGGCCCACGGGCCCTGCGGCCTCTCCGCCTCGAATCACGGAGGGTTCATCTACCCGCTCCACGTTATCACGCTCCGCTCTGATGGGTCCATATTTTCTTCTTCCTGGCCGATCGCCTAAAATCAACACTCGGGGATTCTTCGTCGGAACTCTCTTGTACCGATCGGGGCCGATACACCGCTTCCTTCTCTAAAGACGGTCAGCGTCGGATCAAAGATAGTATCGTCCGTTCCAAAGACGTTCCACCTCGAGAAGAATGGAGAAGATATCCGAATAATGTTCGGCCATGTAAGGCGGAGATCGCCGTCTTTGGTGAGAAATAAACGAGAAGGTTCGAGGGGGGATCTTCGATTTCAACCTCTACGCTATAACTACGACTCCTACTATCCTCAAAAGAAGACATTTTACAGGAAAAAGGAGAATATTTCGAGAAAATACCTAAGTTCGAAGTCTCTGAACTTTGGAAGCCGACCCGAAATTTCTGCTCGGTTTCAATCAATCTAGCTCAAAGGGTAATGGATGCAAAAGTGAATGATGAAGGAAAAAAAGGGTATTTATAGATGGAGTTCCCTCGATAAATGAGACGTTCATTCGAAAAGACGCGCCTTTTTAAACTCAAAAGCCGTCAAACATGTCAGAGAACGTCGCGTCCCCATGCCCGTGACGACGTAATCGACGTACCTTTTCGATTCCTACGCAAGATTGGTCCAACCACAAAATGCCACGTGTCTGTCATTATGGCAACCCAATTAATGCGCCGTTACAGGCATTAATCACTCTGCGACGATGTCGTGAATGAACAAAACCTTTGAGAAATCCGTTTCCCTATTAAATGTTTATCATTAGCATTAAAGTTAAATCCGACTTGAAATTCTTCTCTCGGAATTAAACTTGGGGGCCTTTGATGACACCCGAGCAGTGGAAGAAATTAATCCACGTCATCGATCCAAATAGCATACCGATTGGGGATCTCTGAGATGACGTCAATAATGGTGCTCGGTGACACGTCATGAATTAGGCTCGCCCGCTACCGAGCCCAACCGCAACATGGCTGCCGAGCCCCGAGCCCAAATTTCAGCGGGAAAGCATGCGCGATGGACTCATAAAAATAATCACTTGCCCATGCTTAACACTTTATTGGTATCGAAACTGCCACATGTCAGAAAGTTATAAAGAGAAGTCAACAAGCGGCAAGATTTGACTGACATGCACAATTAGAGAGGGACATGTGTCCTTCTTCAATTATTTTACTAATTGATGACTAGTTAGTGCAAAGATGACTATTGTAAACCCACTTACTCAAGGGGTATAAAAAGTCTCATAGAGAGATTGTAGGGGGGGACCGAAAAAAGAAAGAAAAGAGAAAAAGCAAGACTGTAAGAAAGACCGACCCCAATAATTCGGCTCGGTATTATGCAAAAAAGTCAGAATTAGCCATAAATAAATATACGTTACGCACGCTTATATTTCCACGTGTTGAATCTTTTACATATCTTTGCTTGTTGATCAAAACACACGTCAACAATGACGATTCATAGTATATACTCCTTTCTATTATATATTCACACTCAGATTCTTGCCTTCACTAAACAAGTTGTCTTAATTTAACTAAAACGACGTAAATTTATGAAACTACAAAGGAATTTGCTATATGAAAATATACAAAGGCTACACCAACTTTATGGCGGCTGGATCTTCTATTCTATTCCATGGTCCTGTTTAATTTGGTGTTCCAATACACTAGATAAATGCCACATGTACAAACTAGTTTTCATCATGTACATGTGACATCCATCTAATATAAGTGGAACATAATATGAAATAGAAAATGGAATATAAATCTCATATGAGTCCCAATATACTTAGATCTGCCTAGGTTTTTTAGCCCTTCTCATGATGTCAAATGTTTTTTAGTAGGTCTCCTGTAAGACGGTCGCACGGTAGACGGATTGCACTTTAGGGTAAAATGTGATACTTTTAGTGTTAAAAGCGGTACTTTGTATGAATACACTTAATTTTAGTGTATTCAGACGAGGTATCACTTTCTACACTAAAAGTATTATTCGTCGCACCGTGCGACCGTCTCACACAAGTTTTTGCCAATGTTTTTTAGCCATTTTTTTGAAAAACACATGTTTTTTAGCCATTTGACTACGTAAAAAACCCAATTTGCCTTTGAATCAATTTAATTGCACCAAGACACACTTTAACGCCAATTATTGTAGCTCGACATTATAGCATCGAGTTACTGTAACTCGATTTATGTATCCAGGCTTCGGTATTTTGTGTTCTTTCTTCCTCGTAACTGAGAGGTTTAATATCTATACGAAGTTCTGGCTAATAAACGAAATATCGAAAAAAGAGTTTAATACTATTCTCGAGATACCCATAAATGGAATGCCTTCAATGTTTGCCGGAGTTTTTTTAAAAAATTTGAAAGAGAAAGTAAGATGATATGGAGAGACAAATAAGTGAAAGAGAAAGATAAATAGACCGAATATTAAACAAACATGCTAGAAAGATATGAATGTCTTTTGTTATGCCAAAATGGCTAAAACTCATTTGTTTTCAAAAAATGGCTAGTTTTCATTTTTTCATTATAAAAAAGATCATTTTGACCCATTACCACATATATTTATGTATTGATGTAAGTACAGTGTCCCATTTTATTAAATAACTAGAATAATACACGTGTGTTAGATGATATTTGTTTGTAATAGTTACAAAAGATAAAAAATAATAATTAGAAATATTAAAAAAAATTAAAAATTTAGAAGAGTATCATACAAATAGTTCATTTCAAATTCTCTAAAACTTAATTGTAAACTACATTATTTGTTTTGGGTATTTGTTCCTTTTTTCTGCATTTTATTTGAAATGTATAATTTAATATAATAACTTAAAAGATAAAAAAACCAAAGGATATAATAAACTAAAAGATAAAAAATGAAAATTATAGTGTTGTTAGAATCTTTGATTTTTCGGTTATTTGTTATCTTTAAAAATCATTATCTTTTAAGTTAAATAGGAAATTTTCCAAGCATGAAAAATGTAGAAATATCTCTATAAAATGGCAACGTATCTTTTAGAATCCAATAAAAATATGAATCCTTTTGGAAATGCTTGTTTTCTGCATTTATTTGAAACACATAATATAATATAATAATTTAAAAGATAGCAATTAAAAAATAGCGAAGATAGAATCCTTGATTTTAATAAATTTAAAGGATATAATAAATAAAAACATAATAAATTTAAAATATATTGTATAGAAAGAATTCTTGATGTTTGTGTTATTATCTTTTGAATTTTCTATCTTTGAAGTTCAATAGAAAAAGTTTCCAAGCATGAAAAACGTATAAAAATTCCTAAAAAATAGCAACATATCTTTTACAATCAAATAAAAATATGTATACTTTTTCTTTTAGATTTTTTAATTACCTTTTAAAATTGTTATCTTTTAAGTTCAATAGAAAAAAATTCATAGCATGAAAAACGTAGAAAAATTCCTAAAAAGTAGTAACATATATTTTAGAATCCAAAAAAAATATACAATTTTTTTCTGAAAATGCTTATTTTCTGCATTTTATTTGGAATGTATAATATAATATATAATTTAAAAGATAACAATTAAAAGATAGTGTAGATAAAATCCTTGATTTTAACAAATTTGAAGGATATAATAAATTAAAAGATAACAAATTTAAAATATAGCGTAGATAGAATCCTTGATTATTGGGTTATTTGTTATCTTTTAAATTTTTTTCATAGGATTGCTACATTAATAAATGTTAACCTGCCATGTGGAATTAAAAGAATGAGAAGTTGACAAGTGTTCAATATCAATGAGGTGAAGACATGTGTCACTTTATTTTTTCTTTTAGTATATAGGGTAAATTGAATATATGGATGATTTGTACATAAGAGTAGTCCCTGTCAAGATAACAATAAATTGCCAAAAAAATATCATTTTTAGGTGATGCTATCAGGTGGGACAGACACTACAGTAACCACATTGGAATGGGCAATGTCACTTATACTCAACAATCCAGATACTCTAATCAAGGCACAAACTGAGATCGATAACAAGATAGTACATTCAAGATTAGTTGATGATTCTGATCTTCCTAATCTCCCTTATCTCCACGGAATCACTAACGAAACGCTTTGTATGTACCCAGTCGGTCCTCTGCGGGTGCCACATGAGGCATCAGAAGATTGCACTGTCGGGGGATACCATGTCCCTAGAGGGACAATATTTTTAGTGAATGTGGGCCATACAAAATGACCCTAAACTGTGGGATGAGCCGAGAAAGTTCGATTCCAACAGGTTTATAAATTTTAAAGAGAAAAGAGATGGATTTGTGTTCATGCCGTTTGGATATGGGAGGAGAGGGTGTCCCGGATAGAATTTGGCAATGTGGGTCGCGGGCTTGGACTTGGCATCACTTATTCAGTGCTTTGAATGCGAGAGAGTTGGTCGAGAGATGGTGGATATGCACGAAGGTTCGGGTCTTACAATGCCTAAGGCTCAGCCACTTGTGGCAAAATGTAGGCCATGCCCAATGATGAAGAAATTAATTTCCCAGCTTTGAGTAATTATGTTAAAGAAACGGTTCCATTTTTTTAAATGTGAGAGATAAACAATTCACTTGCTTTTCTTGTTGATTAATTTTAATTAGTAAAGTAGTTTCTCCTTACACGACCCATTTTGAAGTGCTTCACAATTTACGTACCGTTCAAACTCATAGCTGCCAATTTGTTTGTGTTTTTTTTTTTTTTTGAGAAGAAAAATTCAATCATAAATTAGGAGGCAACCTTCGAAGCAATCAAGTCGAGTACATGTTCAGGAAAAAAAAACAAAAACAGAGTCCTGCCCATCTAAGAAAAAAGCAAAGCGAGCTAGGTGGTGCGCTACCAAATTAGTTGAGCGTCTAATACAACTAGGTAAAAAACTAGAGAACAAAAAAGATAAAAACTTGATATCTTCCACAATATTTCCAAGATAGGAATAGTCGATGATGATGTGCCTTGACTTCTTTGTGGAGTGTGGCGCTATCCGTTTCAAGGATGATTTTCCCGAATCCCATGGATTGAGCCAGCATTAGACCTTCTTTGCATGCAAGGGCTTCAGCGATATCGACCTCCAATTCCTCCGGAATGAGCTTGAAGATGCAGTTAACCTGTTGTCCCTCGTGATTTCAAAGTGTAGCTCCCAGTCCTGTTCCCGTTCTTTTTCTTATTGACGCTTCGGTATTTATTTTGATCCAATATTCATCAGGCTTCATCCATTTTTCCTCAGGCTTCGAAGTCCGTCGAAATTTCCTCCCTTCGAGCGACTATGTATACTCATTCAGGCCTTTCAAAGCTGTTTGAAGGCACCATTGGTGATCCAGGTCCTTAAATTGAAATGTTTTCACATTTCGTGCATGCCATACCATCCACATTAATGTAGCAAAGAGGTTGTGGCTCTCTTCATTCCCCTGTTCCATGATGAGCTGTATCCAATCGCCTATTCCCAACCTGTCTTCCATGGATCCCAGACTGATTCGAAGAGGTGACACCGCCCAAAACAATTCCGCCCACGGGCAATCCCTGATTGTGTGCTCAATGGTTTCGAGATGTAGACCGCACCTACTACAAACAGAATCCACATTACCTCCTCATCTTCGAAGATTCATTTTTGTAGGAAGAATTTCCTGCAATACTCTCCAAAGGAAAAACTAGATTTTTGGTGGGACCCTAAGGCTCCACAACCACTTCCACATTTTCTTTTAGAGTCCGAACCCGAAGCCGTTATGAGAATAGTCCTTCACCCTTAGCTATTTTGTAGCCTGATTTAACACTATAAATACCATTTTTGGTGTAATGCCAAGAGATGCGACCAGGCCTAGGCGTAGCGCTAAGAAGAATAGACTTAGTAAAACTAGCTTCATCTTCATAAAACATATCATGGATCATTTCAAGATTTCACCTGGGAGAAGTATCATGAATCAAATCGCGCACTTTTAGATCTGGTGGCCAACCTTGAGGGGAGAACATAATTTAAAAATTCGGAAAATCCGCAATCCATGTATCTTGCCACACTCTTACCTTATCTCCCGTGCCTATATTCCACTGAATTCCTTTCAGGATGATATTCCTTCCCGCAACAATACTTCTCCAAGTGAAAGATGGATTATATTCCATTGTTGATTCTAGAAAATCATCCTTAGGGAAATAACGGGCTTTGAGGGACATAGACAATAGAGATTCAGCGTCATGGATCAATCTCGAACATTGTTTGGCTAACATAGCTTCATTGAAACACTCCAAATCCCTTAGGCCAAGGCCTCCTTCTTTTTTCAACTCACATAACTTACTCCAAGCACACCAATGTTTTGTTCTTTCCTCTTGCCGCTGACCCCACCAAAAATTGCTAGTAATCGAGTTGAGCTGCTGAAAAATTTCAATCGGACTTCGAAAGCAACTCATTAGATATGTTGGTATGGCCTGAGCTACAGTCTTGATCAAAATTGTTTTCCCAGCAACCGACAGAAGCCTTCTTTTCCATTGTTTTAGTTTCTTCCGGACCTTATCCACGATCACTTTGAATACCTCCTTTTTCGAACGGCCCATAATTGTGGGAATCCCTAAACATATTGCATGTTTATCCACAAGTTCCACTTCCATGCGAGAAGCCAAAATCGCACTTTTGTCATTCTTCACCCCACGACTAAAAGAGATTTCAGATTTGTCAAGATTTATACGTTGCCCTGATGTCTTTTCGTAATCTTGAATAATCTGAATCACGGTCCCAATCTCCCGATCATTAGCTCTACCAAAAATTATACTATCATCAGCAAAAAAGAGAAGAGACACCTGAGGAGCTCTTTAGCAAATTTTAATCCCATGTAAGTTGCCACCAACTTCTGCTTTTCTTATCAATGATGAAAAAACGCTTCTGCATAAAATAAGAACAAGTAGGGGGAAAGTGGGTCGCCTTGACGGAGACCCCAGGTGGGATGAAGGATATTACCAGGTTGCCCATTAATCAATATAGAGAAAGAAACCATGGAAACACATTTCATAACAAGATCAACAAAAGAATTACACAAGTCTAATTTGTTCATGACATTACTCAAGAATCGCCATTCAACCCGGTTATAAGCTTTACTCATGTCCAGTTTGAAGGCGAAAGAATCTTTTTTCTTAGCCTGACTGTGTTTCATCTTGTGAAAAATCTCGAAAGCAAGAAGTGCATTATCCGTAATTAAACGACCCGGGACAAAATCAGATTGAGTATTATGAATTAAAGAAGGGAGGATAAGTTGAAGCCTGTTAGAAATGGTTTTAGTAATCAGGTAAAAATCACATTACACAAGCTTATAGGGCAGAATTCATGAATTTGATCTGCTTTTTTCTTTTTAGGGATCAATGCAATCAAAGTGTGGTTAAGACACTGGGGGTTCGCATTACCATTGAGCACATCTAATATAATAGAAAGAACATCATGCTTAATAATGGACCAGAATTTTTGATAAAAGATAGCAGGTGTACCGTCCTGTCCAGGGGCTTTAGTTTGGTGCATTTGTGATAAGGCTCCCTCTACTTCCTCCTTGGTGAACGACCGTTGTAGTATCTCATTCATCTCATCTATTGTTTTAGTTTCAACAGCATCAATGGCCCGATCCATGTCCAGAGAGGGTTCTGCAGAAAATAATTCTTGATAATATTTGTAGAAAGCCCATTCAATTATTGTCACCCGCCTTAATTTTTTCAATTCGATTACATTCTCTTTGGCCCGTCGCTGTATGGTGAAAAAATGATGTGATTCTGTCCCCATCTTTGATCCAATTTGCTCTAGCCCATTGATGCCACATAGCTTCGTTCTTCATGTGTAAACCCTCCAATTTCTCCTCAATTTCATTTCTCCTGGTTAGCATTTCCCTATAAGCTAATCCCGTCAGCCCTGTTTGGGGTACTTCTTCACATTGCTTAATTTGCTCACCAATATTACCAAAATGAGTTTTTTCCCAGCTTTTAAGATTTCCCCCACAAGATTTAATCTTATTCTGGAGCTTGTTCGGGGTGCATTGTCCTCAACTTCCCAAGTACGCTGAATTACAATATTCGTCTAAAAGCCACATGGTCTCAAAACGGTAACTTCGTTTATGTTTCCGTCTTCATCCACCTCTGGTGTTATTATCTTTTTTCCAATGCAACAAAATCGGGCAGTGGTCCAAGTTTGTTCGAGGTAGGTGGTTCACAGAATAATTCGGATTGCTGAAAATACATTGTTGATTTCCCATGAACCTATCCAATCTTTCTTGGATATTGTGGTTTCCTCCCTGCCCATTAGTCCATGAAGGTGAACCCATTATATCCAAGATCCTCCAAATTAGCGTGGCGAGTGCCTCATGGAATTCGGCCAGTTTTTGACCATCTTTTGGATGCCCCCAATCTTCTCATAATTTTAGAGAATCTCGTTTTAGTCCCCAAAAGAAATCCACGGCTCTATACAGGTAGATGCCAAATTTTTTAACAAGTCCCACGTATTTCTTGTTGCTATTTTCTGGCCATCCATAAAGGCCCGTCATCCTCCATTTTTGTCCCCGTCATTAAAGAAACCGTCAATGTGGTTCTTCGAATCGGAAGCAACAACAAACTCTTCCTCATTTTTCCAAAGTGCACATAGGCCTCCTCGACGACCATCCAATTCCATATCACAATCGACAATGTGCTTTCCTTCATAACCAAGATTAGTAATAAAACCCTCGTACTCATTGACACGAAGTTTTGTTTCCATGAGGAAAACAAAACTGGGATCTTTGGATTTGATAATTCTTTTTAGCGCTTGAACTGTCGTTGGGTTCCCAAGCCCACGACAGTTCCAACTCAAGCACTCATTGTGACCAGCGGGGTTGCTTCTCTACAACCTCCGCCGATATAACAAAATTGCATAGAACATCGAACAAACTGAACTCCTTCAATGTTTTTCTTTTTATCACTTCCTTCTCCTTTAGTGTTAACATCCTCCAACTCAAGGCTTCTTTTGGGTTTTTGGTTGAAGAGGTTTTGGGGGTGGGGGGTTTTTTCTTCTAAGAGGTTCTAGACTAGGTGTTTTTGGGGCCCTATTTTGAATTTTGAGGAACCAGTGGATAGGCTTGTTATTGTGTGGGTAGCAAGGTCGGGATTAGGGTCTTCATATAATGGTGTTGCTTGGCTTTTTTGGAGAGGGATCTTTTATGAGGTTGCATGTAGGGTCAGTGTGAGGGTGTGTTTGTGGGATTTATCTCGCCCAATGATAGTAGTATTTGGTTCTTGGTGGATGGATTTCTCTTTGTTCAAGCTGGTGGGTGGTGATTAGGGCCGGATTGGATTGGGGTTTGGGGGTCGGGTGGCTTTATTAGGGTGGGGATTAGTGGGTTGGGACAAGGCTAGAATGTTATTGTTTGTGTTGTTTTGATTGGCTAGGGATAAGCATTGAAGGGAGCTACTAAGGTGTAGGGGTATTTGCATGGCAAGATTGTCACTAGAGGCTTCTTGTTCTTCAAGGTCGGGAATCGCTATTTTTGCATGGGGAATAAGGGGTTTATGAGGGTTCGTTTGGGTACTAAAGTTTGGTGGGTTTTTGTGTAATTGGGTGGTTAGGATAGGTTGGTTGGGGTGGGGTGGGGTAGTCTTTAGTGAAGAAATTTCGCACGAGGATGCATTGAATTTGTGATTGGCTTTCTTGAGGGTCATGCTTTGTTTAAGCGGAGACGCTTTTAACCAGGATCCGTATTTGGACTCGCAATATCACCGCATTCGTTTCAATCGTAGAGATCACAATTCTGGAAAAAATGGCCAATTACACCACATCGGAAGCGGTGGGTAGGTAGAGATTCGTATTTCACGAGTAAAATCAACTAGTTTCCTTTGACACAAATTGCGATTGCTCGCACCAACGGTTTTGCAATATCAATCCGAATTTAAATCGCAGAATTTTCCAAACTTGCCTTGATTGTGTCATCCAAAAATCCATTCTCCAATTTGTTTGGCTATTATGTGTCTTAGAAATAGGGTTCATACACGCCACATGAACATCATAGGTGCGTACCCGAGAGGGAAACGTGGGTTATCTAGATAGTAGAGGTTTTTCATTGTCATGTAGGGTTTTTAGGGCGAAAGCGATCCTCCTTCGAAATGCCTTTGTTGGTTAGCAATCACCCAATACATATCTGCTCTATTTCCAAACCGAAACAAGATCAATTTTCTCCCCATTCTCGGCAACCACCTCCTCACGTGTCTTCCAACTTTTTTTTCATGACCTCTATAAGATAATACGCCTTCCGGATTTGTCAAGAAATAGTTTCCCTACCCGAGGTAAAAGGTTGGATCTGTGTGAGGCGTAAGAGAAGCCTCAATCAAACCATCAAGATCTACAATTTTTCCTTCTTTCTCCGTAAGATCCTCCATGAAAAAGTGAATTATTTGCGAACCTAGCCTTCCACGGATGCGGCTAAATCTTTGCTGAAACAAAAACAAAAAAGCACAAGATAAAAAAATACTACGAACGAACCCTAACACCTAGAGTGTTGGATGAACCCTAGACACAAAAACACCAAACAAGAACCAGACTCAAATAGTGAGACACGAGAAAAAGATAGAGAGGAGATCTGAACTACGGGAACAAGAGGACTCAACAACAAAAAACATGAATCAAAAGAGAGGGACTGATCTTCTGAAATGAATCAGAAGAGAAGCAACTGGTAGAAACCCTAGAACTCTAACCCTAGCGGGTGACCCATTCCTAACATGAGGAGAACTCTTCTATGATTGGTATCTACCAATTTGTTTGTTGAGAGTTTGTATTCCGGTAAAATGGCCATTTTTACTACATTTAGGATAAGATGATTCTTTGAGTGCTTAGGTTTTTTAGCACCTGCCATAATGTCAAAATATTTTTTAGTCATTTTTTCAAACACATGATTTTTAGCCATTTGACTACGTAAAAAATCTGATTTGCCCTTGAGTCAATTTAATTACACCAAGAGATTGTAGCTACGGGTATTATAGCTCGTAACTCGACACTGTAGCCAGTAACTCAACATTGTAGCTCGTAACTCGACACTGTAGCCAGTAACTCAATACTGTAGCTCAGTAACTCGACATTGTAGCTTGTAACTCGATACTGTAGCAAAGTAACTCGATATCGAGCTACAGTAACTCGATGACGAGTAACGAGCTTCTGTTTCCAGACTTCTGCATTTTCTATTCTTTCTTCATCGTAAAATTGGACAGAAAAGTTTAATATCTATAAAAATTTCTGTCTAATAAACGAAATATCGAAAGAGCTTAATAACATTTTTGAGATAACCATAAACGGACTGCCGGAAATATTTGCCGAGAATTTTTTAGAAATTTTGAAAGAGAGAGTAAGAGGATATATATATATATATATATATATATATATATATAGAGAGAGAGAGAGAGAGATAAATAAGTGAAAGAGAAAGAGAAATAGATCAAATATCAAACAAGCATGCTAGAAGGGTATGAATGTCTTTTGTTCTACCAAAATGGCTAAAAAATATTTGTTTTCAAAAGATTGCTAGTTTTTATTTTTCATTATAGAAGTGGTTTTCTAATAAGAGGTGGTAATAAATACTTTTTACTTATATTGATGATTGCTTTACATTTGTGCATGTTAATTGGATGAGAGCTAAGGATGAAGTATTTGTTATGCTTAAAGCTTATAAATCTCTTGTAGGAAATCAACTAAGTAGAAAAATCAAAACTTTGAGGAGTTATAGAGGTGGTGAATACTTTTAAGGTGAAATTTCTAAATTATTCTCAAGATAATTGTATTATACACCAAAATAGTGTTCCATATACACCACAACAAAATGGTTTGGCTGAAAAAGAATAGAATGTTACAATACATGGTGAATTCCATTGCTCTTAAGTTCGATTTACCAAACAATTTGTGGGGTGAAGCTTTGTTGGTGTCTGTCGTGTTCATAATAAGATTCCTTCGTTAAGAAATCTTGAAAAGTATCCATATGAGTTATGGAAAGAATGAAAACCAAACTTGTCTTAATTAAAAGTTTAGGGTTGTATAGCCTATTACAAAGTCTCAGACAATAAAGGAACCAAGTTCTGACCTAGAACACTTAAAAATGTATTTGTTGGCTATGCTGAAAATTCTAAAGCTTATTGATTGCTAGATCTTGATTCTAAGGTAATAGTTGAGTCAAGATATGTTGAGTTCTTTGAGGATAAGTTTCTTAAAGTTTCAATGGTGAATCTGACTCCCTCACAAGTGCCTAGTTCATCTCAAACTGCAGCCTCTAGTAAACCTAAAAGGAAAGACGTTGACACTCCTACCTAACATAGGAAACGTTAAAGACAAAAGTAGGAAAAGGAAATTTTTTTCTGATTTTATATCCTCTCAAGCTATAGTTTTCCTTGAGGAATGTGTTAGGAACTCTCTACTTAATAAAACACCTATTTTATTTAGTATGGAGGATGATCCTAAAATATTTAGTGAAGCTTTGAAGTCTAGAGATGATGCATTTTGGGATGAGGCGGTAAATGATGAGATTGACTCCATATTGTCTAACAATACTTGGGTTTTAGTTGATTTACCTCAAGGTTCTAAACCGATAGGCTATAAATGGGTATCCCGTAAGAAATATGCCACATATGGAACTATTCTAGCTTATAAAACAATGCTAGTAGCTAAAGGATTTAAACAAAAAGAAGGAATTGATTATTTTGATATGTATGCGTCGGTTGCTAGGATTACCTCAAGTAGAGTAGTTCTAACTTTAGCTTCTATATATAAATTGCATGTACATCGGATGGATGTAAACAAGGCCTTTCTAAATGGTAATTTAGGTGAGAATGTGTACATGGAACGACCGAAGGCTTTGTGTTGCCTGGTAATTAACATAAATTGTGTAAGCTAGTTAAGTCTTTGTATGGTCTAAAACAAGCTCTTAAACAATGGCATAAAAAATCGAATATGTATTACTCTCAAGTAGATTTAGGTATAATAATGTTGATAAGTGCATTTATTCTAAATTCTCTAAAGAGTTATGGTTGGTTGTTTGTCTTTATGTGGATGACATGCTTATTGTTAGTACTACTTTAAAAGGTGTAGTAGAAACTAAGAAGTATCTTTCTTCTAAGTTCAAGATGAAAGGTCTTGGTGAAGTTGATTCAATCTTAGGTATTAAAGTTATGGAGCATAGTGGGGGTTTTGCTCTTTCACAAGATCATTATGTTTAGAAAATCTTGAAGAAGAATCAACATTTGAATGTGAAAGAAGTTATTACTCATTGTGATCCTAATTGTAATTTATATGAAAATTCGGCAATCCAATAGCTCGGCTCGAGTTTGCTAGTATAATTGAAAGTCGATGTATGCAATGAGTTGCACTAGTCCGGATATTTTATATTTTGTTTGTAGACTAGCTAGATATACTAAAAGTCCTCGGTACGAATCATTGGAAAGTTGCAACAAGAGTTCTTGGTTATCTTAAAAGAACAAAAGATTTAGGACTCTACTATAATGTCTTTCCAAATGTACTAGAAGATTATTTTGATGCTAGTTGGATTACTAGTATAATTAATGAAAAATCTACTAGTGGTTGGGTATTTATGTTTGGTGGTGGTGCGGTTTCTTGCGTTTCAAAAGCAGATGGTAATAACATATTCCACCATGAAAGCTAAATTTATAGCTTTATCTTCACCTTGTAAGGAGGCCGAGTGGCTTAGAGATCTATTGCTCGATATAGATATGTGGCCTCATCCAATGCCACCAACAACTTTGTATTGTGATAGTAAGGCTACTATGTCTAGAGCATTGAATAAAGTGTACAATGGTCAATCTTGAAATATGAGCCTAAGGCATGCATTTACTAGAGAAATCTTGAATAATGATGTTATCACTATTGTGTTCCTTAGAACTTATAATAATTTGGCGGATTTGTTGACCAAACCTTCTAGTACGCTTTTAGATTGAAAGATTTAAAGAGTAAAAATAAGTTGTTAAGTGATTGTGAGCGTCTAAGTAAGTGTATACCATTCCAAGTATAAGGTGCATATTTGCTACTCATAAATGAAGCAGGTTGAGAGTAAAATCTTATGGAATTATTTCTTGGTATTTTATTTATGATCATTTAAATAATTTGAAATAAATTCCACCTATATGATCATAAGAAGTAGTGTCGCTTCTATAGCAAAGGTTTGGGGTGTTCTTTTGTACATGATCATGAACTATGATGAGCACATAGCCGATAATAGTGCTAAAAGATTCTGTGAATACAAGAATGCGATTGTTGGTTCATGTGTGAATATATTTCGATTTATTTTGAGTGTTGGTTTAAGAAATCTGGCCACCAAACACTTAACTTATATTTGTGAATTATTTTCAATAATGAAAAGTTTAAGACAAAAGTTACTTTTCCTGCACATCTACAAGTGAAAGTTTAAAGTTATATTTCAAACTAAGTGAGAGAATATTGAATGTCGTGGCTTTAAGGTCAATGTTGCGGCATTGGTAGTTTGAAATATATCAAAGTCGCGGCTTCGATGGTGAATGCCATGGCTTTAGTGGTGTTTTTCGAAAAATATTCTCTGGACAACTTCCGGACAACTTTACAAAGTAAAGCCGCGGCATTGCTTCAAAAACTGAAGTCAAAGTCGCGGCTTTGATGTGCAGACTTGACATGTGTCTGTGTTTTCTTCCGAAAAGTTGCATCTCCTTCTAAGGGGTTGAATCCTTTTCAATCCAAAAATATTTTGGGACCAAAGAACTATATAAATAAGTGTTCTTGGTCAGATTTAACTTCACTCAAGTATTCTTATTGTTATAGAAACAATCCAATAACATGTAAATTGTTTATTTATTTCTATTTTATCCCAGAATTAATTTGCCTACAAACCCGGTTTACAAGTGTATTGGGGGCAAATAACACTTTAAGCAAAGTGATTATCACGCCTTAGACTTGTTTCATTTGTTTATCTACTATTTTGTGTTCAGATTTCTTCAAGTTTGTTATAGAAAAATCTATTCTTATTCATATTCTTCAAATTCCTTCTTTGGTTTATATCTTGTTCATCTCCTGCGGAACTCCACAAATGTATATGCAACACACGCTAGGAATGGGTTATGGGCGTTGGTCCACTGTATTAACATTGGCATTTTCGTTGTGGTAGGAAACGTTTCGTACATTAGTATTCTCTCATGGCTCTAAATTGATCTGAAACTTCAACTCCTCATATTCGGACAAAGTTTTGCATATATGGTGCTAAAAAAAATGTGTAATCGCATCAAATAGGCTCCAAGCTTCTTGCAATTGGTTATGTTTTGGGTGAACAATAAGTCATTTGGACTCCGAAGTTGTCTCACTGAAAATCCTTAGACACTGGAGTCAGAGCCAGATCAAGAATAAGTAAAATTAAGCAGAGAATAGATGTTGTACATTGCCAAATGGAAATGACATACATTATTAAAAGACATGAATGAGATATTATTAAGGACTTGGTCTCTATGGGCCATTTTCATACTTTTGAGTTATCCTCGTTGATACTTTTCGACTTAGCCTCGAGCCCATTGGTGGATTATGGTCGATTGATATATTATATACTTATGGGATATTTGGATCGTAAAATATAAAATAAATCATTTAATGAAAATAAATAATTATTTTTTAAAATAAATGGAAATATATAAAAAGAAAGAAAAAGTATGATCATGTAGCAAAGGAAAAACAATGCAAAATTTCAGGAAAAGAACAATAAAAATAACTTAAAGACGCAATTTAAATGAAGGGCGTTTATGTCTCAAGGATTTTCGAGTGCTATTGTAATTTATTTTTTTTGCACGTACTCGACTATTGTCTTAATGGTATGATGTAGCTTATGGAATGTCGGCTCACGATCCTTGAGCCATAATTTCCAAAGCCTTCATAGCTTCTGAAGGAGTACATGAGTAAATGATAAGCGGAGTAGTTGAGAAGTCGCCTAGCTTGGTCTTTAAAGCTTCCGATTTGTCTTGTTCTTCTTCATCCACCATATCAGACCAATGCTTTCGTGTTGATGCATCCATTGCTTTGAAACCCTCTGACTTATCGTTAGAGCTGAGGACATAATCATTAAGCAGACGACTTCTAGATACAACTTCCATGGCACTGTGGAGATCCGATTGACTCTTTTCATCTAAATTTGGTGCAGACACAGTGTCCTCATGCATAATAACCGAACTTCGTTCTGGTGGTTGATAAAGAACCATAGTCCTATCAGGATTGACAATCAAATCTTTGAGGTCCACATTTGCATGGACGTGTGAGGGCTCATTCTCTCCATGCAAATCCTCCGATGTATCACCCAACACGTTAAAAGAATTATGTGGTTGAATATCTGAAATGGATGATCCACTTTCCTTAGGGCCAGTACTCCTCTCCGTAGAACGGGCTTTCCGGGGCTTAACTTGAACCCAAGTTTCCAAAACTACTTCCTTATCCTTGTTAGCCAGAATCCTACCATTATTCCCCGTTCTAATGACCGATCGTCCACGAACCGGCTATTATTAGCTTGAACAATGTCAGCTTTTTTTGTCGCATCTTGAAGGTGACAGTTCGTAATACGATGCCCAACAATCAGACAATTAACAAAAAAATCTGGCATATTCTCATAACTGACCAAAATAACAGAGCAATGTCCCACTCTTTCAACCATAATAAATTCCTAAAGAGATTTATTCAAATCAAGTTCAACTAACACTCGAGCAAAATGTCCCACCTCTTCGGACAACGAACGACCATCAATTTGGATCGGAGTACATATCACAATAGCAATCTTCGTAAGCAAAGAGGGATGCTAACACTCGATATTTAGTTCATAAATCCGAACCCTGACTTGTGCCATAGAAGTATTAATTTTATTAGGATTGAAATCTGGGATCCAATTAGTGATGTGAATTGTACCCAGATTCAAATTCCATGAAGTTTTAACGAAAGCACGATTATTACGATCAACTATATCATTAAATTGTAAACTAAAATAACCCTTACCTAGTGATACCAATCTCCAAGCATGTTAAATTCTTCAAACAACATGCAATTTCGATTTGAGCGCCTCTAACGTGTACGGCTTTGCCCTTTTTGGAAGTAGGAGTCGTCCGATTAATGAATCCCGTAACTCAGCTGTACGTTGATGATAAATCCCTTCATCTATCGTTATGGAATAAAAATCTCCTTTCTTAACTGGAATTGTATCCTTCCCGTAGTGCACCGTGTTTGCAAAAGATTTCTTCACAGCCGTTTCTTGAAAATCTGGATTCGTTCTTGGATGGTTCTTGAGAATCTTGAAGGCGTGATAAACAGGATGATCCAAAACTTGAGGAAAGCATGTGGAATGTAACATATCTTGATTTTCTTGATCAATTCTTGCAACAGTTTGAAACGTTTGTATAGGAGGATCAAGAGAGGTAGTATAAGAAACCGTTTGATGTTCTTCTCGTTCGAAACTTGCACCATTCTTGTGAGTAGCAAAATTAGGGTTTGGGGAAATCCTTGGTAAACCCCTAGGAGCACTGATAGACAAATCATGAGATTTCGTAATTTTAGGGAAAAGAGAAAAATCGAGCTACATGAAAAAGATCAAAATGTGTCGACCATGGAGGTTTGGGAGGAGAGAGAATAGAGCATCTTTTCTCACAACCCTACAAAATTGATGAAAATAAATAATTATTATTTTACCACTTCTTCTTTTTATGTTTTTTAAATTACTTCCATAACTTTTACTTTAATAAAATAGATGTGATTTCCTCAAAAGAAAAAAAAATAGAGGTGATCTATTTTGATCCAAACTCAATAATCATCATGACCATCACTATTTAAAATGGGAAAAGGACATTAATACCCCGTTTTCCATACCTAATCCCTGCACAATGTCCTTTTTCCGCTGATTTTGGACAAAAATACCATTTTCCGCTGAATTTGGACAAAAATACCCATTTTCCGCTGAATTTTGACAAAAATACCCATTTTCCGCTGATTTTTTTGCGTTGGTTTCTTTTTTGTTTCTTTGTTGTTTCAAACATGTTTGTTGTTTCTTTGTTGTTTCATACCTGTTTCATTTATGTTTCTTATATGTTTCACTTAGCCATCTTTTCATTGAATTCCACAGTTGCATAGAGAAAATCTCAGTTGTGGTATGCCACAATGGACAATGGGAAGAAAATAGAGAGTATACCAACTTTGAAATAATAAGAATATCGATTCCAATGGATCGCACATTCAAAGACTCCTAAACGAAATATTGGAACAACAAATTCAATTCAGAAAATTTGAGCTTACTTGTCCATCATCGACTACGAGAAATGGACACGACTCAACTGTCAGACCAAAAAATACTTTGTATTGACTTCCAATATCGTAGAATTATTTAATGAATCAACTGTAGCGGGGAAAGACTTACTAGTAACAACTTTGTTAGAGTACGTGAGATCTTTAGTTCAAGATTAGACATGCAGACATCGAAATGAAGCAAAGATCAACATTTACAAGGATGACAAAAAAAAAAAATTGAAGAGTATATGGGGAAAAACTACACTATTTCTCTAAATTTAAAAGCAATTTACTACAAACTTTTATCACATGATCCCCTGTTTCACAATTCTTTCTTACATGTTTCATTTATGTTTCGTACATGTTTCAACTGATTACATCATCATTAAGATTTACATAACAATAATTCTCTAAAATCATTAGGAAGTGGAGGTAGAAACTCAATGTCGTTGTCATCGTCATCACCCTTTTGCAGCTTCAACTTAGCATGATTGTGAAGCAGATGTCTGAGCCTTGCTTGTTCATTCTCTATCTCAAATACTTCGACGTCCATAGTCTTCTCACCAATAAAATGATCGGCATAACAAGCAACAAAAAATCTCACATTCACTACAAAAGAAACAAAAAAAGATACACAGTCAGATACATAACACAACAAATCAAAAACAATAAAAAAGAACAAATAAATGGAAATATAGAAACATAAAAGAAACAACTTCGAAACAACATCGAAACAAACGAAAAACTTCAAATCACAAAATAATAAAAGAACATAGAAAATTGGGTTTAACCTCTGAGTCTTCGCTCTACATTTCATCAAACAGTTGCAGAGTCTCACCCCGTCGGATGAAAACTCGAAATCAACCATAAAATCTTCACCCTAATCCTCGTCGCCCCGTTCGAAACATTCATCATCATCATCCATGCCAAACAATAATGCAATACCCCACAACCGAATCTTTTGTTGTAAGTTTCTTTTCCGTCACAAAATAATCCCATCCCGTTGTCAGGAGGTGCCGACGTGGCCTACCCCCCCAAAAAATATACCTGAATTTCCAAACCTTGCGGTGAACGTCCTTCGGGTAGATATGCTGCTCTGGTGGATCGGCAGCCTGGTTTAATTTAGGAAAAAACATGCCCACGCAATACCTATTAACCAAAACCCCTCCACCGCCACCAATCGCGTCTAATTGCGTTAACGTCTTTGTAAACACCGGGGGCTTGTCTTGATTCTGATTGACCTCAATAGGCCCCTTGTCGTCGTTATAGAAATCAACGTTGTTTTCGTCGACGGGAACTAATCGAATTTTGGCGAAAACCTCGTCTGTTTCGGGATTTTCCATGAACTTAATCGATGATATTGTACAAGCTATGTAAACAGGAAACCTAGGGCAATTTCCTAAATCAACTTTTTCGGAAGCGTGCTCGAAATAGGAAGCACGAGGAAGAACAGAAGGAGAAATAAGAGCAGTTGAAGTATGTCGGAGCTTGAATTGGAGGAGTTAAAAGGGTTTATGGATCTGGGTTTTGTGTTTTCAGATCATGAAGAAGAAATTGATTCACGATTGGTTTCAATAATTCCAGGGTTGCAAACAATTTATGAGATTGAGGGTAAAAATCCTGATAAGAAAAGTAAAGAGGTGGGTATATTTGGGAAGTTTAGGACCAGATGGGGTAGATTAGTGATAGGGTGGTATTTTTGTCTTTTTTTTAAAATCAGGGTATTTTGTGGTATTTCCTCATTTAAAATATCGGATTTGACTAAAGGTTTGATTGAAAAATGGTGGTTGGTCCGGTCCGATTAAGCGTTAAAAACTGTTTTTGTGTTGAACGGATGAAAAATGGCAAACCCGACCAAATCGGCTTTCTTTTCTATCTGCTATATTTTTTATTTTTAAAAAATATTGATGTTCTAAATTTGG
Organism: Rehmannia glutinosa; assembly: GCA_016081115.2. Taxonomy (NCBI): domain Eukaryota; kingdom Viridiplantae; phylum Streptophyta; class Magnoliopsida; order Lamiales; family Orobanchaceae; genus Rehmannia; species Rehmannia glutinosa. The sequence continues at coordinate 100,159 of JABTTQ020000556.1, read as the reverse complement.
TTTTTGGTTCCTTCCATTGTGGTTATTTGAATTTTTGGCTATGTTAAATAATGTTTATGTTGGTTACTATATCTTTTTTATTTTTATTTTTTTTGAGGGGATATCTTTTTTATTTTTAAAATGTATAACATATATATTAATTAATGTATATTATATTATAATTTTATGGGAGTGTTTGCAATCATTAAAAATAAGTGCTTCTCGCTTTTGGCTAAAAATCGATATTTGTGCTTGCAAGTGCCAACTTATGCTTCGATTATGGTTTATTTAATCGAGAATCTAATAGTAGGGTGATGGGTGTTTTAGATTTCTTATTCGACTTCTGGTTTTACAAAGAAAATAAGCACTTTGCAATTTTTTCATCAACTTCTCAACTTTTGATTATATATTTAAAACACTACCAACTTATGATTCTCAGCTATTATACTTTTACTACAATAAATCACTTTATCTGAAACCAGAATTTTTTGCAAATATTCCCTATATCATATATAGTTTAAGGCAAAAACTTGCGTGAGACGGTCTCACGGATTTAGATCCGTGAGACGGAGCCCTTACACAAAGTTTTAAAGGTTTTTTTTTTCAGATTTTATTTTTCTTAGGGTTTATATTTGTTTTTTTAGGGTTTATTTTGTTTCTTGGGTTTATTTTTAATTGATTGGGTTTTTAGGATTTTTAGTTTTTTTTAGGGTTTATTTTTTATTTTTTGGGTATATTTTTGTTTTTCGGGTTTATTCTTCATGGTTAATGTTTTTAAGGTTTATTTTTGTTTCTTCATGGTTCATTATTATTTTTAAATTTATTTTTATGGTTCATGTTCTCAAGACGGAGTCCTTAGGAGGTCCGTCTCACGTATTTAGATCTGTGAGACCGTCTCACCAAGAGACTTGCTCATAGTTTAAATATAGGGAGTGGTTCAAATTATATCAATTCCTTTAGTATAGTCCATAAGAACACTTATTAATATATATATATATATATATATATATATATATATCAAGTGACCGAATGCTAGGTTGAGAAAGAAAGACGAAAGCCACAAAAAGTGGGAATATTATTTATATGAGAACTTTTTTCTTGGTTAGGGCACAAGGAAAAGCAAAGGTTTATGAGGGAAAAAAGACTTTATATGTGGGGCTGAACTGGAAAAAGTAAACTAAACTTGGGACTTTGCATTTTTGCCCTTGTTTTCTGCAAACTCACACTGAATCCCCGCTGCTACTCCCACGAATCCGTCACACGTGTCACTTTCTGATTTCCCTTGCTGTATTTCCAACCGCCCACAGTTTACGACTATCAATATTTAAAAAATTATAATACGTGAGCAAATCGATATGGAATCGGTTCACGATTCATTTCGGATCAATTCAACCGCTCCACTAAGTCAAAAAACTTAATTATATATATTTGAACTATATATAGATATAGGGAATATTTGAACTATATATGATATATATGGAGGATCCCAGGTGAGGCCATCCTTCTGGTAAGATCATAGGACCAAATTTACACCATCAAAAACATAAATCAATGGTCAAGATCTAAATAAATCTATCAAATTTTTTCATATGAAAATATACATTATAGGGGTAAAATAGGAATCCAAAGAAATTATATATAGAACCGCTTCCTAAAAATTAGGGGTTGATCTTGTATTGATCACGTCCCCATAATCAAGCGATTCACCTTTCTTTTCTCTCCCTTCACATTCGAACCTGCAAATTATTCAAATATGACAACAGAATCATGCAAGAATTAATGAAAAGTATACAATTATACTAAACTAACTATACATTAAAACATTACTAAGTATACATAAACAATTAACTAAGTATACAGTTACACTAAACTGCATGTACATTAAAACATTACTAAGTATACAAAAACATTTAACTAAGTATACAATTACATTGAACTAACTATACATTAAAATATTACCAAGTATACAAAAACATTTAACTAAGTATACAATTATACTGAACTAAATACACAATTCTACTTAATTACTTATATAACTAAGTATACAATTTCATTGAACTAAGTATACAAATCCATAGAACTAAGTATACAAATTCACTAAACTACTTCCTAAACTACTTATATAACTAAGAATACGATTCTACTGAACCAAGTATACAAATCCACTTAACTAAATATACAATAAAACATGACTAAGTATACAAATTCACTGAACTAAATATACTATAAAACGACTGTTCACAAATATGGCGGAAAGAAGTATCAATTTTGAAAAAAAACGCTTGAAGTTGATGATTTTTCCTCCCTAAAAATCGGGTAACTGAAAAGGTAGGATTATGTTTCCTTAAAAATAGCTAATAACCATCCAATTAACAAAATTGATTAAATATAAAAGTACAATTATACCCTTATAATCCTAAATTAACTAAAATGATCTACACCATCCAAAATTTTAAATCAAGAGTTCATAAGTGTTCTTATGGACTAACCTAAAGGAATTGGTCTCATTTGAACCACTCCATATATATATATATATATATATATATATATATATATATATTTCTATTTAATTCGGCACAAAGCTAAGAGATATAAATTTATTAAAATTTTCTTGGATCAATTGATTTTATCATCACCCATTTGTACTGTTTTAAGTATTTCTTTTTTGTTTATTATTATTTATTATGAGACAAAAAAATTGTCCAATTTAGTGAGCAGAATTATTGATTTCATAAGATTAGAGTTGTGTCCAGAGATTTTGACCCTTAAGCAAAATTTAGGTTGAGTCTAGTTTTAGGTACCATTAGGCCTTGTTTGTTTATGTTTCCAAGGCCACATTTACAATTTCCAACTATTTATAGAAATGAAATCATGTTTGTTTATAAAATTTCCAATGAAAATTATCATTTCTACTTTCCACTTTTTACATAAAACATCATCTCAAACCTACAATTTCAATTCTCAACCCTATACACTACCCTACATCACTTATCAATCAATATTCTTATTTTTTAACCCATTATATATGTGGGACCCTTCATTACCAACGTTATCTACTTAAAATACTATTATATATATCTAATGGACCCACTAGCCTACAATCGTACAAATATAATATTATATATTTAATTAAATATTCAACCACTATCAATTTTTCATATTATTATATATATAAAATACTATTTCAAAACTACTTAACCAAACATAATCTCATTTCCAAGCCTACATAAAATTCATTCTCATTCACTCATCCAAACATAATTCCGGTTTTCACGAAAACCAATAAATTCTGAAAATTCATTTTCCAACACTAGAAACTAGAAATAGTCCATGGAAACATAACCATACAAGGCCTTAGTCTTTATTTTATGTTTTTTATAGCTTTTTTAGTTACAAATCACTAATCGAAGTTTTATAATCAAATAATTCTAAAATTTCCCTTTCAATAGACATAAAGCTACTTCATTTAATATATCTTATAACATATAGAGCCGACAAAATTAATCCAAATTTCCGCACATAAAATCGGATTGACCGAGCTTTATTTTTAGTGGCCGAGAAAAAGGATCGAGGCCCTCTTGTGGTCGCCAAAAGACATCAAGCCCGACAAGACAAATTGGCCCGATCAAAAATACACTAGATAGTCATGTGGCCTAATGAAATTTTGGGTCATCCCGACCCGAGCCGATTTTTTCAATTGGCCCATCGCACTAGGGTCGGGCTAGCCCGACCGACCCCATTGTCGACTCTAGTAACATATTTGATCTCAAATTGCATTACATTTATGATGGAGAGACAAGAAGATGGAGATATGAGATAATTTAAGTAGAGAGAAATAGTAAAGTGATTGGAAGAAATGAATATTTCTTATCTGCATATAACATAATGGAATCTTATAATGAAAATTCATTTTTGTCAACTTTTTCCTGGTGTAAGAAAGAACAACTCAATTTCACCAATCTCCTACTTTTGGTATGAATTCTTGATTTCAAAAAAATTCTTATAGAATGATATCTAATATTAATTTGGGATAATTATCATTCATCAAATAACTCTAAATTAGCAATTTCGCATGTCATTTCAAAAAGTAAATGAAGGTTACCGTAATAAGCTGGCATGTAATAAGCTGGCATGCTTTACTTTATTGTTAAAAAAAACGTTTTGGTGGTAAAGAAAAAAAAATCAATTTTGTTTCAAAAATTAATTTTGTATTTTCAATTCCAATACTAAATACACACATACACACACACATATATACACACTAAATTAATTACTACTATTAAATTCACTTATTTAATTGGGTGGCTAGGCAACAACGGGATTCTAGGCGACCGTCTCAATGGCCTAAAAGCTCCCATGCATGGCTCTGCATATATAGGATTAAAAGTGAAAATGTGTTTGTTATTGTGTATTACCATGCAAGACAAGGTGGGATATTATAAATATAGTTATGGTTTTTGATATTTATTTAAAAAATTATATGTATATAATTGAATTTCTTTGATTATATCGACCAAAATATATTGGAATGAAAAATTATTATTTAATTTATTATGGTCTTATTGTCTTTTGTATCTCATATTGGCTATGAAGATTAGGAAATATATTATTATTTGATTTATTAAAAAAATTAAGAGCTAGTCTCCTGTCAGACTGTCTAACGGTTTAGATCCATTAGACGGGTCTAAATATCCTACCCATCATCCAACCATGACCCGGATTTGACAAAAAAAAAAAGAAAAAGAAAAAACCCCAGCGGCTTACGAAGCTAACGATGAGAGTAAGCTGAAGGTTTACGTGAAGGACTTTCTCGGTTGGGCGAACCCCAGGCTGCTGATGATTCCATGTGGGAGAATGCAGAGGAGAGTTTAATGAAGACTCATGTCTCCACTCAAATGGGAACCTTTTCGCAAGAAGAAAGTCGTAATGCCCGTCGGTTATGTCGATTTCGATTACCGAGGTCTGCTCATATGTTTTTTGTTTCATTTATATTGTTGGACTTTCTGCCTCATGGACTTTCTTCTAATGTTGTGGCAGGTTTGCAAATTCAGAGACGCACGAAAACTCCCATAAAACGCAACCATGATTTGACTGAGGAGTCTGAGGAGGCTGCAGTGAACGGTGGTGCTATTCAGAGCTTGGCATTGGGTGCTTTGGATACCCAGCATCAATTTTTTTTTAAAAATAAATCATGGAAATGGTGATTACATTGAAAATCAAGTTGTGCCTTCATGATTTGGGAATTGAGAATGTTCCTAATGAAAGACACGAATAGAAAATAGAAGATAGCACTAAATAATACAAGTATTAGTATCAGCTAATACTTTTATGGAGAAATACTAATACATTTTATAAGAAAAACTAATACTTTGCAGGAGCACTACTAAAGTACTCTCTAGGAAATTACTAATACTTTTTCAAGAAACTACTAATACTTTTCCGAGGGACAGCTAATACATTTCGGGAGAAAAATTTAATTATATTCAGGGAAACTACTAAAATACTCTCCAAAGAACTACTAATACTTTTATGAGGGACTGCTAATACATTTCGGGAATATATTCATGAGAAATACTAAAAAAACTCTTCAGGGAACTACTAATACATTTCAGAAGAACTGCTAATACTTTTTAGAAGGGCGGCTAATACTTTTCAGAAGGACTAATACATTTCGGGAGAAAATTTTATTATATTCAGGGAAATTACTAAATACTCTCTAGGGAACTACTAATACTTTTTCGAAGAACTACTAATACTTTTTTGAGGGACTGCTAATACATTTCGGGAGTATATTTAGGAGAAATACTAAACTTTCTCTTCATGGAACTACTAATACATTTCGGAAGAACTGCTAATACTTTTTTTTAGAAGGCTAATACTTTTCGGAAGAATCATTATCTTTGGTGGTCCCTGATAACTACTAAAACACCACTGCTAATATTATGAAAATGTCACCGGATCCGCGGGTCAGATCCGTCTAACAGATCAGACCCGTTAGACGGTCTGACAGAAATTTTTGTGAAAAATTAATTATTTCTCAAGTAATAGATATCATATCCAACATTAATAATGTGGTCATAATTGACAATAAACCTCCTAGACAAAAAATGGTATGTATACGTTTGAAATTATTATTAGTGAGACTACTACATATTTCCAAAAGCTACGCATCAAATTATCAAATCAACTTGCAATTCTTAGTTTAGCAACTATTGTTTTCTTTATCCTAAATATATAGGTCATATTGGTGTTATTTATCAAATAATTTCTCTAATTAAAACAGAAAAATAATTTAGCCAAAATTTCTCAAATTCAAATGAGCCATATAAATATTATTATAACAAATATAAAAATTAAAAAAACTTGAAATACATTAAAATCCTCGAAAATAGAATATAATAAGTTGGTTAAAGAACTAAGAGAAGGTCTCTTGTAGGACCATCTTACCGATCAGAATCCGCAAGTAAGACGGATTCTACAATCCGGATCTGAATCCATACCCACCACTAAATTAAAAAAAAAAAAGGAATCAGCACCGTAAATGGGGCTAGCAGGGGTTCAAACCTGAGTGCATAACTAGACAAAGTACTATTCTACCAGTAGACAACTAGTACTTGTTGTGCAATTTTAGTATAACCATGAATATAACACAATCCTTTTAAAAATATGAATATAACTCATTCATAAATTATTACAAATTCCCAAAGCTCGTCATATTTATTTTCCTTCTTCACTGTACTAAGAAATATGATATTTTATCTCAATAAACTGATACTTTATCTCATAAAAGTGTTATTTTAACTCTTGTCAAATATATTTTTTCTTCTTAGATGTACTGAATTCCTAATATGTTACTGTATTAAAGAACATGATACTTTATCTCAAAAAACGGATACTTTTACTTATAAAAGTGTTACTTTAAATATATCATATTTATTTATTTATTTTACCTTCTTTCCTTCATTCTTAATTTGTGACTATATTAAAAAAACATGATACTTTATCTCAAAAATAAGATACTTTAGCGTATAAAAGTGTTACTTTAAATATGTTACTTTATCTCAAAAAAATGAATATTTTTACTTATAAAAGTATTACTTTAACTCTATCATATTTATTATTCATCTTTTATTATTTTTTCTTTTCTTCATAATATGTGATTATATTAAAAAAACATGATACTTTATTTAAAAACAAATACTTTTACTCTTAAAACATGATATTTTATCTCAAAAATATATATTTACTCATAAAGGTGTTACTTTAACTCTAATATATTTATTTTTCCTTCACTGTAAGGTAATCATAATATGTGGCTATATTAAAAAATATGATACTTTATCTAAAAAAATCAAAATTTTTTCTCAAGAAAAGGTTACTTTAACTGAGGAAGAAAATCAGGAAAAAAAAAAGAGCAGGTGGCTTTGACCCGCGGACCTGGTCAACAGGATCCGCGGGTCAATAGGATCCGTCTTACGGATTTAGACCCGTAAGATGATTCTATATGAGTTTTTGCCAAGAATTAAATACTTAGCTTTGTAGCAAAAAGGGCAATTGTTTTGAAGCATAGGAAGTAGTGACATGATTATAATATTAATAACAAGACTCATGCGAGACCGTCTTGCAGATTTTAATTCATCAGATATATCCAACCCATTTTTCAAATCAAACCAAGTTATATCCAATTTAAATGGGTTAGCTAATATGAGTCATTTTAGGATCCATCTCATTAAATTAAATTCGTGAGACCGTCTCATATGAGCTTTTGTCTAATATTAATGCTCTTTTTCGTACAAATAAGATTAGTTACTATTGGGATCAGATAGTGGACGAGTGATTAAGATTGTCAAACCCAGACTTATAGAGGTTTGGGGTTTGATTCCCATTAACCCTCCTCTCCATGTATATGCACTCAAAAAGACACAAAAACTTATATGAGACGGTCTCATATATGTAATCCATATGAGACATACTTTATATTTAAATATAATTTCAACCAAAATATAATTTCAACCAAAACTTAACCCATGAAAAGAATCCATAATTTTGTGTGTTCTTAGGATCCGTCTCATTAACTTAGATCCATGAGATGATCTCATATAAAACCTCCTCTAAAAAAATTAGTTTCTACTCATCCATAGGTGGGTGTGTAAGGAAATATTGAGCTTTATGATATAGGTATTGGTTTGAGTATGAATAAATCAGGTGTACTTCAGTTCGAGAGCCTCGCCTTGTGCCTAGGTACTTTGGTTCGGGTGACCTGAAAGAGAAAAAACATTAGGCTAGCCAGGTGGGTCCCCGGCTAAGACCCTCTGATGCTTAAGTCAGTTTCAGATCGCTAGGTCGGTAAGAATTGATAGTGCGAAGTGAATAGTAAATGAGAAGGTCTCCCATAGGACCGTCTTACGAATCCTATTCCGTAAGACGGATCCTACCGCGACCCGCAACCCGCCGCAGTCCCAACCCGCATTGACAGCTGTCAATTTAAAAAAAAAAACCTGCACATGCGCGGCCCGCCTCCCGATCTGCAATGACCCAATGATCCGCCTGGCAGCTGGCAAATTCAAAGCCCAATAACCCAGCTCAAAATAAAAAAAAATTTAAAAACCTAATTTCAAAACAAAACCCGCAGCTCCTGAGAATCGAACAGGACCTCCTCCTCCAAAAGCTCAGCTCGCCATCTCCTGCTCCAAAAGCTCAGCTTGCCATGTCCTAACAACAAAAGCTCCACTGGTAAGTCGACATTCAACTATTTTCTACAAAAAATTTGAAATCTGTAAGAAAGAATCTCCATTGTTGTTGTGGCAAAAAGCTTCATTGTCATCCTTACATTGCACTTTCGACCTGTTGTTGTGCGATTTTCGATAATCTCTTCAATGGAGAATGACGATGCACACATCTCATTGATGAAGGAAGGTAATGTACTCATACATTGAAAAAATGATACTTTTGCTGGAAATACTGACACTTTTGTATTTAAATATGATACTTTTGCTGGAAATACTAATACTTTTGTATTTAATTATGATACTTTTACTAGAAATAGTGATAATATTGATATTATACATGATGCTTTTGCTGAAAATAGTGATACTGTTTATGGAAAAAAATGATATTTTTACGATAGGCATTTAAATTTTACAAATTTATATTTACTGAATAAAAATGATATTCAATTAGATATTTTGATGTAATAATTTATTTCATTTATACATATAGGTGAAAACTTGGATTCGGTACTTATTGTTTCTAGTGATGAAGATGATATAGAAGTCATTGAAGGTGAAAATCTTGAAACAAGAGATACTATAGACCAAAACACGAAGCGAGTAGATGCGAAGGTATCACATTTTACAAAGATAAGTATTACTATTTTCTCCAAAAGTACCAACATCTATTAATTTGTCCTGTGATTTTTTAAATGTTTCTAGACTACACCAATGAACGTGTGGATGTATCGGGTTCCCTTGTTGGGTTGAAAAGGAAGATAATTGATGACATGCATAAGTTGTATAGGGACCATAGTCGTGCACTCGGGTTTAGCATTCGTAAAGCAACAACTCGAACTCAAGCTAATGGAGTTGTGACAGAAAAATATTTTGTATGCTCTTGTGAAGGATTTAGGAGATCGGCAAATTTGGAAATAAATTCCAAAAATGAAAAAAGGAAAAATTTCCCTATCACACGTACTGGATGTAATGCTTCATTGAGGGTGAAATAAAATAACGAAGGTCTTTATGGAGTCTTGAGCCATGTGACGGAGCATAATCATCCATTTACAAGAAAAGAGTGGAACCACCTTGATCGTTATGAGAGAAAGATTACAAGTGAAAAGGGCAAAGTGATAGAAGATATGGTCTCTTCCAGAATGAGACCGATAGATTCTTACCGTTATATGGCACATGAAGTCGAGGAGATTATAATGTTGGACCACACTATAAAAGATCATCTAAATTTTGTGAATCGTCTGAAATTGAAAGAAATAAAAGGTGGGGATGCACAAACACTTGTTGAAATGTTGTACCAACAACAATCCGATGAGGATGACTTCTATTTCAGAGTTAAGCTGGATGAGATGGCCAAATTGAGCAATGTTTTTTGGAGAGATTCGATGATGAGAGAAGATTATGAAATATTTGGGGATGTTGTCATTTTTGACACAACATATCGCACAAACAATGACATATAATTTGATATGTGCTCCAATAGTTGGCATCAACCATCATCGGAAAAATGTGATGTTTGGTTGTGCGTTCTTATCAAACGAAAAGACTGAAACATTCGAATGGCTTTTTGAGGTTTTTAAAAAAGCCATGGGAGGAAAGTTTTCTATAACTATATTCACCGATCAAGACCAAGCGATTTCTAACACGATAGAAAAGGTACGTAACTGAATTGAAAATATAATACTTTATCACATAAAATAGATACTTTTACTTGCAAAACTGATACTTTGACTATATTATTTTTCTTTTTCATCCAGTTCATCGATCCCCTGTTTTTGTGATTGAATTCAACAAATGGTACTTTATCGCATAAAAACATGATACTTTTACTCGAAAAAGTGTTACTTTAACACTTGAATTATTCAAGCGGTATTCCCCGGGATAAAACATAGGCTATGTCAATGGCATCTTTACAAAAATTGCAATAAGCGAGGTTTGGACAATCGAAAAGCAACAATTCCTTTAAGAATGCATTTAGAAAATGCTTGTCAGGTTGTACGGATGAACCTGATTTTGAGAACTCTTGGAGTAACATGATTTCAACGTACGGATTAGAGGATCAAACATGGTTTAAAAGATTGTATGTGATAAAGGAAAAATGGTGCACAACCTTAAGCAAAGATTTCTTTTCTGTTGGAATACTTTCCTCACAAAGGAGTGAAAGTACTAACAACGCCATGGGATTTAATGCAAAGAAGATGACAAGTTTGACTAATTTTTATGGAATTTTTAAGGAACTAGTGAAGAATTGGAGAATGAAAGAACAAAATGATGAGTTCCAATCATCAAGATCAATACCATTGACTTCCATACCATTGACTGGGTTGTTAAAGTACGCTTCTGAGGTATACACTCTAACAATGTTTAAAGACTTTGAGAGTGAGTTTATCGCATCAATTTCTACTACTTGCACTCTAGTTCATAATGATGAGATATTGAATGTTTATGATGTTTCTTCTCATATTGGGGATGGAGGTGTAAGTAAGGTGATGTTTGATCCATTGCGAAACATGGTAACGTGCACTTGTAAGAAATTTGAAGAATGTGGTATTTTGTGTTTCCATTCATTACGGGTCCTCCATCTTCATTATCATGTTAAGATACCGGAAATATATATTCTTAAGAGATGGACAAGAATGGCAAAATCTCAAGTATGGGACATCTTAAATAAGAGAGTTGAGAAGCCCTTACAAGCTTAATGATTGCATTCCTTGGCATCATGAAATGGCTCGAAGATATTATGATCTTGTGTTGAAATGCCAAGGAAATGAAGAAGCAAGGAGAATCATTGAAGAAGGTTACGAAAGGGATTTTCTTGCTATTAGTGCCTTGACAAATGTGCAAAATTCTCTACCGGCAAAATGAATCATCTGCTATTTCAAGTACAACTAACACATTTCAAGATCCTACACGATCTATAACAAAGGGGAGAAGAAAAAGAATAAAGGGAAGTTTGGAAAATAGCAAGAAGAAAACAAGTGACGTCTCTGATTATTCTCAAGCAAAGGAGTTTGGTTCAAAGATTCCAAATCCTCGGTTATTTTAGAGATATTTTACTTAAATTTGTCAGTTGTAATGATGCAATTTTTGATACACATGTGATTTTAGATATATTTTTCTGAAATCTATCAGTTTTCAATGTTTTAAATGTTAGATTCTTAAATCCATCACTTCTTAGTATCTATCAGGATACTGATACTTTTCGTATAATTACTGATACTTTTAACATAATTACTAATACTTTTCGGCTGTTTAAAATTATGCAATTAGGTTTCCAAAATTTAAAAATCCAAATGCGAGATCGATACTTTTCGTGTAATTACTGATACTTTTTACATAATTACTAATACTTTTCGGCTGTTTAGAAGTATGCAATTAGATTACCAAAATTTAAAAATCCAAATGCAGAATACTGATACTTTTCGTGTAATTACTAATACTTTTTAAATAATTACTGATACTTATAACCTGTTTAGAAGTATACATGATAAAAAAATTCGAAAACACATCACCTACACACAATCAAATAAATTCAAAGACTCGATGCTTAAAACTAACATTGCAGACCGCAAAAATCAATGTACTATCACAAAACGACTACCAACATTAACAAAATATCATCTACTATTCAGCATCAAATCACAAAATGACCACCAACATTCACAAAATATCAGCTACTATTCAGCATCTAATCACAAAATGACTACCAACATAAGCAATCTCAACATTTACAAATTTCAGAAATATACTATCTCATCATTTTTTCGGTTTCTTCGTTCCTTTCTTGCTTGGTTTTCTTGGAGGGTTTTTTGACAAGTTCACGGTCGTTTCCTTGAATTTGAGCACTTGTTGCTCTATCTCCGCTCTCAATTCATTAACTCAGATAAAATGATTTTGGCACAGTATTTGGCTCTCAATTTGCGTCTTTCCACAACCATAAAAAAAACACGGATATAAAAACATATAAAATAATTATAAAAAAACAACTATAAAAAAAATTCTTTGTTTAAGAGAATATTCATACCTTTGACAAATCCGGAGATGAGTAAACTTTCCCAACAAAATTTTCAATATGATGCATGAGGAAAACACCACAATCAATGTTGGTCTCATTTGTTTTCCATTTGAATGGTACATTTTCCCAGATATATGATTTAACTTCTCCAGCTTTTGGATGATTTTCCTCTTCGAGGAAGACAGGACATTTGCTTTCTTTGAAAAGTAACAATATAATGTCATAGATTTGTAATTGTTATTAAACATAATAAAAAAGTTAACAAATACATATGATGCTTTACCACCAACTTCGAGACCAACATACGATCAACAACCTCTTCATCATGCACCATATTGTCGAGGTATTGCACTTTCTTGTCAACAAAATTGATGACAATTGCAATATAATGGCCTTGGTAGCAATATGGTACAAAGATCTAAAAATTTTGAAAACAACAGACTTCATCGCTTTTTTAACACAAAACGATACTTTTCGAATAATTTCGATACTTTTGATGCAATTTCGATACTTTGAGCATCGATATATAACATGCGAGTGCAAACAATTTTTCAAATGTTAACATAAAATCGATACTTTTCGGATCATTTATGATACTTTTGATCCAATTTGTGATACTTTGAGCAACAAAGATTAACATGCCAAATGATGCAACATATTTTCAAACAAAATCATAAACTTATCAAATAAAATGATATACTTTTGAAATCAAATACTAAAAAAATCTTACCCGGTCCAATGTGTTCAAGTCCTAGGTTTGTTCAAGGTACTCAACCACGTCCTCCAACACCTCTAAGTTCACTTCCGAGTTTTTCCCATCAAAACAAGCTTCAAGATACAATCAAGCAAGAAAAACAAAAAGATCAAAAAAATCAAATAAACATAAAAAAGATTTTATTAAAATATTACTTACAGAGAATGTTGAGTGTTGAAATAAAAATGTCCGTAATTCTTTGCCCGACCAACTCGATTTGTTTAAAATAAGTGTCCATACATCAATGACACTTGAAAAAATCAAATATGCATCATGTAATGAATCAATTCCATCACCAAAGGCAATAAACGAATGCCCTCCGTGGGCAAAAACATTTTCATTTGAAACACAAATAATAGTAGCATGTGAGTAATAAGAAATCAATGAAATAATAATTTTTCAATCTATAATCTTATTGTTACTTACTCTCTTTCGTAACTATGATCGGAAAAATAGAAGTCAACAACATCTCTCTATTTTCGTGTCATTCCGACTCAAGTAGCGATTGTTCTTTTTCATAAATTCACAATGAAATTTAGTTTTCTTGATCGCCAATCATCCTGTTCCAAAAACAGACAAAAGAAAAACAAAATGTCACTTTTCTAAGAAAATTTCTAAGAAAAACTCGATACTTCTAATATATCACTTGAATTACCTTCAACTTGACTTTCAAACATTTCGTTATCGGGGCATCGTCACCTAACGGTTCATCGATTATTGCCTCTTTGCGACTTTGGCTCGTGCATCGCCACGAGATCAAACCTAGGCATTGAATCCTTCCGCTCTTTCATTTTTTGAAAGTTCTTCACAACTTCATCAATATAATCATGAAGTTTGGCATTGGAGAAGAATTCATCGTCCGTGAAGATGAAGGGTTTGCTTGCTTTGTTCTGCATTTCCAGGCGCAATCGTTCCATGTGGAAATGGGTTATAACTTCCATGTCCCTTTGAGCAACAAGCATACTTTATCGACACCTGCAAGAAAAAATTGACGCTTTTTAGATCACTTGCTCGCAATATAAAAAGTGATACTTTTTTTTTGCTAAAAATACTTTTTAACTAAAAAGGATACTTTTATGCTAAAAAGGATACTTTTTAGCATAGAAAATAATAATATCAAACAATGAAACATAATACTTTTTCAAACATAAATGATACTTTTTCAAACAAAAATGATACTTTTTAATAGTAAACTGATACTGAACATACTTACATCTTTTGCCTGACTTTCAACCTCGACATTAGTTGGGTAGCCCGGGGGTATTTCAAACTGGATCAACCTTGAAGATTGATCATCTTTCCCCTGTTTTCTCAATCCCGATCTCTCCCCTTTTTTTTTGCTTGCGATCAACCTTTTCCCAACATCAAGGTTCTCTCCAATATTCTTTCCATCACCACCTTTCTCCACATCACCTTTCTCAACATTTTTCAAATTAACGCCACTAGAAATAGGATAGATGTTTTCAACATCACCCTGACCAAAATCGCCAACCTTTTTCTCATCTTTCGATCTTTTTCTTATTTTCTCCGTCGTCCAATGTTGAACAAATGGCAGCTCCGAAGGTTCAGATTTACCTTGTCATTTAATACGATGAAAGTATATGATTTGCAAGGCCAAAAGGCAACCACTTATGTGTGTTTTGGACTTCTTGTTAAACTTGTCCACTGATCTACATAACCTATCCAACACTAACGAACACCAATAAATGTCGGATTCCATCTACATCAATTAAAGATTTAAAACATGAAACATCTACCGTGCGATTCGCACTTGGTGTCAAAAGTGTAGATAGGCTATATAACACAAATAGCCTTTTGAAATCATCACCCCCTTCTTTATAGTCCTTCATCAATTTTTGTTTCAAAAACCCAACTGTCGAACTCCCATTAATACCCACTTTGTTCTTAAACTCGATAACTTCATCCAAAGTTTCACCCTTCTTATAAAATACTACGTCCTTATTGTTCCTCGGCAACAAAAAGACATCACATATGTCATCGACAGTTATGACAAACCTTCTCATATCGTCAACGCCGAGCATCCGCCGCCCCGTTGAATCTCTTGACGAGCCACGGCAACATTTGAGCAGGTAGTTGTTTCACTTGCAATTTCAACAGTCCCCCAAAGCCGATGCTCTCGATATCCTCCCTCTGTCTATCAGTCAAATCTTACTATATCAAAAAGACCTTAAGGTCTGCATTGCGTAGAGAAACTGCTGCAAGAAATATAACGCCATATTAGTACTGATATAAAAATGATACTTTTAAGGTCATTTCTGATACTTAAAAGCATAAAATGATACTTTTAGATCACCCTGAAAGAAAAAAGTGACAGTTTTTAGATCAGTTGCTGCAATATAAAAAGTGATACTTTTTTGCTAAAAAGTGATACTTTTTAACTAAAAAGGGTACTTTTATGCTAAAAATTGATACTTTTTAGCATAGAAAATAATAATATCAAACAATGAAACATAATACTTTATCAAAAATAAATGATACTTTTTCAAGCATAGAAATATAATGCCATATTAGTACTGATATAAAAACATGATATAAAAACTTTAAGGCCATTTCTGATACTTAAAAGCATAAAAATGATACTTTTAAGGCAATTCCAAATGGACTAATACAATGAATGGTTCGAATACTAAAAAGAAACAGGACAAAAGAGCACAAACATCTTAGTATCTTCCTCTGACAACTTGATTTTCTTTCGGGGACTTTTAGAATCCTGCTTTCCAATTTTCTTACCCGAAGATTTACGCTTTGCAGCAGCCTTTCGAGGTTCAACTACATCAAGCTTTCCAGGTTTGTCTTCAGCAACTTCCTTCGCTGCAATATCTTCCTCTACATCAACATTATCCTCAGCCTTTTGAGTCTCTTCAGCAACATTTCCTTCTTCCAAAGGTTTGTCGACAACATCCCCTTGACCATCAACAACCTTATCTTCATCCTTTTCAATCTCTTCTACAACATTTTCCGGATTCTGCAATGTTTCCAGATTCTGCAACCAAATCACAACAACTAACATCTTCTTTCGTCGGGCTTTCTCCTATCATGCCTTCTCCTGGGCTCCTTCTTCCCCTTCCCCTTCCCCTTTGCCTTCCTCTCCCCCTCCGTATCAACAATTTCTCCCGACCCACCTACAAATATGCAAAATACTGATACTTTTAACACATATATCAACAAAAACACACATAAAATAAAGAAAAAATCAAAAACTCAATTACTGATACGTTTCAAACAATTTCAGATACTTTTGGACAAATTTATGATACTTTTATGCAAATTTCTTATACTTTTAAACATCATTGTTCCCCAGAAATTTACAAATAACACCAGAATTTTAACATGAACATAGAAAATCAATACACTATTTTAAAAAACATATTAACATAAACAACGAAAATGGAAACTAACATCTTTATCCTCATTTTTTTCAATGTCTTCAAGCAGCGTTTCCTTCGCCTCACAAATGCTTGTCCACAACATCCCCTTGACTAACATCTTCTTTCTTCTGGCTTTCTCCTACCGTGCCTTCTCCAATGTCGCTTCTTCCCCCTTCCCCTTCCCCTACCACGTATCAACACTTTCTCTGCGAACCATCTACAAATATACAAAACACTACGATTTTTAAAACACAATTTCAAGCAATATAAACACATATATTTATGATACTTGGAATAAGACATAAGTACTTAAACAAACAATTATAATAGTGTACGTTCAAGACGTGTGCAAGATATAAACCCGACTTATTATATATTAAATAAAAAAAAATTCAAGCAACATAAACACATATATCAACAAAAACACGCACAATTTAAATAAAAATCAAAATTCCATAAATCACATATATCAATATACAAGCAGAGGCATATGCATGGTACTTTTAAGTCATTTACTAATACTTTTCAAGCAATTTCGGATACTTTTAGTTCCATTTAACAACAAACGAACAAAAATTCATAAACTAGATTAAAAAAACACGATACTTTTATGCGAATTTACTTACTTTTAAATATCATTGTTCCCCAGAATTTACAAATAACACCAATGTATCTACTAACAAAACTAAGAGAACAAGAAGAAGATGAAAAGAAGAGAGATACTCGAAAATACCTTTGCAACTTGAGAGAACTCGAACTACGCTTGAGCAATCCACCTACGAACGCCGAGAAATCGTTGCGATTCGATGAAAAACTTGAGAGAACTCGAACTTCATAGAACGTTAATGCCGAACTAGAGAGGACTCGAATTTAACTCACAATTGCAAAAATTGTTAATTTAACTCAAAATCAAAAACTCTAGGGTCGAACGTGAGAGAACGTGATGAAAATCACCAACCGACCTCGAACGTGAGAAAACGTTATATCGTGAGAACGTGATAAAACCGAAATTGAACAAAATTGAAGGAAATGGAAGGAAAACTAAACCCTAGTTTCAAAGGTGAGATATAGAGAACGGTGTGAGAGAGAGAAAGAACGTTCACGCAAAGTTAGAGAGAGAAGGGGAAATGAAAGGAACGTGTGAGAACTAGCCTGGAACGTGTGAGAGAAAAGAAAAAAATAAAACATAAAAAAAAACGACGGATCGCGGGTATGCGGGTTGGCAAGGGTCATTAAGATCCGTCTTACGGATTGAGACCCGTAAAGACGGTCTTATACAAGTTTTTGCTTTTAAATTTTGGCCGGACCGTGCTCAAAATTCAACCCAATGTCCAACCCATATAAAAAAGAATGGTCTAAAATTTTAAAGTCAAATAAAGTTGATGTCTTGACCCAAAGAAATGAGAACTTCTTAGCCTAATTAAGATCCAATTATCAAAATCGAACAAACACATTAGCCATCATCGAACGTCTCTCATTACTCATCTATACTTATCTTTTTAAGTTATTTCCTTTTAGTTTTTGACTTTAGAATTAATTTTACTAGTTGCCATTTTACTAGTTGCCAGTTGAAAAAGAGTTTTTTTTTTTGCGATGGACTTTATGAAGGATAAATACACGATCGAATGAGTGATAATTACATTAATGATTGTCTTGTTTGTCATGTAGAGAGAGATATATGTTCCAATATGAGAAGTCGCAAAGAATTGTTGTAAGGTTTCTTATTTGCTTTTTTATTGCAATTTCATTTTCTATTTTTCACAATTGTGGCCACACTAGTAATATTCCCCAATTAACTTGGTAAAAGCGAGTTCTCACCCCGTCATAATCAAGTATAAGTTTGGAATCTGGATCGAAAAATAATTCCTGTTTTTCTGAATGCACAGAAAACCATGAAATCTGATATATCAGAAAACCAAACCTCCTCAAGTATATATTTTTATATATTATATAATTAGAGTGGAAATTAAAGCTTAGCTAGCAGGAGAACATTAACAGCCAATTGGTACGTGGCTGAAAATTGGTTCTTCATTTCACAAAGACTCTAACCAACTTTCAATACAATGCTTCTCATCAGCAAAAGATATACGACACCGCCATCACTATATTTCTCTTTCTCCCGTCACCTTTCTGTGTATTGCCTGACAGGGCCAAAAACCCATTGCCTAATCTTTTTCTTCTCATCCCCCTTCTTTTTTTTTTTTTCCTTTCCTCTACTTTTTCAGCCCTGCATTTTTGCATTTAATGTTGCCCTAAAATCAGTGATTTTTTTTTTAATTTATTTGAGATGTACCAAGTATAATTTTTGCTTGCTTGCTTCTATCAGAGAGACAACAGGATAAGATTGGATCTTTTTCTTTTTGTGGTATAAATATAGCTATATTTAGCATCGTTTCCAAAAAGATTGTGGGCTTTCCATCAGAAATAATCAGAGCTTGCAAATAAATATTTTTTTTTTTCAAAAAAAAAAAAAAAAAGTGGGTAGCTAAAATAATGGGGAGAGTGAAACTCCAGATCAAGAAAATAGAGAATACAACAAACAGGCAGGTCACTTTCTCAAAGAGAAGAAATGGACTTATTAAGAAAGCTTATGAACTTTCTGTACTTTGTGATGTTGATGTGGCACTCATCATGTTTTCCCCTTCTGGAAGGGTTAGCATCTTCTCTGGAAATAGAAGGTACTACCCCAATAATATAAATCCATATTTAAATTATTTCCTTACTTGTACTTTTTCTTGTATTAAATCTGATTAGTCACAATCAAGGTTTCTAATATAGTTCTGTTTTTTTTTTTTTAAGTATATACATAGGTTCTAAGCTTGTGTCCGACTAATCTTGTAGACTGATGATATTTGTTTGTTTCTTATATTGTTCTTGAAGTATCGAAGACATTATGGCACGTTACGTTAATCTTCCCGAGCATGAACGAGGAAGGTAAGTTAAATTCAGACAAGCTTTTGTTGGAGTTAGATTTTTTTTTCTATGATAGTGATTTGTAGGAAATATTATCAAATTGTTATCATTCATGTGCTTATGTTGGTAATTTTTTCTCTTTTTTATGTTTATGTCTCTCTATGCAACTACAAAAGGCTTCAAAACCAAGAGGTAACTAATTTTTTTTTTTTAAGTTGGCCTTTAAATTTATAGTACTTAAGTAGATTTGTCTTTGCCTGATTCGATTATTGTATAAGGCCACGACGATTATGCTAAACTTATAGTTGATGGAAAAACTATTTGCAGTATTTACAAAGGGCTCTTGGGAAGTTGAAATCTGAAGCAGATCGAACTTATCAAGCAGCTAGCAGGTACAAAATGATGCTCAAGTTTTATTAATTTTATTAATTCCGATTAAAAAACCGCTCATTCAAAGGCTTTTTTTTTCTCTGTTTTTCTGTACCACCTAATTTTGTTTTCTTGTTATGTATAGCAGCCCAGTTAGCATGATTGATTCTCAAGTTGAGGTGTGTTTTTCTTTTTCATTTTTTTTTTTATCTCCGGAACTTATGGCTTTATTTTTCACAATCAATCGTCCTTTATTTTGTCGATCTAGAAATATAATCCAGAATACGATGAAATACAGGAAATTCAACAAGAAATAATCAAATGTAAGTGCCAACTTGAGGATATGGAGAAAAGACTAAGGTACATGATCTACTCGTTGATCAAAATCTTCTTAACTTTCAAACTCAAATCCTGCGATTTTCGATAAACTGATGATTGTGAAAACGCGTATAAAAACGTATTCGGATAGGATTTACGAAGGTGATCCTGCTGAAATCATGTCCCTGTGTGAGGCTGAGTGTAGGGAACAAATTCTTGAAGAAAATCTGAAGCAGATCAGGGTGCGTAAGGCAAGTTTTCGTCATGTCACAATTGTGTATTTACGATATTGTTTTACAGCAATCTGTTAAAATTTCGTCGGGCTAATGAAATTTCCCCTGTTTTTAACAGCATGTTCTGCAGGACTATAACTCCCCTGGTGTACAAACTTCACAGGTACCTTAAATTTCAACAGGGATAAGTTATTAGTAGGGTTAATTAAACCCCTCTAAGCTAGAAATAGAAACACTTCAAAGCTACATAGAATAGAAACACTTCAATATTCAAAATTCAAGTAAGTTATTAGTAGGGTTAAGTAAAAAAAAAACACACCTGACGATTTAGCCTAATTATAAAAAATCAGTTATCTTTCAAAATTATAAGTACACCCTTCACATTTATTTCTTTTTTACAATTTACACCCTCAAGAAGGAGCATTTGTTAGGTAACTATAAACATCAAGGGGTGTTTATAATTCCAAAAGATAATTGAAGTTTTTTTGTAATTAAAGGAGTAGCATTCGTAATTATTCCTTCTTCTTATTCCACAAGCTCGAATCTGTGGATCCAAATATACGGAATTTTTTGCAATCACTAAAAAAAATTGCTTCTCAGCTTTTGTGTTAAAAAGTTCACTTAATGCCAACTTCGACTTTTGATTCTACTTCATTTAAACATAATCTAAAAGTTGGGAGATTGGTGCTTTTAGATTTCTGATTCTCCTTTTAGTTTGTCTTTTATAAACATACGACTTTTTCACCCAACACTCTCAACTTCTGATCTCAACTTCGGATTCTATTTGCAAACATTACCAACTTCTGATACTCAACTATTTTTACTTCTGCTACAATAAATCACTTCTTCTAAAAGCAAAAGTTTTGCAAAATACACTCCCATAATATCATACCAGAATAGATTATGGCGCTTGAACAGAATGCGTAAATAACTGATGTTCGGAGAGTTTGTCTTGGTTCATATTTCAGGTTATGAATTTGCCCTCGGAGAATATAGATGTAAATGTTTTGGCTACAAGAAATCCAGACAATGTACTGGACTGGCTTCCACAGAGAGATCCACAAGTTCAAATCCTCAACTTCTTGGATTCGAATGGCTTGCTTCCGATGAGGTTCTTATTACTTATCTATAGTTTACCACACTACTCGTGCAAACGTACATGTATTTATCGAACATATTAATTTATGTGACATAATTGATTCCGTGTTTATGTATTTGCAGGGATGAGCCTCAACGCCTTGATAATATACTCCCGCCATCCCTAAAGCTTGTTCATGCCCCAAGCTTGCACGTTTATAATCATCTGAGTCCGAGTAGGAGCATGGAAGATGATACGCACCGACCTGATTTTGGACAGGCGATCGATGGCAATCTATCACCGTGGGCCGAATTATATCCAACAGGTTTATCTCTAAACCGTTTCAATATATATATGCGACCATTTCTAACGAAATATCTTTTTTTTCCATATTTTTTACTATTAGGTACTAAGAAATTGTGTTGGATGGAAGGGTTTTAGTAGGATTTCAATTGTGGATGTGAAATGTTTCTTTTTTTTTTTCAGTTCATAATTGTAACAAAATATACGCAACGCTCTTTTTTTTTTTTTTTTGTATATCAAAATTGAGAATAGACATAGATCTCCTAAAACTAGACCTTTCAAACTTTATTTTGTCACTAAAAAAAACACTATTTTCTATAGTTAAGTATTAAAAGATTATGTCGGAACTTAAAGATGCGATAGAATTCCGACAAACCAAAATTGTAGGGAAAATCATTGTAGTTAAATATTTGTTGACAAAATCTATAACTATTGGTATTTACCTACAATATTTATGTGGGTATATTTAATGATTGTTGGCGCTTTGTCGATAATTGATCGGTATAATTGGGGGCGCTATATTTTTTATTTTATGGGTGTGTATTCTGTAAGTAACTATAAATTTTGAGTTATAAAATCATTTATGTCGGTAAATTTTGTAGGTAACTTGAATTTCTTTTGTAGGGTGTGTCAACAACATTTGATGATTTGTTTGTACATTTGAAAAATGTGAGGTTCTTCTGATAGAACCTTCAAATCTATTTTTTTATTTTTGTTGCAAACCATCTTTGCCAAATTGGGAGTTGGAGATTCTAATCTTAATTTTTAGTACTTTTCTGTAGCAGAAATTTAACTTCTCATTTTTCAAGAATAAATAAATTAAGTAATTGAGTGGAAAACTACAAAAATTCATATGCCAACACTTTTAATCTCATACAAGTGGAAAAATTGTATGCGCTTCTCTGTGGATGTTTATGTATCTATTTTGGCAAATATTGAGTATCAGATAAGTGATGTATTAGAAACTATTTTATGTATATTTTATACATTTTAAAAGTAGTGATTGAATGTTATTGTTCGTATCGTAGTCACATATATTCTTAGGTGAGAGGATATTTTGGCAACAAAAATTTATGTTATACGTAATGTAGTATTATTTTAGTAGATCCAGTAATGGATTAATAATTTTACTTAGAGTCTTATGTGTTAAAAGTTTTAATTGTTGTAATTTTGACAGGAAATGATCCTTTTCCGACGGCACAGCCCAGAGAACGAGCACTTCTTGAACTCTTTCTATCTCAGCTTACACCTGTGGATCAAGATCATATTTGAGAGATATCTGCAATTATTCAAACTGTATTCAAATAAGAACTATATATTATGACTCTTTGGGTATATTGGAATAATTGTGGACCTTTATTTCTTTAATTTGTTTTCTTTAGTCAATGTTAATTGAATGCAAAGTTGAGTCATGACTATATAGTTTCTTTTTTAAAAACAAAAAACTTATCAAGTTTGCAAAGTTATGTTTTAATTCGTAATTGATAACGCAAATTGAGTTATAGTAGTTTGGTCTTTTAAACGTAATTTTCTTATTTAATGAAGGTCGTATCAAACTTCTAGTTTACTGACATAATTTACTGATAAAAATGATTTTGTTCTAAATTTTATATTTTTCCTATAGAATACCGATAGAATAAAATATATTATTTTCCCCAAAATTATATCACCAAAAGACTACGGAGATAATTTCGGCGTAGCACTCAAGATCAAGTTAGTTTCAAAAGGAAAAAGAGTTTAAAATATGGAAAAGTCAATGTAAAATAGATCATCTAGATGAGGATAGTTTTACCCCTTTTATAAAGTCTCATAGTTGATTAGGTTTACCATACTTTGTAGTTACTTCTCTCGCATTTACCTCACCTTTATGTTTTATGCCACATCCTAATGTATCCTTCACATTTAATGCATGTCGCCTTCCCACATTTATGCTTTATGTCACATCCTAATGTGTCCTTCACATTTAATGCATGTCGTCTTTCCCATAAAGGTAGGTCTAACCCTCGGAGGTAGGTCTAACCCTGGCGGCAGTCTTAGAAGCAGTCTTACTGCGGAGGCAAGTCTTCCCATAGAAGGGTTTTACACTGGAGGCAGGTCTTCCCATACTAAATTAACCCCTCTTTGCCAAGTGAAAAGTTTCCCAAACCAGGCTGAATCAACTACTCCCCCTACTCTCCTAGTTTGGTCTGATAGGGTTAGACTAGGGGAGTAACAATTGCAGGTCTCCTGAACCAGGCCGAATCAACTACTCCCCCTACTCTCCTAGTATGGACCGATAGGAATACACTAGGGGAGTAACAATTGCAGGTCTCTCGAACCGCCAAATCAACTCTACCACTCCCATTCTTAAATTTCAAGTTCACAGTTCGGGACCTAAGGTAGTTAGCGCTCAGCTCTACCCCTGAGGGTTTAATGATTTTTATCCAAGCTCGAATTTCAAACTCATAGCTTGGGACCTAGGGTAGTTAGAGCTCAGCTCTACCCCTCAGGGTTTAATAATTTCTACCCAAGCTTGAATTTCAAACTCATATCTTGGGACCTGAGGTGTTTAGAGCTCAGCTCTACCCCTGAGGGTTTAATGATTTTTACCCAAGCATGAATTTCAAGTTTCACAGCTTGGGACCTGGGGTGGTTAGAGCTCAGCTCTACCCCTGAGGGTTTAATGATTCACAGCTTGGGACCTGGGGAGGGTTTAATGATTTTTTTTACCCAAGCTCGAATTTCAAACTCATAGCTTGGGACCTGGGGTGTACCCCTTAGGGTTTAATAATTGCTACCCAAGCTTGAATTTCAAACTCATAGCTGGGGACCTAAGGTGGTTAGAGCTCAGCTCTACCCCTCACCTTTTAATAATTTCTACCCAAGCTTGAATTTCAAGTTTCATAGCTTGGGACCTGGGGTGGATAGAGCTCAGCTCTACCCCTGAGGGTTTAATGATTTTTACCCAAGCTCGAATTTCAAACTCATAGCTTGGGACCTGGGGTAGCTAGAGCTCAGCTCCACCCCTCAGGGTTTAATAATTTCTACCCAATCTTGAATTTCAAACTCATAGCTTGGGACCTAAGATAGTTAGAGCTCAGCTCTACACCTCAACTTTTAATAATTTTTACCCAAACTTGAATTTCAAGTTTCACAGCTTGGGACCTGGGTGGTTAGAGCTCAGCTCTACCCCTGAAGGTTTAATGATTTTTACCCAAGCTCGAATTTCAAACTCATAGCTTGGGACCTGGGGTGGTTAGAGCTCAGATCTACCCTTCAGGGTTTAATAATTTTTGCCCAAGCTTGAATTTCAAGTTCACAGCTTGGGACCTGGAGTGGTTAGAGCTCAGCTCTACCCCTGAGGGTTTAATAATTTTTACCCAAGCTCGAATTTCAAACTCATAGCTTGGGACCTGGGGTGGTTAGAGCTCAGCTCTAGCCCTCAGGGTAAATTCAAGCTTGGGACATTGGGTGGTTAGAGCTTAGCTCTACCCCTCAGGGTTTAATAATTTTTACCCAAGCTTGAATTTCAAATACACAACTTGGGACCTAATGTAGTTAGAGCTTAGCTTTACCCCCCAAGGTTTAATAATTTATACCCAAGCTTGAATTTCAAACTAATAGCTTGGGACCTAGGGGGTTATAGCTCACCTCTACCCCTCAGCTTTTAATAATTTTTACCCAAGCTTGAATTTCGAGTTCACAAACAAGGACTTGGGGTGGGGTTTAGAGCTCGCTTTTTACCCCGAGGTTTAATGATTTTTACCCAAGCTCGAATTTCAAACTCATAGCTTGGGACCTGGGGTGGTTAGAGCTCAACTCTACCCCTCAGGGTTTAATAATATTTACCCAAGCTCGAATTTCAAATACACAGCTTGGGACCTAAGGTAGTTAGAGCTCAGCTCTTACCCTTAGGGTTTAATAATTTCTACCCAAGTTTGAATTTCAAACTCATAGTTTGGGACCTACGGTGGTTAGAGCTTAGCTCTACACCTCAACTTTTAATAATTTTTACCCAAACTTGAATTTCAAGTTTCACAACTTGGGACGTGGGGTGGTTAGAGCTCACGAGCTCACTCTCTACCTCTCGTGGTTTAATAATTTTTACCCAAGCTTGAATCAAGTTCACGACTTGGGACTGGGGTGGTTAGAGCTCACTCTACCCCGAGGTTTAATGATTTTTACCCAAGCTCGAATTTCAAACTCATAGCTTCCGGACCTTAGGTGCTTAGAGCTCACTCTACCCCCAAGAGTTTAAAAGTTCAACCAGGGGTTGCATTTCAAATTCTTTCCAAGGTACCTGGTAGGAGCTTAGCTCGACTCCTCGGGGTTTGATAGTACCTAAGGTAGAGCTCACTCGACTCCTTAGGGTTTGATGGTACCTAAGGTAGGAGCTCAGCTTGACTCCTCAGGGTTTGATGGTACCTAATGTAGGAGTTGTAGCTCGACTCCTCAGGGTTTGATGGTACCTAATGTAGGAGCTGTAGCTCGACTCCTCGTGGGTTTGATGGTACCTAAGGTAGAGCTCACCGACTCCTTAGGGTTTGATGGTACCTAAGGTAGGAGCTCACTCGACTCCCGAGGGTTTGATGGTACCTAAGGTAGGAGCTTTAGCTCGACTCCTCAGGGTTTGATGGTACCTAAGGCAGAAGCTCAACTCGACTTCTAAGGGTTTGATGGTACCTATGGTAGGAGCTTTAGCTCGACTCCTCAAGGTTTGATGGTATCTAAGGTTGGGACTTTAGCTCGACTCCTTAGGTTTTGATTTCCTCAGGGTTTGATGGTACCTAAGGTAGGAGCTTTAACTCGACTCCTCATGGTTTGATGGTACCTAAGGTAGGGCTCAGCTCGACTCCTTAGGGTTTGGTTGTTTGGCACCATTTACAACCTTTATCTCATCTGAAGTTGGGATTCAAAGTTGACGTCATCCAAAATTCGATCGAGCAGCTCTCCCAAGGTATAATCTCACATGTGTGAATTCGGTTTAATTGATATTTAATTAAATCGACACAGACAATAAGTGTTAGCTTGTTTCACAGGCATAAGGATTTAATTCTATTTATATATATATGATTTGGATCTCGGTGAGTCCACATAAATTATGTGAGTACGTGAGACCAAATCGAGCGTTGATTTAATTTTTAAACGGTCTAGATTAAATGAGCTTTTATCATTTTTTAATAGATAACTTATTGAAAAAAGGACTTTTGGTAATTTTAATTTGTATCGATTTTAGGAGGAAGTTATTTTTGGTAGTGGGCTATAATATAGGGAACGGTTTTATTTCACTATTATCTTCCAAATCTTTTCTTATTTGGTAACTGAAGAGTCACAATTCCACATTGAATCAAACTCCTTCTCCATTCTTCCTCCTCCAAAGAAATTGTGAAAAACCATCTCCTTCTCCTCGGTCAAAAATCGTTCTCTATCACCGTCACAAATCTTCACCCCCACCCATCGTGGAAAACTCATCTCCATCTCCATCCCCATTTTTTTGAAAACCCAGGCATTGTGAAAAACCATTGTGAAACTCATCTCTATCTCCTCCCTCCTACGGTAAAAATCAAATTCACCGTGAAGCCCATCTCCATCCCCTACCATCGTGAAGTTCCACACAAGAAGCAAAAAACCCCAAATTTTTGTGAAAAACCCATATATGTGAAAACCCCAAAATCAATGGTTGTTCTTTGAGGTGGCAAGCGGCACCACTTTGTTCTTCGAGGCGGCATCAATCTTTTCCCCGTGCCGACACCCACATTATAGGTAGAGCAGTTTGTTTTTATTTATTTTTCTTCATTTTTTATAATTTCTTGGTTATTTTTTATTGTTGATGTTTTGAAAAATATAGAAACCCTGGTTTTTCTATTTTTTTGTTGGTTTTGTTAGGGTGTATTGTTGTGTTTTCTTGTAGGACATTGATAGGGTTGGATAAATTCAGTTCATTAGTGGTAAAATTATCTGTTTTTTGGTCGGTGAAAATTTTTAGCCTGGGAGATTGATTTTCTGAGGTTTTAAACTGCATATTGTTGTTGATAATTATGCTTATGAATGTTCTGTATTATGCTTACATATGTTTTATATTATGCTCTCAAACAGGGGGTAATCATTATTGCCATGTTTTTTTTAAGTCTGGGGAGATTACTTTAACGAGAGTTTAAACTGCTTATTGTTGTTGATAATTATGCTTATTTATGTTATGCATTATGCTTATGTATGTTTTATATTATGCTTTTAAATAGGGGGTAATTGGTATTGCCATGTTTTTTCTAAGTCTGGGGAATTGCTTATTGATGTTTTCAACTGCTTATTGTTGTTGACAATTATGCTTATATATGTTTTCTATCATTCTTATGTATGTGTTATAGTATGCTTATGCTTAGTTGGTTGTTATGCTTATAAATATTTGTCTGTTAATAAATGCTTTTATATAAATGACAAGTGTCTCTTTTTTTTTGTTTATAGATTTTCTGTTGGAAATGACAAAAGAGAGTAAGAAAAGGAAGGCCGCAACTATTGATGATCGTGCAGAGGCAAGTAATAAGGAAGTGGGGAAGGATAAGGAGAAAAAGTGGTAGATGATAGTAAGGGTGCTGAAGAGTCCGAATACCCTAGGTTTTCTGATTAGTGCCGTATTTTATTTCATTGATTTTAGATATTGTAAGTAGAATTCAATTGCTTCTGTAAGCATAATTCAATTACTTTGTAAGCAGAATTCAATTGCTTTGTAAGCAATTATTTTCATGGTATTTTATATCATTAGCGTAATTCAAATGCTTTGTAAGCATGATTCAATTACTTTGTAAGAAATTATTTTCATGGTATTTTATATTGTTAGCAGTTATGTTCATGTTTTGTTCATCCCTTCTTTTGGAGTCATATTTTCGTCACAATTCGGATATCGATTCGGAGATGAATCCGACGTTATTTTCAATCCGATGCGGCACATGTGCAATCCCAACTAATTCAAACAAAAAAAATAATTAAGCATCATTTAGAATATGCATAAGCATATAATTATGCAAATGTATAGTCATATCTAAGCAAAGTATTGGGTTAGAACAAATGGGGACGTAATCAAAATTTTTGAATACATACAAGCTAGCAATAGTGCATACTTAAGCAACATTTTCGTCTAACCCAAGCAAAATTCTGGGTTGAAAAAACCAATGATTGAATGAATGGGGAGTTCATATAAGTATTAGTTTTTAATTTTTTGCATAACATGATATTTCTTATCAAATAAACTATAATTAATCTGAGAGTTTAAAATACAGTAAAAATTAAGCAATATTTTGCGTACGTGTGAGCAAGTATTTAAGCACATATTATAAGCAACATTCCGATCATACCAAGCAATTTTTTTTTTAAAAAATAGGGATGAAGAAATGAATTTCTGGATAAAATGATAGGTTTTGCATATTCGCAAGTCTGTTCATAATTACAAGCATATACATAAGCACAAATAAGCAACATGTTAAACACGCATAAGCAACTTGTCTGGGTAAACAAAAAATTGGAATGATGAATCAAATGCTTGTTTTAAAAAAATGCGAATCAAACTTTATTTGGATTCAGTAAAAATGGACAGTATAAAAAAATTGGAATGATGACTGGGATGATTTTTGCAATAAATTCGGTGGATTGTGATTGCAAAGTTGGTGGTAACTCATCCTATTTTCATGGGATTTACTAGATTTAGCAAACCCCCTATTTTATGTGGACTAATTTTCCCCCATTTTGACTTTATCATATATTTTATTAACATTAATCAGATTTAATAATAACCATTGAAATAGGTAGATCTGTGGTCTGGATTTGGTCCTATGTACTCATATAATAGGGGAGTCCTATATAACCCTCCCTATATATATATATATATATATATATATATATATATAGGAATATGATCAAATGAGACCACATAATTAGAGTGAGACGGTGTGGACTAATCCTGTCCACAAATTTCAAATTTTAGATGGTTGAGATTTACCCATTTTAATGGTCTTTTTTAATTTATTTTAAATCAGTAAAGGGTAAGATTGTAATTGTATAATTAGACAGTTTCATTTCATTTGGTAACTGCTCCTAATTGATTCTTATCCCCCCAATTCGCTCATCATCAGAAATCCCAAGGCCGAGAAATGGAACTACATCAAGTTCAGATTATGGCAGTTGACGGACTACGACAAGATCATTTTCATCGACGCCGATTGCTCATCCTCTGAAACATCGATTTCTTGTTCGGTATGCCGGAGATCTCCGCGACAGGCAACAACGGCACGCTTTTCAACTTGGGAGTAATGGTGGTAGAGCCGTTGAACTGTACTTTCCAGCTTCTGATGGATCACATAAACAGTTGTACCCAAGGTAGATGCACTCATGGCTGGTGAAGGAAAGAGAGCTAAATCCAAGAAGACCATAGACCAAGAAGAGATTGCCCTGATGGTGAAAAGATTTCATAAGTTCTTCAATAAAAACTACATAAGAAACAAGGGTGAGTCATCAAGAAGACACTCAGCACCCTCCAAAGCAAGGGAGGACAGGCCGCCCAAAAGAGTTGAACATCAAAGAACTGAGTACCAGAGAGCTGATAACCAGAGAGCTAAAAGATCTAACTTGCATAGAGCTGAGAACCTGTGTTGGAATTGCAGGCAACCAGGACACTTTGTTGTTGACTGTCCTTATCCACCAGTCAACAAGTACAGAAATGAAGACGAAAGAAAAGTCTTCAGGGAAAGAAGACAGAAAAGAAGAAAGCCATGTTGGCTGCGGAGACTGCTGAAACATCCAAGTGCAAGGAACCAATAGAGTCAGATAGTAGTGAAGCTGACTACTCCAGTGATACATAGGAAGAGGCTTTGATATGCCTCATGGCCAAAGAACAAGATCCAAAGATCAAGAAGATGAGGTACGCTCTAACTCATCTCATTCTGATTCAAGTGATAGTGATAGTGACACAAACCCTTCATTACCCATAGATCTTTATGATTCTATTGGCAAAATGATGAAAGATTTGAATGCATGAAATCCTCACACACACTCCTACATGAGGAAAACAGCCAGCTTAAATGCCAAAACTCACAGCTAACTAAGGAGCTGAGTACTCTAAGTCATATAGCTGATGAGAACACAAAGCTGAAGGCTGAAATTGCCAAGATCCAAGCAGACTTAGTGATTGATGTGAGTTTTGCATGTATTTTGGGGCGTATTTATGGCTATAATTGTGTATTAACATGCAATAACTCATGAAATGGCTTATATTCACTCCTTGTGGGAAAGATATTACGTTTTGCTCATTTTGTAGGAATTTAATGATATTTGAAGAAATTTGGTGACAAATACGAGCATCGCGTAGTAGAAACACCAAGAATCGAATGAGCATACTGGATTAGAAGCCAAAATAAGAAGAAGTCGGACAAAATAGGCAAAAACAGGGCACGCACGGGCAGGGCGGGCGCATGGACGCGACTCATGCATACCTGGGGAAGCAGACTGAGACTACGGCTTCACGCACAGGTAGGTTGTGCGTGAGACGCACGACCCGTGTGCACTTGAAGGACTTGATCATGACCTACGGCATCAAGCACGGGTAACCCATGTGTGGGATGCACGACCCGTGCGTGGTTGGTAAAAAGCAGGGAAATGCCTACGGCATGGTGAATGGGTAACCGTGCGTGAGGCGCACGACCCACGTCGTCTGTCTTGTCACAATGTCCGACAAAGACTTTTTGCCCTGACTTTTAAAGAAGGTATAAAAGGACTTTTGGGGGCACACCGGAGATTCGACATCTTTGGACATAGAACACAAGACAAAACTCTACTCTTTCAAGGAGGAATCAAAGGAAGAATCGGTCGCATCGGAGCTTGAGGATCGAAAATATATCGAGAGATTATCGACTATCCTAAGTTTTTCTTGCTTCTTTTGTATTTTAATCTTTCATTCGAGCTTAGTATGACATTGAATAATTTGTCTATGAGTTGTTTGAACATCATGTGTAGCTAATTTTCTTGTGATTTCCGGTTTTGGAAGTAGATTAATGAAATCTTGTTGGATGTTTTAATCTTTGTTGAAGTTATTGTCTTGAAACCTATTTGAGTACTTTATGCTTATTCTTGTTTTATCATTTGGCCAATGATTTAGCATGTTTGATATATTGATTCATAATTCGAGAGATGAGTTTCAATATTAGATTTTGAGTACTTGACATAGATGTCCCGCATAATCGAGAGGTTTGTGAATATTTGTGAGGACATTTGATCTTTTGTGCTTTAGGGAGTTGTATATCTTATGTTGAGTAGAGATGCTAGCATAGATATTTCAATCTACAATTTATATACATCTCGAGAGGGGGGATAAAATACCATTGTGATCGTCTTATAGGAATATTGATAATAACTTTGGCTTTAATTAAATCGGACAACAAGAGAGATACTAATCGAAACCATAACCCGGGAATCCATTTTATTCTCTTGATACTTTCATTATTATTATTATTCTTGCCTTGTGTTTTTGTAGTCTATCTTGTCTTAATCTCAAAACAATCATCCAATTATGATCGTCTGAATAAAAATAAGGCTATTTTGGTTCAATACTTAGCGCATAAATTTAATAGTCTCCGTGGATACGACCTTTCTTACCATATTCTATAAACTACACCATACACTTGCGGTGAAGCTAAAAATAAGACGAAAAAGTTTTTGGCGCCATTGCCGGGGACTAATACAATTTTTGGTGCTAATATTGCGATAGATAGAATTATTTTTAATTTAAACATTTTTCTTTCTTTCTTTATATTTTGTTTGGCTTTACTCCATTATTTGACTTGTTTCTTTTCGTTTGGTCCAGGTAGTGCATGAACACCCGCTCTAGGCGAGGAGAATTAATACCCTTCATACCGGAAGTTGAGGCTTTCGCGAGGAGAATCAGTGCAACTATTAGACGGGCTAAAAGACAACAAAATCCGATTATGGGGGATTTAGAAGGAGAAAACAGGGGTAACAATGGGATCAATGGGATCAATGAGTTACCAATACCAGTCCAACAACAAGCCATTCGTGATTAATTTCGACCACAAACGAATCGTAATTACGGTGGTATTGCTCATATTCTGATAAATGCCAACAACTTTGAGCTTAAGCTGGCATTGATAAACATGGTGCAACAAAATCAGTTTGGGGGTTTCGCAACCGAGGATCTCAATTCTCATCTTGCACATTTTATCCAAATTTGCAACACAATAAAAATGAATGGAGTTTCGGATGACGCCATAAGATTGCGCCTATTCCTTTTCTCTTTGAAGGATAAGGCAAGTAATTGGTTGGGTACTTTGACGCAAGGAAGTGTGAGCACATGGGACGAGTTGACCCAAAAGGTTTTGTTTAAATTCTTTCCACCGAGCAAAACTTTGCAGCTCAAAAGTGAAATTACACAAATCCGACAGTTTGACTCCGAGCCTTTGTACGAGGTTTGGGAACGATTCCGGGATTCGCTAAGAAGATTTCCACAACATGGTTTTCCGGAAGATCAACAATTGTGTTTCTTTTACAATGGTTTGATAGGGCAAACGAAGTCTTTTGTTGATGCCACAGCGGGATGAGCATTATTGGAGAGGTTTCCGCAAGACGCCTTTAATCTTCTTGAAGAAATGGCCATGAACAGTTATCAATGGCCATCCGAGAGGTCCAATGTACAACGGGTAGCTAAAATTTCAGATTCGAGACCAACTAAGGCGTTGACGGCTCAAATGGCGACATTGACAAATCATTAAGTGTTCGAAAAGGGGACGCAAGCACAAGCACGAGTAGTGAGGTTCCTCTATATACGATGGTGGAGGTTAATTATGTGAATAACCGGAATTTCAACAATTTCCGGAACAATTCAACTCCAACACACTATTACCCGGGCTTGAGAAACCATGAATTTTTTTCATATGCTAATACCAAGAATGTGATGCAACCACCACCGGGATTTAATGCATCGAATGGTGGTACTAATGCGGAAGGCAAATCATCTTTGGAATATGCCCTCACCTCATTCATAAATCAATCAAGTTCATTCATGAGTGAAACAAGGAACCACTTTACAAGGCACGAATCAAGTATGGACAAGATGGAGCTACAAGTGACACAGTTGGCCAAT
This sequence comes from Rehmannia glutinosa, assembly GCA_016081115.2. Classification (NCBI taxonomy): domain Eukaryota; kingdom Viridiplantae; phylum Streptophyta; class Magnoliopsida; order Lamiales; family Orobanchaceae; genus Rehmannia; species Rehmannia glutinosa. The sequence continues at coordinate 65,964 of JABTTQ020000556.1, read as the reverse complement.
ACACTGAACTCACAAATGAAAAACCTTGAGACTCAAATGGGCCAATTAGCTACTATTGTTGGTGGGCAACATCAAAAGGGTCAATTTCCGAGTAACACTGAAGTTAATCTGAAAGAGCATTGTAAAGCCATTCGTCTAAGGAGTGGTACGGAATATGAGGGGCCAAAAGAAAGGAAAAACCTGGAAAAAAGATGAACAAATAGGGGCTGAGAAGCTTAAATCTTCTTCTAACTCTAATGTATCTAAATTTAGGGGTGTTCATTCGGTTAATTCGGTTAACCGTTAACCGAAATGTCGAAAACTGAATTAACCGAATTTGCTAATAGGTAAAACCAATAACCGAATCGAAATTATAGTTACCGAACTAACCGAACCGAATTATATTTCGGTTAATTCGGTCGGTTAACCGAATTAACCGAAATTTCTTTGAAATAAAAAATATATGCTGTATATATAATTATATGATATAAATAAGTAAATATAATTAACCAAAAGTCCTTTAAAATAAAAAATATATGTTGTATATATAATACATGGTATAAATAAATAAATATATATGATATATAAATTTAATTATGTCTAAAATATATGTTTAATATAATATTTCGGTTAATTCGATTAATTCGGTTAATTTCGAATGTTCGAACCGAATTAACCGTTAACCGAAATTCTTCAAAACCTTTAACCATTCACCGAACCGAAATAATTCGGTTACCGACCGAATTAACCGAATTGATTCGGTTAACGGTTAACCGAAAAAAAATCGGTTAATTGAACACCCCTATCTAAATTGCCTCTCTCTCTTCCTTTCCCTCAAAGATTTCAAAAGAAAAAGCTTGATGATCAATTTGCAAAATTCCTTGGTATATTTAAGAAATTGCACATTAACATTCCTTTTGCAGATGCATTAGAGCAAATGCCAAATTATGCGAAATTTCTTAAGGATGTTATGTCAAAGAAGAGAAAGATGACAAGCTTCAAACATGTTGAATTTGATGGAAGAATGTAGTGCGATAATTCAAAGAAAACTACCACAAACTAAAAGATCCGGGAGTTTCACTATCCCTTGTGCAATTGGTGGTAATTTCTTTAATAAAGCATTGTGTGATCTAGAGCAAGTATTAACTTGATGCCCTTGTCCATTTTCGTGAAACTTGGACTAGGAGAAGTGAAGCCAACCACGGTTACTTTACAACTTGCAGATCGATCACTCACATATCCTAAGGGAATTATAGAAGATGTGCTTGTAAAGGTTGACAAATTCATATTCCCTGTGGATTTCTTAGTTCTAGACATGGAAGAAGATCGTGATGTTCCACGATATACTGGACGTCCATTCCTTGCTACGAGAAAGCCCTAATAGACGCGTACAAAAAGAGAGCTCACATTACGGGTTAATGATGAGCATGTTTTATTTTCTATATATAAGGCCATGCAATTTCATGATAATGTGGAGAGTTGTAATTTCTTAGACATAGTTAGTTCATGCATTGAGGATTATGTAGATCATACATTGTCGAGGGATGATTTAGAGTTTGGTTTAACCCATTCATGTTCGACGTCGAGTGTAATACTTGATTTTGATAATCAAGACACTGCATAACTATGTTTGTGCTTTAGATAATATGCGTGCTTTGCCCAGCGTAAAAGCGAGAAAGTGAAAATGCGAAGACGAATTTAAGGAAATCAAGTCTGCAGCCACGCACGGCCTGTGCGTCCACGCACGGGCAGCCCATGCGTGGTGCCGAAGGTGATGCTGAAAATAGGGGAACACGCACGACCCGTGCGCCTGAGCACAACCAGCCTGTGCATGACACTGAGATGCCCAATTTAACTCCAGAACTCAAGGCACTACCCGATCACCTCAAACATGCATTCCTTGGGGTGAATAACGTGAATCCGGTAATCGTATCATCTCTTCTAACTTCAACTCAACTTGATAAATTGCTTAGGGTGTTGAGAAAACATAAGTCTGCACTAGGATGGTCCATAACTGATTTAAAAGGCATAAGTCCATCAATTGTCATGCATAAAATTCGGATGGAAGATGTTTATAAACCTTTAGTGCAAAATCAAAGGCGATTAAACCCTATTATGCAAGAAGTTGTTAGGAAAGAAGTTTTGAAATGGTTAGATCTTTGGATCATATATGTTATATCTGTAGTTCTTGGGTAAGTCCTATGTGGTGGTACCAAATAAAGGGGGGTAACAATTGTGAAAAATGAGAATGAAGAATTGATTGCTACTAGGATTGTTACTGGGTAGCGTATTTTTATTGATTATAGAAAGCTTAATGATGCCACTCGTAAAGATCATTTTTCCCTCCCCTTTATTGATATGATGTTAGATCGTTTAGCGGGGTATGATTATTATTGCTTTCTAGATGGTTATTCATGGTACAATCAAATCATGATTGCACCGGAAGACCAAGAAAAATGACATTTACATGTCCTTACGACATTTGCATTTCGCCGAATGCCATTTGGACTATGTAATGCACCCGCAACTTTTCAATGATGTATGATGGCTATTTTTCATGATCTTATCGAAAAAAGTTATGGAGGTGTTTATGGATGATTTCTCTGTATTTGGTGATTCTTTTGATCATTGCCTTCACAATCTTTCTTTAGTGTTACGAGATGTGAAGAGACAAATCTGGTTCTAAATTGATAAAAGTGCCATTTTATGGTACGTGATGGCATTGTACTTGGTCACCGAAGTTTCTTCCGCAGTTTAGAAGTGGATAGAGCAAAGATTGTGGCCATTGAGAAACTACCACCTCCTACAAATGAAAAAGCCATCGAAGTTTCTTGGGGCATGCCGGATTCTATAGAAGGTTTATTCGTGACTTTTCAAAAATCACTAAACCTTTGAGTCAATTGCTAGAAAAAGATACTACTTTCAATTTTTCCGATGATTGTTTGCAGGCATTTGAAATCTTGAAGAAGGCGTTGGTGACTGCACCTATTCTTGTAGCCCCGGATTGGAATCAGTCGTTCGAATTGATGTGTGATGCCAGTGATTTTGCAGTAGGGGCTGTTCTCCGCCAGAAAAGGGAGAAGTTATTTCGATCCATCTACTACGCAAGTAGAACATTGGATAGTGCTCAACAGAACTATACCACCACCGAGAAAGAGATGTTGGCAATTGTTTTCGCATTTGATAAATTCCGATCCTACTTGATTGGAATGAAAACGATAGTCCACACCGATCATGCGGCTATCAAATATCTTTTTGATAAGAAAGATGCGAAACCAAGACTAATTCGGTGGATTCTCCTATTGCAAGAATTTGATGTTGAGATCAGAGACAGAAAGGGATGTGAGAATGTGGTGGCAGACCACTTATCTAGAATTGAACATCAAGAGGATGAGAAAAGAGGTACATAATCTATCAAGGAGGAATTTCCAGATGAACGGTTACTAATGGCAGAGGCAACGTTCCCATGGTATGCAGATTTTGTTAACTACTTGGCCGCGAGAGTCTTGCCTCCAGATTTATCCTCATATCAGAGAAAGAAGTTCTTCCATGATGTCAAGTTTTATATGTGGGACGACCCCTTACTCTTTAAGAGGTGCGCAGATAAAATCATCAGAAGATGTGTGCCTCAAGAAGAGTGGGAGGGAGTTCTACAATAATGTCATTTCTCACCTTCTAGGGGACATTTTGGTCCGACTCGCACGGCGGAAAAGGTACTACAGAGTGGGTTATACTTGCCTACTTTATTTAATGATTGCTATTTGTATGTGCAATAATGTGACAAGTGTCAGCGGATGGGGAACATTTCGAGACGACATGAGATGCTGATGACCAATGTAATAGAAGTTGAATTATTTGATGTATGGGGGATTGACTTCATGGGCCCATTTCCATCCTCTGTGGGTTATCAATATATTCTACTCGCAGTAGAATATGTATCTCGTTGGGTAGAAGAAATTCCTTCACAGACAAATGATGCACAAGTAGCTATGCGGTTTTTAAAGAAAAATATATTCACTTGATTTGGAACTCCAAGAGCTTTAATTAGTGATGGAGGGTAACATTTTGTGAATAAATAGATGAGCAACCTACTGGCAAAATATGGGGTTAGGCACAAAGTCGCATTGGTGTATCATCCACAAGCAAATGGACAAGCTGAAGTAGCAAATCGCGAGATTAAACAGATCCTCGAGAAACGGTGAACATAAATCGAAAGGATTGGGCTTCAAAGCTAGATGATGCTTTATGGGCATACCGGACAGCATATAAAACACCGTTGGGCACATCTCTATATCAGCTCGTTTTCGGGAAATCATATCACTTGCCGGTGGAATTAGAGAATAAGGCGTTTTGGGCAATAAAGAAACAGAATTTTGACTTCAAAACGGCAAGGGAAGAGCGACTACTTCATTTGAATGAGATGGAAAAATTTTGGGATGAAGCCTACAAAAATTCCCGAATCTACAAAGAACGCACCAAAAGATGGCATCACAAGATGATCAAGAAAAGAGAGTTTTTACCGGGAGAACAAGTGCTCCTATACAACTCACGTCTTAAACTTTTCCCGGGAAAACTCAAATCTAAGTGGTCGGGGTCGTTCGTGATAAAGAAAGTGTTGAATCCCCGAGAATAGTAGAATTGCTAACCCGGATGGTGGGACATTCATGGTGAACGGTCACACTTAAGCATTATTTCCATCGAGGTAACAAAGAGAGGTGGAATCCCTCACATCATGGGGATCCATAATCAAACGAATGGGGGCATCGAGCTAAAGACGATAAATAAAGAGCTTGTTGGGAGGCAACCCAATGGTTTGTGGTGTGATTTTTTGATTTTTGTGTGTTTCTTGTTTTTTTTTTAAAAAATTTACCTGATTTTTCTCGAACAGGTACGCGCGGGCAGATCATGCGGATTCCGCACGACCCATGCGTACCTGAAAGGGGTGTCAAAGTTGCTACGGCTTCACGCACGACGGTTAACCCATGCGCTTGACGCACGACCCATACGTGTCTGAGCATCGCGCACGGGTAACCCGTGCGCTGTTTGGCTGAGGCATAAAAAGGGCAGTTTAAACTCAAAATTTTCACAACTCCCTCACACAAACAAGCAAGAAATCACCCTCTTTTCAAAAATTTCTCAAAGTTCCATTTTCCATCACAGTTTTCGTTTATAATTCATTCTCCTATCATCTTGCACGTATAATTTACATTAATTTGGAGTTTGGATTGGAGAAATTGTTGGAATTGCACCTAGGGCTCAAAAGTTCATCTTTTGCTAAATTTGGGAATTTTGGTAAGAACTTCACGTTTTCATTCGAATTTCTTGTAATTTACGTTTGAAGGATCATATTGGGTGCATGTTTTGATAGTCTTGCCATACTTTAAGTTGATTTTTTCTTTGCGGCAATTTATCGAACACATTGTGAGCATGTTGGATTGGGGCAATATTGAGTTGAATTGATGATGAATTTCACATGTGCTATTATGGTTAGGGTGTTAAGACTATGATCCTTTACAATTACGTGAATTTTTGATAGTTTGGAGCTAGATTGTTGCTTAAATTGATAAAGGAGAGTCATTATACCCTATTTGTTTAGTTTGGCTTAAATTCATCATATTTGTGCTTGTAATTGGTCTAGTTTCGGATGCTAATATATGTTGTTACCAGATACAAACTCATACTATGGATGAAAGAAAAAATCCTCAAGGGGGAAGAAGACGTCCTCGAGCGGCGGCACCGCAAGAGGAGACACCGCAGGAGGTGGACCCCAATAGCCCCGAGGCTTATGGGGTTGTATTGACTGAAGCAAATAACCTTCAGCGGTGGAATAGATTGGTCACCCGTCCGATGACTCCTTCACGATATGCCGACGACGAATGTACCCAAAATCTTGGGATACATGTCGATATTTGGCATCTATTTGCAAAAGGCGGGTGGACCAACTTTATGAGGAGGAGGTGGCTTTCACACAAGCGATTCACGCTTGAATTCTTAAGCACCGTGGATGTACACAAGGAAGGTGGAGCCTATGAACCCTATGTAATACATTTTCAGTTGGGTAATGTATGTAGACGCATGTCTATTTCCCAACTGAACACCATTTTGAGGTAACCACCAATGCACCTTCAGACCGCTGGACAGATACAACAAGTATGACTTCTGGCGAATGCTTGTACAAACGCCGGACACGGGACCAATGCTATATGAGGCAAGAACTGCCAAATCTTCTTGGGTCCGAAATCCAGTCTTCCGATATATTCAGAGAGTCACTTCATCCTCCATCTTTGAAAGAGAAAACATTAGGGGGAAGACCTTCAGGGAGTTATATTTGTTGTGGTGTATGCTGACGAGTACACCTTATAATACAAATACTACTTTCTTTGAGTCGAATGTTGAACATTTAGCCAAGTGAGGTGGTGGTGCTATCTCTATAGGGGGTCTGATCACTCCTATTGCCCGACACTTTAATATTGATTTTAGAGGCTTAGAGCCAATACCGGGCAGCACAAGGGTTAACATGGCATTTTTGCACCACATGAAGTTTATTACAGAGGAAGACGGCATGCTCTTTCTCCAACAAAGGCGAGGAGATGCATTTCCATTGTCGAACCCTAGATACACCACCGTGGATACTCTTGATGACACGACTAATTTCCTGCTTAACTCTGACGCACATATCAGAGTTATTGAGGTTATAAATGCAAGAAAGAGGCGAAGAATCAAAGGGTTCCTTAATGAAGAGGATGTGGTGGCCGAAGAAGAGGAATTCATCAGGCAAGAAAGGGGATTTGAGCCTCCACCTCCTCAAATATAGTATGACATCCCCGGACCCTCACATGGCAGAGAGCAACAACGAGGGCATGATTTTCATGACAGACTATATGCCTTCGAGGAAGACATGCGGCAGTATAGGGATGATTTCCGTACATTCAGGGCGGGATATAAACAGAGGACTTTGGAGCAGGAGCAAAGGCACTTGGAGATGATGCAGATGGTGCATCAGATACACGAGTGGCACATCTCTCAGGGCCACTTCCAGCCACCTCAGCCACAGTAAATCGAGTATATGCACACATTTCAGTATTGAAATTCTATCTTTCTTCCCGTGCGATATAATTCCATTTAAGTTTGGGGGAGAGGTAGTATTTTGATATGAAATGTGTGTGAAAAACAAAAAAAAAATGCATTTTGTGTGTTTCATATATTGCATGTAGAGCATTTTAGGTTGCATTTGCATTAGAAGCACGTTTATTGTTTTAGCACATTTATTGCGTTCATAGATTTTAGCGAGTGAGTTGATCTCTCGATTGTAGATTGTGCTTGATTTTGAAAATTTTGTATTGTTTGGATTGGGTGTTGAGCATGAGTTTGATGGAGCCATGAATAGATAACATTGAGCATGTTGATATGGAGAACTTGGTTTGATGCTTTGAATTACATATTTACAAGCCTGTGAGCTTTTGAGCCTTTACTACTTCCATCACATGCAGTTTTGTTTGTGATTCGAGATATCATTCATGTTGTGAGAATGTTAGAACTTGCTCTGGTATCTCTCACAAAGTCACATGTTGTATGCAAATTGTAAATATGATTAAAGGCCATCTTTGTTAGCCTTTCAAGCCTTTTGCTTACCTAATGATGTTGAATCCCTAGTTAGCCAACTTGAGCCTATTGCCTATTTTTTGATAGCCACAATTCAAGCCTTAACTTGATACATTTATTACCCTACACTCGAATGTATAGCATTGAGTAAAGAGATTGAATGGGTTGGAATTGAAAAGTTGGATATTTGTGCAAATATTGGTTGATGGGAACAAAAGAGGAAGAAAATAAGAAGAAATGAAATGTTGAAAACTCATATAAGAGTCGAAAAAAATCAGCTTTATGAATGAGTTTTATATAAATGAACTTGGGGGCTAAGGATTGCAATTGAGGTGATTCTCAAAAGAAAGAAAGGAGATGGAGATAAGAAAAGTTGATGAAAATATAGGATGATTGGAGTAGCATATGGGATTTTAATGTAGATGATTGATATTCTCACCGGTCTATATGCTCGAGTTTGAGTCACTTATCCAAAATTTCCTACCCTAACCAAAGAGCCTTCATTACAACCAAATGAGAAAGTCCTTTTTGATTTACGAATTGCATACATTCTAGTGGCGGAGATATGAGACGATTTGCAAGCCTATGGTAATTCTGCGACATTGAATTGATTTGAGCGTAAACACGTCCTATTTTCATTTGAGATGAGAGTATACACTCAATCTTTGTGAGGAGTAATTCATAACACTTACCATGGTTTCTTTGATGTGTGTTCTATGTTATGTGTTTAGGGCTTGGTTGATTTGTTGCTTGATGCCTGTGATGAACAATACGAATTCTATGAAGATGTGTGTACATTTTTTCTTTTCAATTCTCCCAATCGAGCTTGGTTTTGTTTTAAAGCGTTGATCGGGATGGTCAACAGTTTAAGTTTGGAGGTTTGATTGATGTGAGTTTTGCATGTATTTTGGGGCATATTTATGGCTATAATTGTGTATTAACATGCAATAACTCATATGAAATGGTTTATATTAACTCCTTGTGGGAAAGATATTACGTTTTGCTCGTTTTGTAGGAATCTAATGATATTTGAAGCAAATTGGTGACAAATACGAGCATCGCATAGTAGAAACACCAAGAATCGAGTGAACATACTGGATTAGAAGCCAAAATAAGAAGAAGTCGGACAAAATAGGCAAAAACAGGGCACGCACGGGCAGGGTACACGCATGGACACGACCCGTGCGTACCTGGGGAAGTAGACTAAGACTACGGCTTCGCGCATGGGTAGGTCGTGCGTGAGACGCACGACCCGTCGCACCGAAGGACTTGATCATGACCTACGACATCAAGCACGGGTAACCCGTGCGTGGGATGCACAACCCATGTGTGGTTGGTAAAAAGCTGGAAAATGCCTACGGAATGGCGCATGGGTAACCGTTCGTGAGGCGCACGACCCATGCGTGTCTGGAATGTCACGAATCGACAAAGACTTTCTCCTAGACTTTTTAAAAGGTATAAAAGAACTTTTGGGGGCGCACACCAAGGAGATTCTCGACATCTTTGGACATAGAACACAAGGCAAAACTCTACTCTTTCAATGAGGAATCAAGGGAAGAATTGGGTCGATCGGAGCTTGAGGATCAAGATATATCGAGAGATTATCGACTATCCTAAGTTTTTCTTGCTTCTTTTGTATTTTAATCTTTCATTCGAGCTTAGTATGACATTGAACAATTTGTCTATGAGTTGTTTGAACATCATGTGTAGCTAATCTTCTTATGATTTCCGGGTTTTGGAAGTAGATTAATAAACTCTTGTTGGATGTTTTAATCTTAGTTGAAGTTATTGTCTTAAAGCCTATTTGAGTACTTTATGCTTATTCTTGTTTTATCATTTGGCCAATGATTTAGCATGTTTGATATATTGATTCATAATTCAAGAGATGAGTTTCAATATTAGATCTTGAGTACTTGACATAGATGTTTGCATAATCGAGAGGTTTGTGAATATTTGTGAGGACATTTGATCTTTTGTGCTTTAGGGAGTTGTATATCTTATGTTGAGTAGAGATGCTAGCATAGATATTTCAATCTACAATTTATATACATCTCGAGAGGGGGGATAAAATACCATTGTGATGGTCTTATAGGAATATTGATAATAACTTTGGCTTTAATTAAATCGGGCAACAAGAGAGATATTAATCAAAACATTAACCCGAGAATCCATTTTATTCTCTTGATACTTTTATTATTATTATTATTCTTGCCTTTTTTTTGTAGTCTATCTTGTCTTAATCTCAAAACAATCATCCAATTATGATCATCTAAATAAAAATAAGGCTATTTTGGTTCAATACTTAGCGCATAAATTTATTAGTCTCTGTGGATGCGACCTTGCTTACCATATTCTATAAACTACACCGTACACTTGCGGTGAAGCTAAAAATAAGGCGAACACTTAGCTGCTACAGAAAAGAGGGAGAAGGATCTTAAGAATGTGATTGCATCATTCACTAAGGCATCCAAATCATTGGATGAACTTATAATTATTCAAAAAGAAAGTGGTGGAGGCGACCGTGTTCCAAATATCGAACCCGCAACCTTGTAGATAATATTCCATTCTTTCTTTCCAAAATATATAATTTTTGGAATCAAATAGCGGTGGCTTGGTGGTGGAGGCGCCGGTAAGGTAGACTTTATTCGTAGCCGATGATCGTTCCTCATTACTCACAATATTGAACGAGCTTGCCAAAGAGTTTGGCTTTGATACCACTTGTAAGTCAAGCGGCTACGATAATCTAGAGAGAGGGTGAATAGATTATCTCCATCTTTTTGATTATGCCCTCTTTTTCGAAATAAATACGCCAAGACAATAATAAAGGTGCAGGAATAAAACAACACGCTTCGATTTAAAGAGGTTCAACCCACCTAGGGCCTAATCCTCTACCACCCCAAGATATCCGGATGGATTTCAAAAGAAAAAGAATTTTATTAATTACCAAAATTAATACAAATTCAACTTACAACACCTTGAAGAGCACCACACTCTTCTTCAACACCACCTTTGGAGATTACCACAATCTCCCTTTGAAGATTACCACAATCTTCGTTCAACGGCACCTTGTGAAGATTACCACAATCTTCAACCTTGAAGAATACCAAATTCTTCAACACCTCAATAAGAAGATCACCACAATCTTCTTGCACCTATCACCTAGATCATCCAAGTGTGTTTTTACCACAAGAACACTCACAAGGATATCTTGTGTTTGAATGATAACCAAAAATCAAGATTACAACTCAATAATGAATATTACAATTTGAGTGCAAAGTGTAATCAAGAAATAAAGCCTAGACCTCAAGATGTGAAAGTGAAATCCTTAGGCTATAAATACAATAAGAGTGTTGAATATGAAAGCTTGGAAATTTGCAGATTTCTTGTTGTGAATTTGCTTGTGTTGTTGTATTTTGTGTCTTCAATTTATCCTCTATTTATAGGAAGTCTTCACCAACATAGGCTCCCAACATAGGCTCCTCTATCTTCACTTTTGTCTACAAAAAGAAGATCACAAGATGTAGAAATATTGTACAAAATTGAAAAGCAAATCTTGTTGTCACAGATTGCAACGGTTGGAATTTTGCTGTCACAAAATAGCATAGGCGACCGTTGCCTGTGAAAGATTTCGACCGTTTGAAAAAAAGTGCGATCCGTAGGGATTGCACGGGGTCTGACAATCGCCCCTAGGTGCGACCGTCGACCACCCTTGACCGGTCCCCTCCCTCTTTTTTAAGACACGTAAGTTCTGTTTCGTGTTTTCTTTCCTTCAGTGCAATTCGACCATTTGGGCGGCGACCTCCGACCTCCCCTTTGAAATGTTGTCCGATTTTTTTCAAAAATAAACTTCAAGAAATACTCCAAAAAATTAGTAAAAACATTTTAAATCATTTGGGAGTATTTAGACAACATTTATAAACATAGTTTTGGTGTAAAAACCAATTTAAACAAAACCATCAAAAGTGTTGTCCAATTTTTATCAAATTAAAAACTCTAAGAAATACTCCAAAAATTAGTAAAAACATTTTAAATCATTTAGGAGTATTTGGACAACATATGAAAACATTGTTTTGGTATAAAATCTTATTAAAACAAAATCATCAAAATCTTGATAAAAACATTTATCTAACAAACTCCCCCTTTTTGATGATTACAAACCAAAACAATTTTAGAAGGTCGATTTTAAAACAAAACAAATTTTCCGGTCTTAAAACAACAATCAATAACAAACAAGATACATCATAAGTACAAGCACACAAGGATAGGAGCAAAGATTTTTCATAATCATTTTTGCACAAGCTCCCCCTATCAATATACATATAAAGAACAAGTATACAAGCAACAACTAAAAGCTAAAAGCTTAGCTTTCACAACTTAAACTTGAATTCCAAGAGCTTATAAGCTCCCCCTGTCACAAAACATCATTAGTCAAGCATAAAACTCCACAATACATCAAATGGACTAAGCATTGTTCACAGCTTATGGCTTTCAAGAGCCCTAGCTTATAGCTTTTCTTGCAAGCTTATTTTCGCTTCTTTGAGCGTATGAGCATTTTTCCTGTTTCTCCCCCTTTGGAATCATCAAAAAAAATGTTAGCACGATAAAAACATCATATATTCATATCAAAGTGCGCAAATTTATCGATTTATCGAGCTTATTGAAAATTGAAGCTTAAATTCCAAAAAAAAAAGGAAAAGTTGATCAATTGACTTGCAAAAGCTCATTTGATTGATAAAACATGATCTATATAAACTTATATGACTTTTCAAATCGAGAGAATCACGTAGGTGATGAATTTTTCATTGAAACATTTTGTCGAACACTTGGCGTGTGTCGAATAAAACTAGAAGTATATAACGCCTTTTAAATTCATTTAAGCCAAAAATTTTCATCACCAATTCAGTTCAAACAACATTCAATACATCATAAATATTAAGCTCATCACATTCATGTGAAACTAGCATCAAGAATTTTGCAAATAAGTCAAAATCTCAAGGGTTCAACCCAATTGAGCAAATGGAGTAGAATTCTTACCATTTATTTGGTAAAGATGAGCAATGATGATGATAATCGAGCTATGTAGTCCCCAAAATATATAATTCATGCATCAAAATTCATTTGAAGTGAAATGTGTGTGAAAATTGCAAAGGGACGAAAAATGAACCAAAAGAGCCAAAATGGCTAAGTGCGGAAAATGAACGTTTTTAACAAGGAAAATCATCAAGGGCGGCACGGTCCAGGGGTAGGGCGACGGCCGACAAATGATGGGCGACCATGTGGCCTTGCCCCCAAATTTAATCGTTGAGTTCTGTTTGAAAAATCCGAAGTTTGATCCAAAAATCCGATTTTTCGCCCCTAAGTTTTAAAACGTGCAAGATGCAAACGTAGACCTCATTCAATATACATTATGTCATAATCAAGCTCGAAATGAGGTAAAATACTCGGTGGTAAATGATTGAAAAGTTCGCGAGTTAACTTTGAGATGGAATTAAACACATCTCAAGTTTTTTTGATAAAAACGCAATCCCTTAGAAAGTTTTTCGAATCTCAATATGTTTAGTTCGATTATGACGAACCATATTTTGAAAAATATTATCACCGGACTTGTTATCCCAAAAAATAATAACGTTTTAAGACTTTGGATACAAGAAGTCATAAGAAGAAGTGCCTTACAAATATTTGAAAATTTCTTTTAACTGTACTTTAGTGAGATTTGTTGGGATAGTTTTTTGAAGTCGAGCATATAGACATAAGGCATATAAAATGTCGAGTCTATGGGAATAATACAAGAAAACATACCTCGAATTTGTTTGTCAACCGACATGCCTTTCTCAACCTTTGTCAATTTCTTCATTGGTAGCCATAGAGTTTTGAAATGATTCTTCCTTCTTCAATGCCTAACTCCTTCAAGAGTTCTTTTGAAATATAACCATCTACTTGGCATTGATTAACTTGAAGTCCAATGATGAAATTTGATCTCCCCCATCATGTGATACCATGTTCATCTCAAGTTCACCTACATCAACTTAGGAGAATCTCTTGCACAAAATATTCATTAGTAGCATCAAAAATATTCTCATAAATATGCACAAGCAAACAATCTTGCCCTTTTTAAAAAAAAAACAAGGAGAGTAGTATCAACTTTACCTTTTGTAAAATCATTTAGCAAAAATAGCTAAGTCTATCATACCATACATGGGGTACTTGTTTGAAACCATACAAGGCCTTTTATAAAGATCATTTGGCCTAGAAAAATTTAAACCCCGATAGACTTCTACTTGAATGAAACCATTTAGAAAATTGGATTCAACATCCATTTGGTAAAGCTTGAAATTTTCTTAAAGCAAGAATGGGCAAGTAAAATGCAAATAGCTACAAAATGTGCTATGAGTGCAAATGTTACACCAAAATCAATTACCTTCTTCTTGAAAATACCTTCGAGCTACTAACCTTGCCTCAAGCTTGACCAAAATACCAAAAATAATTTCTCGCAAAATCTTAACAGGATATCTTGCACAAGAGCATAGTAATATCGAATAATAGAGACACAATAATAAGTAACACATACTATGCTTTAGGAAAATCATCAAGAGTTCAATAAAAACATGCAAGTTCAAATATGCTTATAGAAAGCTATATAAGGCCTCTTTTTGAGATTTGAAAATCCGAGAGCATATAGTTGAGACCTCATTTATAAGAAGCATATGATCAAGAGCTTTGACAAAGCAACCAAGAATAATGACATTTATATGAGCAATAAAATGCATAACTAAGAGAGGGATAAAAATCAAATGTCTTATCAAAATAAAGTATAATCCCTTACTAATCTCGGATAAAACAAGCTAAGTCAAATAATGCCTTTCAAAAATCAAAACATAGGCATATGGCAAACATAATATCGAGTCTATAAGATGAATACCGATGAGAAGCGTACCTCGATAGTTTATGGTCCTCTTAACACATTATGACATAAATAGCCATTGGTGAGGATACATGAATCCTACACAATTCTTAAAACAATACTAGCACAAAACATAGTAATGGAGGTGTAGGCTAAAGCAATAAGGTATATCACAAGTATGCTTATGCTATATAAATCCATAAGAGATAATAAATCAAATTTTTAGTCATAGTATAAGCATCATACAAGGTATCCTTTTCAAAATATTTTAAAAATACAAATATACATTGAAGACCTTAATTTAAAAAAAAATATTAGAAAACTCATTTGCAATTAAGACACAAATAAAAACATGCATAATAACAAAATAAAATGCATATTTAAATGGAGAGATACGATTTACCAATTTCGCCATTTCCACGGGTTATGTCTCTCCCTTTGTAGATAGTATCTTCCTCTTGTGAAATCATCATGTTGATGATGACTTTGCCATTTCCAAGGATTGTGTACTTCCCATTTATGATTATATCCTCTTCTTGGAAATTTATCGTGATGGTGTATTCTCCTTTGATCAAATGACACGGGCATTTGATATCTTCTTGGCGGTATGAATTTTCTTTTATTATTATGTCGGGTACCTAATATGACATTATTTTGTGGTACCCTCAAGTGTTTGGGTCCTTGGGGATTAGCTTTGAGATTTTTAGGTCTCCAATAGAAATTAGAGCTATTTCTAGCCCGACAAGTATTAACCGTATGACCCTTTTTACCGCAATAAAAGCAAGTAATAATCCTAGTAGCATAATGACCAACATGCTTATAGACTTGATTCCTTTTCATATGATTAACAACATTAGGCTTATGATCAAGTCCTTATTTCAATTTATCACAACTATGAACATCAATAATATCGGTCATTTTATCGGTACTCAAGTTGGATTTTGATAAATCATTTTTCATGCAATTAATATCCTCAACAAGAGTACTATTTTCTTTTTCAAGGTTTCTGTTCGCCTTATTTTTAGCTTCACCGCAAGTGTACGGTGTAGTTTATAGAATAGGGTAAGCAAGGTCGTATCCACAGAGACTAATAAATTAATGCGCTAAGTATTGAACTAAGATAGCCTTATTTTTATTTAGACGATTAAAATTGAATGATTGTTGTGGAAGAAAAGACAAGAATAACCACAAAAACACAAGATGAAAATAATAGTGGAATTATCAAGGGAAATGAAATGGATTCCCGGGTTATGGTTTCAATTAATATTCCTCTTGTTTTACGATTTAATCAAAACCAAAGTTATTATCAATACACCTATAAGACGATCACAGCGGTATTTTATCCTCCATCTCGAGATGTATATAAAGTGTAGATTGAAATATCTATGCTACTATCTCTACTCAACATAAGATACACAACTCCCAAATGCACAAAAGATCAAATATCCTCACAAATATTCACAAACCTCTCGATTATGCAAATATTCATGTCAAGTACTCAAGATCTAATATTGAAACTCATCTCTCGAATTATGAATCAATATATCAAACATGTTAAATCATTGGCCAAATGATAAAACAAGAATAAGAACAAAGTACTCAAATAGGCTTCAAGACAATAACTTCAATTAAGATTAAAACAATCAACAAGAGTTCAATTAATCTACTTCCAAAACCCGGAAATCACAAGAAGTTTAGCTACCCATTATAAATAAACAACTCATAGACAAATTGTTCATCTTTATAAGAAGCTAAAATGAAAGATTAAAGCACAAAGAATGAGAAAACTTAGGGAAATGGATAATCTCTCGATTAATCTTCAATCCTCAAGCTCCGATTCGACCCGATTCTTCCCTTGATTCTTCCTTGATGAAATTGATGTGTTTCTTGTGTTCTTGGGTGTATTCCCAGCCTTTCCTTCATACCCTAGATCAAGCCTCCCATTTATGTATTTATAGCCCCTAAAAAGTCCAAGAAAAAGGTGAAGAAACATAGTAATTTCCACCATGGCCAAGGGCGCTGCGGCGGGATGGGATGGCGCGGCGCCCAGCAATTTCACAAAACTGAGCCGCCCGGGCGCTGCAGCGCCGGGAGCGCCCACCTAAAACAAATCAATACATTGCGCTGTAACGGGCGCTGCAGCGCCCGTGAACGAGCGCTGCAGCGCCCGCCCGAGTTTTTCACCCACCAAATGTTGGAATTTGCTTTTGAGCCCTTCTTCAAAGTTGTAGATCTATCTCTTAGCTTTCCATAGCCACTTGAATCATCTCAATATCAATTTTGTAGAGAGAGTTATGGCCAAAATACGAAACGCTGCCAGTGATGGAAATTTCAGACGCGTTTGGACGTTTCTTCAAATCAATCTCTCTTTGTTTGCTCGTTTGTACTTCTTTTGATACACGATTCATTACTATGACTATAAACTCAATATAATTGGCTCTCAACATGGCTTGGCTACTCAAATGACTCAAAATACTCAAAAACAACACAAAACTCAAGTCTTGGAAGCCCAAATCAATGGTATAAAACCAAGTGAACAGTTTCTAACCTTGTCAAGTGTGGTGGTGTGATCACATGAAAGTGATTCATAAGAGGAAAATAAATTATCCTTATCAATTTTCAAAATATTGAATTCCTTTTTCAAATTCTTGTATTTAACAAGTAAGCTTTGGAATTCATTTTGAAGTTCATCAAAATCATTTTGCAAATCACTATAATCATTTTGTAATTCATTATCGTAAGAAGTGGAGGGTTTAGAACTTACCTCGTTTTCTTCTTTGAAGCCCATAAGACATCGTTCGTTTTCATCGACGTCGGAAGTTGTAGGACGCTCATCCCATGTTGGGTTTGTATCCATTTGAGAAGTAGATGCTTTTGAGTGGCTCCTTTCATTTGCATATACTTTTTCTAATTTTCTCCATACTTCATGAGCCGATTTAATTCCTACAAGATGATCATATTCCAAAATGGTAAGTGAACAATAAATAATATTAAGAGCTTTACCATTTAAGGAGATGCTTTTCTTCTCTTCATCATTGAGCTATTTGAGGCCTTTGTGTAGTGTGTCCATCATTGGAATGGATTCTTCATTTACGACCGTGTTCCAAATATCGAACCCGCAACTTTGTAGATAGCATTCCATTCTTTCTTTCCAAAATATAAAATTTTTGGAATCGAATAGTGGTGGCTTGGTGGTGGAGGCGCCGGTAAGGTAGACTTCATTCGTAGCTGGTGATCGTTCCTCTTTACTCGCAATGTGGAACGAGCTTGCCAAAGAGTTTGGCTCTGATACCACTTGTAAGTCCAAGCGGCTACGATAATCTAGAGGGGGGTGAATAGATTATCTCCATCTTTTCGATTATGCCCTCTTTTTCGAAACAAATACGCCAAGACAATAATAAAGGTGCGGGAATAAAACAACACGCTTCGATTTAAAGAGGTTCAACCCACCTAGGGCCTAATCCTCTACAAGTTCAACTTACAACACCTTGAAGAGCACCACACTCTTCTTCAACACTACCTTTGGAGATTACCACAATCTCCCTTTGAAGATTACCACAATCTTTGTTCAACGGCACCTTGTGAAGATTACCACAATCTTCAACCTTGAAGAATACCAAATTCTTCAACACCTCAATAAGAAGATCACCACAATCTTCTTGCACCTATCACCTAGATCATTCAAGTGTGTTTTTACCACAAGAACACTCACAAGGATATCTTGTGTTTGAATGATAACCAAAAATCAAGATTACAACTCAATAATGAATATTACAATTTGAGTGCAAAGTGTAATCAAGAAATAAAGCCTAGACCTCAAGATGTGAAAGTGAAATCCTTAGGCTATAAATACAACAAGAGTGTTGAATATGAAAGCTTGGAAATTTGCAGATTTCTTGTTGTGAATTTGCTTGTGTTGTTGTATTTTGTGTCTTCAATTTATCCTCTATTTATAGGGAAGTCTTCACCAACATAGGCTCCCAACATAGGCTCCTCTATCTTCACTTTTGTCTACAAAAAGAAGATCACAAGATGTAGAAATATTGTACAAAATTGAAAAGCAAATCTTGCTCACACAGACAGCAACGGTTGGAATTTTTTTCATCACAAAATAGCATAGGGCGACCGTTGCCTGTTGAAGATTTCACCGTTTGAAAAAAATAGTGCGATCCGGTAGTAGGGGTTGCGGGGGTGCAACCTGAGGTGGGGGTGCGACCGTCGCTCTAGGGTGTGCGACCAAGGTCGACCTCACCCTTGACCGGTCCCCTCCCTCTTTTTTCAAGACACCTGTAAGTTGTTTCGTGTTTTCTTTCCTTCGTACAAGTCGACCATTTGGGCGACCTGTCGACCTCCCCCTTTGAAATGTTGTCCGATTTTTTCAAAAATAAACTTCAAGAAATACTCCAAAAAATAGTAAAAAATTTTAAATTATTTGGGAGTATTTAGACAACATTTATAAACATAGTTTTGGTGTAAAAACCAATTTAAACAAAACCATCAAAAGTGTTGTCCAATTTTTATCAAATTAAAAACTCTAAGAAATACTCCAAAAATTAGTAAAAACATTTTAAATCATTTAGAGTATTTGGACAACATATGAAAACATTGTTTTGGTATAAAATCTTATTAAAACAAAATCATCAAAATCTTGATAAAAACATTTATCTAACACTCAGGACCCAGGAAAGTATGGGTACCTAAAAACTAATTTCCTTGATTGCAGGTTCAAGGAACAGCTGAGTGCCAAGGAACCTGGTATATGGATAGTGGTTGTTCTAGAGATATGATAGGGGAACAAGAGAAATCTGTCAAAGTTCAAGGAAATCAAAGGTGCTAAAGTCATATTTGGAGAAATGAAGCTCAAGGGAAATCAAAGGCACATGATCCATCGGGAAGAAGGAACTCGAGATCACGACGTATCATATGTTGAAGGCCTCAACTTCAATTTGTCAACATCGGCCAACTCGTGACAAAGGCTACAATGTTGTTTTCAACATGGGTGTATGCCGATCAAGGATGTTGAATCAAATGAGATTGTGCTACAAGGATCAAGCGCGAAGAACATGTATGTAGTGGATTGGTCAATCACACCAAGCACATGTCTGCTGCAAAAAGAGTACAAATTAATCAAGTTGGTTGTGG
The DNA here is from genome assembly GCA_016081115.2 of Rehmannia glutinosa. Classification (NCBI taxonomy): domain Eukaryota; kingdom Viridiplantae; phylum Streptophyta; class Magnoliopsida; order Lamiales; family Orobanchaceae; genus Rehmannia; species Rehmannia glutinosa. Next base: position 46,340 of record JABTTQ020000556.1, on the reverse strand, counting down.
CACAAGAAGCTGAGTCACTCCGAATTTCAAGACAATCAACAAGCTTGCAAGAAGTCATCTTGTGGAAGGATTGTCGACTCGATATCTGAAGGAAAGCATTTGTGATGCATGCCGATGGGAAAGCAAATTAAGTCATCTTTCAAGGACAAGCCAAGTCCTTCTTCAACAAGGATATTACATTTATTGCACATGGATTTATTTGGTCTTGTTGAGCCAGCTAGTATCAGTGGAAAGAAATACACCTTAGTGGTGGTGGATGATTACTCAAGATACACATGGACAATCTTTATGTGTAAAAAGAAGGAAACCTTGCAAAAACTACCTCGGCTGATGAGAAGAGTTCAAAATGAGAAGAGTCAAACCATTATAAAGATAAGGTCGACAGGAACCGAGTTTGTCAATGGGACTATAACTCAAGATTGTATTGAGAATGGTATTGCTAATGAGTTATCAGCTGCAAGAACTCCACATCATAATGGAGTAGCTGAAAGAAGGAACATAACTCTCAAGGAAGCTGCGAGGACCATGTTAGCTGAAGCTGGTTTGCCTAAGACATTTTGGGCTGAAGCCATTAATACTGCTTGCTACACTCAGAATAGGTGTATGATTAATAGGCAGTTGTCTAAAACTCCCTATGAAATCTGGACAGGGAGGAAGCAAAATGTTGGATATTTTTGAATCTTTGGATGTAAGTACTTCATCCACAACAATGGCAAGGACAACTTAAAAGCTTTTGATGCTAAACCTGATGAAGGTATCTTTTTGGGATACTCAGTGGAGAGCAAAGTTTATAGAGTGCTAAACAAGAGGACTACGGTCATAGAAGAGTCTATCCATGTGGTTTTTGATGAACCCAATGTTAATGGAGAAGACATAGATGAGTTAGCTGACAAGAGGAATCAACCAACTATTCAGAAGAGTCCATAAGTTGAAGCAGATGTTAGAGCACTCAACCCTGAGGAAGACGAGATAGCTGAATCTCAGAGACAACTGGAAGGTCTACAGCTGAATGATGATGAGGAAGTTGTTTAAGACAACTTAGCTGCAGGACGACTGAACTCATCAGACTTACTCTAACCAGATGTGTGATGGCTGAGAGACCATCCTCCATAACTTATTATTGGAGATGTAAGAGAAGGAGTAAGAACCAGATTCAAGACTCAACATGAAGCTATGTTTACTAGTATCATTTCCAAGATAGAGCCCAAAGATGTGTCATAAGTATTGGATGACACACATTGGATTCTAGCTATGCAGGAAGAGCTGAATCAGTTTGAAAGAAACAAGGTTTGGGAAATGGTTCAAAGGCCTACCCACCAAAATGTTATTGATACTAAGTGGGTATTCAGAAACAAGATGAATGAAGAGGTATCTGTATTAAGAAACAAAGCAAGATTAATAGCGAAAAGGTATTGCCAAGAGGAAGGTATAGATTTTGATTAAACTTTTGCTCCTGTTGCTAGATTGGAAGCAATTAGGATGTTTCTTGCTTATGTTGCACATAAGAACTTCACTGTTTATCAAATGGATGTTAAGAGTGCATTTTTAAATGGACTTTTGGAAGAAAAATTTTATGTGGAGCAACCTCCAGGTTTTGAGCAAAAAACTATTAGAGATAAAGTCTACAAGCTCAAGAAAGCATTGTATGGATTGAAACAAGCACCAAGAGCCTGGTATGACACATTGTCTCAGTTTCTTATTGATAATAGATTCACCAAAGGCAAGGTTGATAGAACACTCTTCAGAATTCAAGATGGAGAGAGTATATTGCTTGTTCAAATTTATGTGGATGATATTATCTTTGGATCCACAAATAAAGAGTCATGTGACAAGTATTCAAACCTCATGCAAGGAAAGTTTGAAATGGGCATGATGGGAGAGTTGACTTTCTTCCTAGGTCTTCAAGTCAAGCAAATGAAGGATGGAACCTTCATAAGTCAAACCAAATATACCAGAGATTTGATGAAGAAATTTGGTATGGAAGAGAAGTCATTAGTGAAGATTCCCATGAATACATCACTCAAGATGGATATGGATGCAGATGGCAAAGTTGTAGATCAAACCAGATATAGAGCTCTTATTAGATCATTGCTCTATTTGACGGCAAGTAGGTCAGACATCACCTTTGTTGTAAGTGTATGTGCTAGATTTCAATCTGCACCAAAAGAGAGTCATATGACTGCAGCCAAGAGAATCCTAAGGTATTTGAAGAGATGCCAAGAAGTTGGCTTATGGTATCCAAAGGATAGAGGATTCAAGCTAGTTGGCTACTTAGACTCAGACTAAACTGGATGTAGAGTAGACATGAAAAGTACATCAGGTACCTGTCAAATGCTTGGAAATAGATTAGTTTCTTGGTTCAGCAAGAAACAAAATTCAATAGCTACATCCACAGTTGAAGTAGAGTACATAGCTACAGGTAGCTGTTGTGCCCAAGTATTATGGATGAGGTAACAGCTGAGAGACTATGACATAGAAGAAAAAGAGATTTCAATTATGTGTGATAACATAAGTGCTATTGCAATAACCCAGAATCCAGTATTGCATTCAAGAACCAAGCACATTGATGTCAGATATCATTTTATTAGAGATCATGTTGAAAAGAAAGACATCACTTTGGTATACATATCAACTGATAAGCAGTTAGCTGATATATTAACAAAGCCATTATGTGAATCAAGGTTTGAAGAGCTTAAAAATGAGCTAGGATTGATTGAGCTGAGTTATGAGGCTCAGAAGACTCAATCAGCAGAGTCAAAGAAGAGAGAAGTAAAAATCAACAAATTTTCATTTTTCAGCCAAATGAAACAGTCAAGACGGCTAGACAGCTGTATCGAGTTAGCTGGACAACCGAGTGATCATTATGTGAAGAGAGAAGCAGAGTTAAGTCATTTTTGGAAGATAACTGAGTTATTTAAGAGCTAAGTGACAAAACGTAGTCGTTTTTAATGAAATGCGGAATGTTTTGGGCATGACATTAGTAGTAATTATGGTGTCATAAAAGCATGTACCCATTTAGCCTATGATTGGATATAAATCTTTGCTATATTTAATGCAAGGAAATTATTGCAGTTTCAAGACTTAATCTCAACCGTTGATCTTGATCAACCTTTTTGAATTCCAAAAACCGTCCTCTCACATCCCATATATACTCGAATTTGTTCTCTCTCCTCACATTACATTCATCTCTCTCAAGCAAGATTGGAACTTTCTCTCGCAAAACCAAAGCAAAAACCCTAGTTCGTATTCCATTTAAAGTTCAAGTTTCCAAGTTCCGATCTTAGAAATGGCTCCTACTTTTGATTTCGTAAAGATGGCTGAGAAGATCCACACTGGTTTGATAGTGGATTTCGAAGGGATGGTGAAGCAAGGTGCTGACACGGCCCTTGCCAAGAAGATTGCTGAGAAGTTGGAGAAATTCGATCAAGAAATTTCTCATGATGGAGTATTCGCACACCTATCCGGAAGAGGTGGTTATGTTCTATGTGAATGCCGAGGTTCATGATGAAGAAATCCATTCTTCTGTCCATAGCACCGAAATCAAGATAATTGTTGCGGACCCAGCTACTCACTGCCATCTTCTTTCTTCTCGGGTTGAAGAAAATCACCGAAAATGACATAAACCTGGCTACGGCATGGAAGGAGATCACCAAGCCGTAGTTCATCACTAAGGTTGTTTACACAACCAAGAAGTCGCTTATCAAGGATGACTACCATAAGCTCATGGATGTGGTAGTAAAGTGTGTAGATATGAAGTTCGGCGGTTTGAATCACCGTTGAGGACTAGCCGATCACATGGCCGCGATTCGGAGAAAAAGGTGAATTGGGCTGAGTTCATCTTCAGCAGAATCTACTAGGACGTGATTAACAAGACCATAAGCGATGATGGTCTATTTGGAAGCTCGTTGGGATATGGCCTGGTGATTGGCCATTTGATGGAGGTGAAGAGAATTCCTCTAATGAATGGAAAACCCTTCCATGTAAACAAAAATATGTTCAAGGTGAACCTCTCAGCTGCTCAGAAGCAAGCCCATGCAAGAAGAGTTGATACCAGTGAAGGTGAGTCAGTTGATCTTGTCCCCGAGGACACTGCTGCAACTGCTAAGGCTCCATCTCCGGCTTTATGCGAGAATAAGAAGAAACTCCGTTGCGCAAAGCCTGTCCCCTCGCCTACAAATTTGGCGAGAAGGATTTCCTTACATCTTATCCAGTCGTAAAGAAGAAATGCTCAGTTGTGCCCCGAAAGCCAGCTGCAGCTAAGAAGATAAAGATGGCAGAGCCAGCTTCCATTAAGAAGAAGAAGAAGAAGAGATGCCTCTTGTCCGGAAAAAAAGAAGGCAATTGGTGAGAAGATTAACCTTAGAAATGCCCGCTAAATCAAGTCTCCGACCGAAGTTGCGAAGGAGATCTGGAAGAAGAAGCGGCGATCTATGCAAGCAAAGGTGGTGAGGAGACCACTACGAAGTAGAGGAGATCGCTAGCGGAGATCAATGAGTGTTATTGAAACATTATCCAGGAGACAAAGTGAGGAAAAGAAATTAAGACACGACTAACCATCCCGGAGTTAGTTGTTCGCTCCCCTCAAACTGATGCCAGATCAACTGAGGAGGAATGGCTCCTCTCGTGCCTAATGTTGAAGATGAGGAGGATGATGATGTGGTAGTGCTATCTCCAGCGTACCCGGATGTACAGGAGAGGCTTAACGTATGGAGTAATTGGAAGTTGAGTTATGCCAGAGCTTAATTCCAGCACCAGGAGTTCGTAGAAGAGGAAGAAAAACTCCTAAATTTCCTAGGGAATATTCCAGTCCATTCTGCAGTGGACCCAGATTTCTGCATGACCATCCTCTTTGAGAAGAAAGACGAGGAGAAGCGAAAAGCAAATGCTAAGTCAATTGAGGAATCAAAGAAACCTCAACCCTGCCCCTTTGAAGGAGTGCCTGAAAGTGCTTTCGTGCCAACCAGCAGCAGCGATGATGAGATGAACCCCACTGATGCAGTAGAGAAGGTTGAGCTGCAACAAGCGCTAAAAGAATTCAAAGAGTTGCACGAGCAAAGATTGCAGATGGGCCAAGGAGAGTTTTCTTCAATTATGATCTCTCATAGCCCAAACATTATGGAGATGGTGCGGACGATTGATGCCACCACTTCCCTAGTGCACTCGGATAATGAAAATACCATGAGAAATGGCGATGATGCTAAGGATGGAGTAGAAGGGGGCACCTTAGCCAAGCATATCCCTGAAGAAGGTGTTGAGACACCTGCTCTATCGGATGCTCACTCAAAAGGAAAAAAAGCCGAGTCTCAGGTTTTGAGTGACCCCACTGCTCGAAACTCAGCTGGTGCATCAGTTGAGGGGGAAACTCAAACCACCATAGTTGGGTCGGAGGAGGCTGTGGGAGACAACACCAAAGAGAAGTTTGGAGGCGAATGTGAGACCATCAATGTATAACAGAGTGGGGTTGATGAGGCTCAGATGGTTTTGACTATCTCAGCTGAAATCCCAGTTGTTATGCAGGCCGATGAAGTTGCGGATGCAGCCAAGACAAAGGTTGGAAGTGAGGCCACGGGTGTTGAGACTCTTGGCCCTGAAAGTGCAATCCAAGGAGTTGAGACTCCAACGGATGCCACTAAAGACCCCAAAGCAGCTCAGTCTGCTGAAGGGATAAATGTAGAAGGCCCTGCTGCGGTTGAGAGTACAAAAGGGATGGTTGAAGGCCCATCAGCGATTAAGACTGATGAGGGTAAAAAAGGCCCATAGGAGGTTGAGACTTTCCTGAGTAAGAAAGGTGAAGAACAGGTGCCAACCCCTCAAGAAGAATTAATGGAAGAAGGAGAGATAAGTGCTCTTCATGATTCTCAAGAAAATGTTGATGTAGAATTCTTGGGAACAGATGATGAATCTGAGTCCATTCCCATTGAAAAATCATCAGAGGACAAAGCTGCTGAGGAGGCACTGGCAAAGATGAGGCAAGCTAGTTACAAAGCTTCTCCTGTGAACTTTACATTGGTTGATGGCCTATCTCCCATGGTGCTTCACCTTTCCATGACGCTGATAAGTCAGCTGAGGAACAGTTTACTCAACAGGAAGAATCCACTAACGCCAAGGAAGTTGTTAAGACAGCTGAGGGTCAGTCAGCTCCACAGGCTAACACAACTGCACAAGATGCCGATGACATTGAGACAGCCAAGGCACAAAGAGTTGAAGAACTATTGAAGGAAAAGGGTAAGGCTCCAGAAGTAGAAGGAGTGGAGATACCTATTTTTCCAGAAGATCTATTTGCTGATTATTTCCCTTTCCAGGCTCATGTACCCTTGGAAGCAGAGTCAGCTGCTGAAAGTGCAAAGTACCATGTCCAAGTCCCAGCTAAAGAACTTGGAACTCCTGCTGAAAACACAATGGTGCCGATTGGTTTTGGTTTTGATATTGTGTGGCCTGAGGAGCAGTCCGCTAATGCAGGCGACTTCTACAAAGCCTTCAAGGCCATTTGTAATGAAATAGAAAACATGGAAAGAGGATTCGCAGCACTCAACCAACGGTTAGACAATAGAGATGCTAATATCACAAGAGATATCCGAGGCACGGTCATAAAGATAAGGGAATGGACATGGTAGACAAAAGTACTAAGGCATGAGCATGTTACTTATTTCAAATCCTTGTTCGCCAAGATGGTGATCTGGAGCTCAGAGAACGCCAAATTTCAGCAGAAACAGAGGGATCACATTTTCAGGATGGATCAATCACACAAGAGTGATATGGAGTTGTTGAAGGCACAGTACAATGCAGAACTTCAAAACACAGAGGTCAACATGCGTACGAAGATTATGATGCTCCAAATAGAGATAAAGCTGATGGCAGTTGAAGCGAATGCTCTGGGATCCGAATTTAGAACAACATACTCCAAGAGTCATGATCAGAAGGACATGACCAACAACAAACTTGATCTACTCCTGGGAAGAGTATTACCTCAGTTGGCTCTACCCCTTGGTGGTGATGCCAAAAAAGGGGAAGAAAGTAATAAAAATGAAAGTAAGGGGGAAACAAGCAGATAGGAGGAAGGCAGTGAAATGAAGAAGCCAACTTTGAAGATTATGCTTGCAAAAACCCCTCAGCAAGGTGACGTTACAACCTCTATCCTCAGTTAGCTGCCACAAAATATGTCCGTTAATGAGAAAACTGATTTGGCCTTCAAGAAAACTCGAGAGGCCATTGAAGCAGAATTTGAACAAGTTGTTGAAAGGCAACAATGCAAGATATAGAGCATAAAAACAAAGTATGATTGGCCCCCAGTTGTGAAACCCCCTCGTGAGCTATCTTTACCTGATGCAGATCCGAGCCAAGATCCTTAGAGGAATTTCAACTCTAGCATTAGAGGGGTTTTTCAAAAATATGACTCTACCTCATGTGTGGGCTCTGTATTGGGAAAAAGGATTGGATTTGTGCAAATCAGCTGAAAAGGCAGCAGAGTTCAAGTAGTCAGCAGACTATTAAGGCACTCGTACAGTACACTACAAGAGGAGGAACTGAGTCACATAGAGGAAGGGGAAGGTTTGGCAGTGGTGGAAGAGGCCGAGGTGCTCCATCACAACTGTCAGCTGAAACCTAAGGACGTTTGGTATGTTGATCTGCAGAAGAAGGGGATAAACTACTGGGTTGGGCTAGATACTCTTGCTAACATTGAAGTAGAGAAAAAGAATGAAGAAACCTAGAAGGAGAGCTAAAGAAGAAAATGCTAGGCTGGATCGAGAATGGAAATAAAGATAGCAAAGGGAGGACCGTGCTGCCAAAAGAGCCTACGAGAATAAGAAAATAGAAGAAGAAGATAGAAAAAGGAGAAGAGCTGAAGAGGATAGAAGGAGAGCTAAAGAAGATGAGAGAAGAAGGAAACAGTCAAGGCGTTGAAGACGGTTGAACCCCTTCATGATGTATTTTTATGTAATTGTAAATACACACGATTGTAAGTATACCTAAATGCTCTGATACTTGTAATGCTCTGATACATTTGTATAGCTCTGATATATTGTATAGGTTTATATTTTGTAAAAAGCTTTGTAAATTGCGATTGTAAAGTGCAAGAATGATATGTTCAATAAAATAACATATTCTATACATTCATTCCTTGTTACTGCACTATTTACTTTGTTGTATTTATTTAAGTTTTGGCATCATCAAAAAGGGGAAAATTATTGGGAAAATTTATGTATAGATTTTGATGATACCATGTAAAACTTAGATTAGGAAGTTGGCACCCCATTTTCTATGTAATTCAACTTGTAATAGATAGAGTTGTATAAGCTCAATGGAAGTCAGCAAAGTTGAAGATTACAAGACTCGACTGAAGATTGAAGTGAAGACCTAGTTGTGTGTCAGCTGTGTAAAGTGAAGAGAAGACTCAGTCTAGTGACAAAAAAGCCGTCTTAGTCAGCTGACTGACAGTTAAGTCATTCTAAAATGATTGGAATCGAATGTCAAAGGGGTATGCACCAGACAAGACTTGACGAAAGTTGAAAGAAATCTGTTGTCAAGACAAGTTAAGGTTTTGCTGGAAATAGGCATGTGTCAGGCTGCCAACAATAAAGCTATTTTGCTGAAAGAGTGCAAAAAGCAAGGAACCAGTGAGATGTACCTGAAAACCTGCAGAGATTAAGGAAAGGTTGTCGAGCAATTAATTCATGGTAGATCTACATCAATGCTGCAAGACAAGACAAGCCAACAACCTACGAGTGTGATTTGAAAATTATGTCTATCTCTTCAACGGACATATTTTCAAATGTACACTATAAAGGGCCGAGGAAGCAAGTGAGAGAAGGTTATGGAGTTCAACAAGCATACAAACAATCAAGCAATAACCTGCAAACCTCTCTCAAGCTTTATAAAGAAATCCTCAAACCTAACTTCAAAAGAAATCAATCCAACACACTCAGTGAATGAAATACTACTTCATCATTTGAAGAGGAAAAACTTTTTTAAGAACAAAGGGGTCTACTCCCAAAGTTGAAGGAGAAGTAGTGAGGTTCCAGATAGAACCGGTGCTTTGAATCTGTTGGAGGGCTAATTGATCAAGTCCAAGGGTTTGAAGGAGGCTGAAGTAACACGACAGTTGTCCTAGGAGCAACAGGCTGTGTGATCAAAGCTGACTCGGACTGTATAACTGCTTTGTAACCAAGTCAAAGTTACTTAGTGGATTCCTCCAGGAGTTGGAGAAGAGTGGACTAGAGTAATTACCCCATCCTCGAACCACTATAAAACTGCTTGTGTCTATTTACTTTTCAGCATACTTTATTTCTTGCTTTATTTATATATGGTGTTAAGGTAAACTTGCTTAAGTCTGCTGATAATAACCATTACTAAAACAATTGTTGAAAAACATGCTTAAAATCATAAGGGTGAAGAGTCTTCCGCTGACAAAACCAAATCAACTGAAATTCTAAATGTTAGTTGAAAACAGATAAGTTATACTATCAACAGCTCAGTTGAGTCTGTTGAGTGGGTAACTTTGTTGTGTAAGCTAACCTAGTTGTCTCTCAAGGACTTAGCTGATTTGAGTTAACTCTGAATATATTTTAAAAGGACTAAAATCAAAAGTTGGTAAGGTTTATTCAACCCCCCTCTCCCCTCCGCCTCCTCTAAACCTTACACATCACCCCTTGAGACCTACACAAGCTAACATGCAGAGCATTAAACCAAGGTTGGGTCAACATCAATTGCTGCACAACAAGATATGCCAACGACCATGAAGTGGAGTTTGAAAGTGTGTCTATCTCCTCAACGGATACATTTTCAAACTGCCACTATAAAAGACTGAGGAGTTTATTTGAGAGAGGTAACCTGCAACATTCAAGCAATCTGAGAAAAGAGTAATCAAGCAAAATACTCTCAAGCAATAGACTCAATCCTCAAGCCTAAAACTCGAAGTATATCGATCCAACACTCTCAGTGAAGAAAAGAAAAGCTTCAACCTGTTGAAGAGGAAAATTATTTTAAGAACAAGGGGTCTACACAACCAAGGATTGAAGGAAATGCAGTAAGGTTCAAGTTAGAACAAGGTTTGGATTTGTTGGAGGGCTTCGTGATCAAATCCAAGAATTCGAATGTGCTGAAGTAGCAAGTCAGTTGTCTTGTGAAGAGCCGAGTCCCAGGAGTGAAGCCAGCTGTGTGATCAAGGCTTGCTCGGACTGTTCATCCTTTTTGTAACACGACTGTTGCATTAGGAGATTACCTCCAGGAGTTGGAGAAGAGTGGAGTAGAGGAATTACCCCATCCTCGAACCACTATAGAATTGTTATGTGTCTATTTACTTCTGGCACAATTAATTCTTGCATATTTTATATCTGTTGATTGATAAATTTGCTAAGTCAACTGATAATAACTTAACTAAAATAAGTGTTGAAAAACACATTTTAACTTAAGGGTGTAAGACTTCCACTGTAAAACCAAGTTAGCTACATTTTAAAAAGAGCTCACTTCACTCAGCTGAGTTACTCTATCAACAGCTCTGTTGAGTCGGTTGAGTGGTTAACTCTACTATTGAGGTTGAACTAAGCTGTCCCTCAAGGACTTAGCTGCTTGTGTATAAACTCTAATTTAAAGAACAAAAATCGAAAACTGGTTAAGTCTATTCAACCTCTCCCTTATAGGTTTAACATAAACACCCCTTGGGACCTATAATATTTATTTAATGTTAATTGCCGAAAGGGCTCTTAATAAAACAACCCGACCCAAAGGAGTTTGGGACATGCCCATAAGCCGATTTCTCCTACACAGACTGGCCCATAGGCCAATTTCTCCTACGCGGCCCACATAACCCATCTTACAAGTATAAAAGTATCCCTCCTATTCATATGTAAGTATATTCTTATAATTCTCCTACGCATTTAATTCAATATTCAATTACTGTTTTATTCTCTCGATCATCATGCTGACTTGAGCGTCAGATGGGGCTCTTTGGGACAACCCGCGAGACCTTCGAACGTGCAAGTTTGCACATGTGTGCAAACAAGTTCTCAATTGAAGGATTTTCAGCTTTCGGAGAAGAAGACTTGAAGACTTCCCTCTTAGGAAGATGGATTCAATCAACACCGTTGATTTTGAGTGATCTGCCTTAAAAAGCAGCATAATACCATCTAATAGAAGTTTTTAGTAATATATTCGAACACAATATCATTTTTACATTTAACACCATCACGTCACGTAATTCCAAACTCAATTGTTTTAATGTATTCAAAATTATCTCCAAATATGTGTTTAATTTGTAACAGGTTTATAAAATTTTTGGGTGGACCCATCATAAATTCATTATCTTAAAATTTAATTGACCACATTCTCGTGCGCGCGTAATGACTTAATCATCAAATGTAAAAATAACCTGAGACCAAAAACCAAATTCAAATCTAAAATGTAACCGGAAAACTCATCAACCTCCAAATCCCAAAAATTCTCGAATTTCAAAACCTTTGGCACTCCCAAAACTCAAAAACACGCACACTAAACCAAAATCAAATCGAAAACCCGTTTTCAGTTTTCGTTCAACATTTTCGAGCAAACATCCCGGCTCCTTCAAAAATTTCAAAAACTCTTTTAATGGCGGTACTTACCAGTTATTATATCATTTCTAGCTTATATAGTCAAACCCATCTGCACAACCCACTCTCATTCCCAACAATTCGATCAATCTTTTTTCTTTTGTTCCTCTGTAGTTTTCTTGGAGTCTCCATTTTTATTACTCTACAATGGTTGACCAAGAAAACTACACGAGAGTGACGCGTTTCGCCGCTAAGAAGAGAGCTGCAGAAGGGGCAATACAACAGATGAACATCAAGAAGAAGAGAGTGGTTTTGGGTGAGATTCAAAATGTTTTGTCTTCAAAAAACCTGGGTTTGGATAAAAATCAAAAGCTTGGTATTGAGAATGAGAAGAAGAAAAACAAGCCAAAGAAAAATTGGAATAAAGGGAAATCAAGTGTGGAGGAGGAAAAAGCTTCTGGAATTAACTTGGATGTGAAAAAATGTAATGACCCACAGATGTGTGAAGCCTATGTTTCTGATATATATGAATACCTTCATAACATGGAGGTGAGTTTCAATTGAGTTAACACATACTTTTTTGCCCCTTAATTTGGTGTTTGACAAGTATGTGATTTATTGATTCTTTGTTTTTGTAGATCTTTCCTTTTTTCTTTGAATGCATCTGGTTTTGCTTGGCTTATGAGATTTGATTTGAGTTGAGAAGACAATAAATTGGCCTAAATTGGATTTTGAGATATAGGTTTCTATTGATCTTTGTTTAATTAATTTTTAAATTCATCGTGTTATTTGGTATGTCAATGACGGGATATGGTGTAATTTTTATATAGAAAAATATTTTCTTGCTGTCAATTTAGCTTTAACATATTGATTAAGTGCAATTGATATGAGCTTATATAGGATTAAAATTTTAGTTTGGGTCATAATAGATTTGAATTTGTGATCCAGATGGAGGCTAAGAGAAGGCCATTGCCAAATTACTTGGAGAAAATTCAAAAAGATGTAACTGCAAACATGAGAGGGATTTTGATAGATTGGTTAGTTGAGGTTGCGGAGGAATACAATCTTCTATCAGATACATTGTATTTAACAGTTTCCTACGTAGACAGATTTTTATCCACGAATGCTGTTAATCGGCAAAGACTTCAACTTCTCGGTGTTTCTTCGATGCTTATTGCCTCGTAAGGCCTTTCATATCATTGACATTTAATCTCTTCATTGATAAAAAAAAGTCGCATTTTACTTTGCTGAAACCATTTTGTGTCGTTTGTTATTTACAGAAAATATGAAGAGATTAGTCCTCCACATGTGGAAGACTTTTGTTACATAACCGATAACACATACACTAAGGAAGATGTAGTGAAAATGGAGGCTGATGTGCTCAAATCCCTTAAATTTGAAATGGGAAATCCTACAGTGAAAACATTTCTCAGGTAAGCATCTGTCATTATGAATTATGATATGTTGTTTTTTCGGTTATTATTTTCTTAGTTCATTTAGCTAATAAGGGTATGGTTTTTTTTGTTGGGATTACAGAAGGTTCACCAGGATTGCTCAAGAAGATAATGAGGTGAGCTTATACCATACAATTATTGCAAAATTTTCCTTATATTGAAAGTAAGTGTTTCTGATGTGAATATTGTCTTCTACAGAGTTCCAGTTTGCAGTTGGAGTTCTTGGGTTACTATCTAGCGGAGTTAAGTTTGCTCGATTATGGGTGTGTCAAATTCTTGCCGTCTTTGGTGGCTGCATCAGTTGTATTCCTCTCAAGATTTACGCTCCGACCTAAGCTACATCCTTGGGTATGAAGCAGCCAACTTATAGAATGTTTTCTTATGACTTTGTTTAGATTGATGGAATTGAATTTAAGAATTTTAAATTTATAGCAACAAATCCATTGGAGCTTGTAAGTGTTTGCAAAAGCTCTTGCTTTTAAAAGAAGTAAAAGTAGTTGAAAATCAAAAATTGTTAGTGTTTGGTTAAAAAGTTGGAAAAATGTTTATTTGTTTGTAAAAGTCAAACCAAAAACAAAAATCTAAAGCACATCTCTTCCTGTTTTTGGATTCTGATTAAATGAAGCAAAATCAGAAGCAAAAGTTCGCATTTGCAATCATTAAAAAGTGATTTTTTGTAGCAAAAACCTAAGTACTTTTTTTTTTAATTGATTGCAAACACTCCCAATATGGACTTCAAATCCTTGAGCTTTTGCTTTGTACTACTTTTTGAGTTGATTTCAAATTTATCTTGTATGGGTTAATTCGCAACTATTTCTTTAAATCATTTCCTCAAATCCAAATCATTTCATCAAGATGCAACCTAATTTAATTCATCTGCTCATCAATTGTTGTGCCTAAATGAATGTTTTCACATTCTCGAATTGACTCGCAACATCATTCGGGATATAAAGTCAGAGATCCGAAAGAATGTGTCGGCATTCTTCATGACTTGCAAATGAGCAGAAGAGGAAGTGCTTTGGTTGCTGTGAGGGAGAAATACAAGCAACACAAGGTTTATATATATTTGTCAATTAAATGCTGATTTTCTTACAGTCGTTCATACGGTGTACACATATAATAAATGATTCTTTTTGCAACAGTTTAAATTTGTGTCAACATTGTCTTCACCTTTGGAAGTACCGAAGTTGTTTTTTGAAGACATCAAGGATGACTGATGAAAGGGTGTGTCGTCTTGAAGCGTTCAAATCTTCGAAAATGTACATAAAGAAGCCTTCAAGTCTCTTTGGCTTGTTTGGTTTCTTTGATAACAACAGATTGGTTTGCGTTAGTAGAATGACTACTGACATTACTAATATATGCAATTATAGGTTTTTTTTTTTTTGGAAATTTGTGTTCGTGGGCGATAGCAGCTAGGAAGCTTTTGATACTTGATTGTGTATTCAATATATGTTGACATACTGAAAAGTTATAATATTGAAGTTTGTTCTTCTGATCCATAGAATCATAGCTCTTTTATAGATCATAGCTCTTTTATAAATTCCTATTATGGATCAGTGTTTTTCTTGTATCTGTGTTGGATATCGATGTTGCTAATATTAACTAGAGTTGCAAATGAATTAAGTTACTCGTGAACTATTCCGAGCTAGACTTGATAATATCTAGTTTGAGCTTGTTTAATGAGGCTCGTTAAAATAAATGAACCAAACTTAAAATTAATGATATTTGGCTCAATAGTTCGTGAAGGCTTGTTAGTAAGAGCGTGTGCTAGCTTGTATAATTTAAACTAAAAATTTGACTATAATTTTAAACATAATGTTACCTTAATGTTATTTGCCTTTGATCCATCTAGATTGTTGTAATGAACTGGATTGGAAATGGTGAGAAGGGATTAGGGTTGGAAGTGAAGAAGGATTGTTTGTTGTCTGAAGATGGGAACCAAGACCAAAAGCTGGGAAATGAGGTGGAACTTGGGCCAAAATGATAGATGTGCTGGACTGGGAGAAATGGGCTGCGAATTAGGGATTTTTATTAGTTAAAAACGAATTGGGCTTTGGGCCCAAGGAGTTGCTGATATTTTAATTAATAGTTAGAGTTATTATTGTAATTTCTAAAAAGGGAAGTAGTCCCAATTGTTAACGTTTAAATTCAGTGCTGAAGGAATGAAAACATGATCAGAAATTAGTTACAACAATATTCTCCCTCTTTTCTCTCTCTATCATATTTCCTCCATTTCTATCTTCTCTATTCGAGTTTTACATACAGTGCACCAAAATATACAAATTTTAATTACAACATAATTCAGAAAATATCAAAACACAACATTTGGTAACCAGAGCATTCGATCCTTGGCCATGGTAGAAGGAACCAGATTGAAAGACCTGCAAGAAACTCAAAAAAGAATCGATCAAATTCTACAAACAGAAGCTATGAAGAGAGAAGCAGCAGAATTGAAACTTCAAGAACAGTTAACTGGAGTTACTTCAGAGGTACAAGAACAGATTTCAGGGCTAAATGGAAGGTATGACCATTTAACCAATACATTGGCAGCTATTCAGTTGCAACTTTTGAACTCAAACAAAGGAAAAACACAGTCTGAAGATGAGTCTATTTTGGGGGGGGCCGCACCCTGGGTTTTCTGTTGACAGTGCAAACTTTAGAAATCAACAACAAACTCCTAGGCTGAGAGCTCCAATGGAACAATAGAATATGAATATTATTAGCCCTTTACCCAATATTGATTTTCCCAAGTTTGATGGGACTCAACCCCGTTCTTGGATTCTGGAATGCAACAACTATTTTAAGCTTATACCTAATATACCTGATCAGCAGAAAGTTACTCTTGCATCCATGCATTTTGAGGGAAGGGCAGCACAGTGGTACCAAAACTTCAACACTAAACAGGTGGAGTTGACTTGGGTACAGTTTCTAGAGGTTGTATCCTCTAGGTTTGAAGAGCTTAAGGAAGCCAAGATCATAGGGGAATTTAATAAACTTAAACACACATGCTCCTATGCTGAGTATGTGGATAAATTTGAGGAGTTACAGGTTTGCACGATGATGTTAAACAAGGGGGTCTATACTGAAGATTACTTCATTGCTAGTTTCTTCAGTGTATTGAGTGAGGAAGCACAGGCATTCATCAATATGTTTTGAGCCCACCACATTACATCAGACTATTGAATTGGGGAGGAAACAACTATGTACCATGGATGCTATTACTAGGAAGATTAAGGCTCCTTCTAGGAATTTTTTGGGATCTACTGTTAATAACAAAAGGGCTGAAACCAGTACTTTTCCACAAAGCAAACCACAGTACCCTAACTCAGCCAAGCCACCCCTCAAACTCTTATCATCTTCTGAGATGGCTGCAAGAAGAGAGAAGGGGCTATGCTATAATTGTGATGAGGCTTTCACATTTGGCCATAGATGCAAGAACACGGTCATATACATGATTATGACAGAGGATGAAGAACTGTCATATATGCAGGACCATACAGGATTGGAGGAGAAAACTGAACAGCCAAATTTACCTATGGAAGAGGTGCAGATGTCACTCAATGCCATAACTGGAGAAGATGGAATTACCACTATGAGGCTTGTTGGTGAGTGCAATGGGCATAAGTTACATATTCTTATTGATTCAGGAAGTACCCTGAGTTTTATACAAGAATCCACTACAAGGAAACTGGGGTGTCAGTTGGAAGTTGTTAAGCCATTGCTAGTTAAAGTGGCCAATGGTCAAAGGATGGTTAGTTCCCATAGAGTTAAATGGTTTAACTGGAAGATGCAAGGGCACACTTTTGCTTATCCATTGAGGGTTTTGCAAAATGAAGGATGTGACTTAATTTTGGGAGGAGATTGGCTTAAATCCGCACCCTATAGAACTTGATTATGACAATATGATATTCATTGTGACTGTTAAGGGATAGAAAATAAAAATCCAGGCACTGACTTCTATGCATGAGTGCAAATTTATCTCGGGGCCTGCATTATATAAGTTAGTGCATACTTGAATGTCATGAATGTTGAGGAGTTGTATTTAGTTACACGATAATACAACTCTTAAAGTTCACTCTTCTCTCGCAAGGGTTGCTTGAAAGTTTTCAAGACATTTTTGAGGAACCTAAGGGGTTACCAACTGGTAGAGGAGTAGAACATCAAATTTTTACTCAAACCTGGGAGTATTCCTAAACACCAGTACCCCTATAGAACCTCTCATAGTCACAAGGATGAGATAGAAAGGATTGTACAGGAGATGTTGGATTTTGGCATTATCCAGCATAGTAAAAGCCCTTTTGCCTCTCATGTGATATTGGTCAAAAAGAAGGATTCTACCTGGAGGTTATGTGTGGATTATAGGTATCTTAATGAGCTCACCATTAAACATGATTACCCCATTCCTGTTATTGATGAGCTTTTAGATGAGTTATTTGGTGCTCAGTTCTTTTCAAAGGTAGATTTGAGATCAGGGTATTTTCAGATTTTGATGGATCCTAGCCACAGATTTCTTATTGCTTTTAGTACTCATAATGGGCAATATGAGTTTTTGGTTATGCCTTTTGGGTTGTGCAATGCTCCTGCTACCTTTCAGTCCCTTATGAACCAGGTATTCAGGGCACATTTAAGGAAGTTTGTTTTAGTGTTTTTTTGATGATATTCTGATTTACAGCAGAACTTGGGAAGATCATATGGTGTATTTGGAAATTGTTCTGTCTTTACTCAGGGAAAACAAGTTGTATGCTAAAATGAGTAAGTGTCAGTTTGGACAGTCTGAAATTGAGTACCTAGGGCATGTTATTTCAAAGGAACGGGTGGCCACTGATCCACAAAAGATATCTTGCATGGTCCATTGGCCACCACCCACCACAATCAAACAACTAAGAGCTTTTCTAGGGTTAACAGGCTACTACAGGAAGTTTGTCAAGGGGTGTGGTATGATAAGCAGGCCCCTGACTAATTTGTTGAGAAAGGATAAGTTTCAATGGGGAAGAAGTCAAGCTACTTTTTGCAAACTAAAGGAAGCTATGGTTATTCTTCTCGTATTAGCACTACCATTTTTCCAAACCCTTCATTTTGGAAACGATGCAAGTGGTTGTAAGTCCAAGCTACGATAATCTAGAGGGGGTGAATAGATTATCTCCATCTTTTCGATTTTGCCCTCTTTTTCGAACCGGCGGCTCAAAGACAATAATAAAGGTGCGGGATGTAAACAACACGCGTCGATTTATAGTAGTTCAACCCACCTAGGGCCTAATCTACTACCACCCCAGTATATCCGGGATGGATTTCAAAAAGAAAAATAATTTTATTAATTACCAAAATTAATACAAACTCAACTTACAACACCTTGGAGAGTACCACACTCTTCTTCAACACCACCTTTGGAGATTACCACAATCTCTCTTTGAAGATCACCACAATCTTCCTTCAACGGCACCTTGTGAAGATTACCACAATCTTCAACCTTGAAGAATACCAAATTCTTCAACACCTCAATAAGAAGATCACCACAATCTTCTTGCACCTATCACCTAGATCTTCCAAGTGTGTTCTTACCACAAGAACACTCACAAGGATATCTTGTGTTGAATGATAACCAAAAATCAAGATTACAACTCAATAATGAATATTACAATTTGAGTGCAAAGTGTAATCAAGAATAGCCTAGACCTCAAGGATGTGAAAGTGATAAGCTAGGCAAAAGTACAACAAGAATAATAACTATGAAGAACAAATATTTGCTTGAAGTGTATCTTGTTGTATTGTATCTCAATGGTTGTATTGGTTGCTCCAAAACTTCCTCTATTTATAGGAGATGATTGATCAAGCATAGGCTCCTCTTGGGGATTGAAAATCTACAAAAAAATACAATTAAAATCAAGAATATAGTTGTTAGAAATCAATCCCACATTTTAAGGAAAGTTTGTCTGCTGTCAAACGGTCAGAAATTTGCCGTCAAAAGATAGGGCGACCGGTCGAACAGAAATAGACGTTTGAAAATTGGACAGCAAAAAAACACAGGGCGACTGGTCGATGTCCACCTCGACCGGTCGACGTCCACCTCGACCGGTCGACGTCCCTACAACCGATCGACCAAGACCAAAAATCAAAACAGGGAGTTCTGTTTCAACCTTAAACTCCTAGGTACCGGTCGACAGGGGGTCGACCGATCGACATCACCGGTCGACCGGTCGACCTGGCCATTTTCCTTTTCGTCTCATTTTTTTGTTCCAAATTCATCTTCAGGTACGGGTTGCCCTTTACGGCGACCGATCGACCTCGAGACAGAAATGTTGTCCTATTTTTGTCGAAAATAAAACCCAAGAAATACTCCGAAAATTTAGTAAAAACATTTTAAACCAATCGGGAGTATTTAGACAACATTTAGGAACCTTGTTTTGAAGTAAAAACTTATAAACATAAAATCATTAAAAGTGTTGTCCAATTTTATCTAAAGTAAAACTTAAAGAAATACTCCGGAAAATATTAAAACCATTTTAAATCATTTAGGAGTATTTGGACAACAATTAAAAATATTGTTTTGGTGTAAAAATAAAATCATCAAAATTAAGATAAAAACATGTATCAAACAATCTCCCCCTTTTTGATGATTACAAACCAAAACAATTTTTAGAAATATAAGAGGGACAATTTTAAAAACGATTTTCCGGTAAAAACATCTAACCGTTTGGAAGCAACCAAAATTTCCAAAATACATAAGCAACCAAGTAAGGGAGTATATATATTCAATAATAAGTACAAGCTCCCCCTATCAACTAGCACATCAAGAATAATGTAAAAGCAATTAACCATAAGCTAAAAGCTTAGCTTTTACAAATTGTTCAAGAGCTTATAAGCTCCCCCTGTCACAAAACATCATTAGACAAGTATATAAGTCCATCAAGCAACAATTGGACTAAATATACAATTTATGGCTTTTAAGAGCCATAGCTTATAGCTTATATAACAAGCTTTTAATAGCTTCTTTGAGCTAATGAGAGCCAATTTCCTGTTTCTCCCCCTTTGGAATCATCTTAGGATGATAAAAACATCATACAAGTTTATCAAAGAGCGCCAATAATACGATTTATCAACCATTGAAAGAATTAAGCTTAGAGACCAAAAAAAATGGGAGAGATGTATCATAAGAAAGCCATAAGCTCATTTGTTAGCCAAAAACATGATTTCAATAAGAATTTAAGACATTTAAAAATAAGAGAATCATGTAGTGATGAGTTTTTCATTGAAGCAATATATCGAACACTTGGCGGGCGTCAACGTTTAAAGAAGGTGTATATAGCCCTTGCAAAAGAGTTTAAGCCAAGTTTTTCATATCATCACCCAAAAACAATTTTTTTTTAACATTTTTCCATCAAATAAGAGGCTCAAAACAAAGTAAATTCTCAAGGTTCACCCAATTTGAGATAATTTAGCCAAAGAGATCAACGCATTACAAATGCCATCAAAAATAAAAGAGCCATCAAGTAATACATGTCATGCCTCAAACAATACATATAAGACATTACAAATGTCCCAAAATATCCATCTAAGCAAAATGATCAAGGCATCTCAAATGCATTTAAGCAAAATTTAAAATAAGCACTTTTACCATCAAGTACTTCATACCAACACCAAAATATGCCAAACTAGAGTATTGTTACCAACAAATACTCCATCATGATCATCCACAAGTCATTATCAACTTGCAATTTTAACACTTTCAAGAAAACAAGCAAATCTCATTAGTGCGTTAGAGTTTTACAAAAAGTTCATAAAAATACAAGGCAACATGAACAAGAGAGAAAATGCTAAAAGGTAAAGGAGTGGGGACATCAATCCTCGTCCAAGAGAAGCAAGTTCCGGAATAAGATCTTTGATGAATTTCTTCAATTTGCCGATTGACTTTTTCAAACTAGAATTTTCTTTCTTCACAACCGGGAGCTCTTTTCTAAGAGAGGCTACATCTCTAAATGTATCTCTTTCCACTTTGGCCATTCTCTCTTTGAGATTTAAATCTTCAACATCCGACTCGTCTTCATCTTCTTCCTCATTTCCTTCATTGAAGTGTTCTTCCTCATTTTCTTCCTCCCCAATTTCTTGTTCATTCCCCACATTCTCTTCTTCTTCATTTTCTTGTTCCTCTTCATTCATATTACCTCTTCCAATATTTTCAACCTCATTGTCATTAAAGAAATCATCCCGAGGTTGTTGTTGATGTCGGGCATGTCCCCTAGTGGCTTTGGTGGGAACCCGTGGTAAATGTCGTCGCATTCTTACCATTTGTAGAATATTGGCATTATCAAAATCATTGTGACGAATTTCGGTATTCATCTCATTTTCCAAAAATCCCGATAAGTATAATAGTCGGCAAATCAAATTACCCAAAGTATATTTTTTTTTGGTAAGCCTTCTTGATTCCGACAAACAATACACAAAAATGGCCCCATAATTTTCTCTTTCTCCTCGAACAATCTTATAGGTGAGAAAGAGTTCGAGATTACTCGGAAGTTTTATTTCCTTTCCGCAAACACAATAGGAGCAAATAATAGATATAATCCGATAATTTGGCGGCATTGCCGAGTATGTCACTTCGGGATACACTCCTAAAAAGGTTTTCACCTCATCTAGTGAAACACCGAAAATATTATCATCCCAATGAGTGCAATCCACATTAACCACTCCATCATTCGGCACATTAAAATGATTGCAAATATCGGCCAATGTCCATGAAAAATGCCTACCATTAACAAATATGTGAAGTTCCAACGGATTATCTACCGTAGCATCAACAATCCACATATTTGCATAGAAAAGTTTTATAAGCTCATCATCATAATGCAAACACGGATTATCCCATAATGAAACCCAACCTTGAATTTCAAAATAAGCCCTAATTTCCGGAAATTCATCATGAAATGCTAAAAATCGAACCATACGAGTGCACACAATTTTCTTGTCGTTTAACCCAATGTTATCATAGTGCTCCTCCGCAAGTTTATTTAAAAATCGAAATCTATTAACATTAGAGGGAGGCTCGTAAAGAAGTGATAACTTACTAGAGTCCCAATGAATGCTCGATTTTAAAACCCCGGCTCTTAATTCAACAATCTCCTCTTCCGTAAGCCGGTTTTGATTATCTCCTTGTGGAATATCATCTTGTTGGGGGTTGGAGGAAGATTCTCCCCTTTGCTTCCTTCTCCTCTTTTGAGGATTTCGTCCGGTGAATTGACGGGGTGCCATGAAAAACAAGATGAATTTGATAGATATGAGCTTAAGGATGAAATAATTTATGAAGTATTGGGATATTTGGTGAGAATTTTGGAGTGAGAATGAGTTAGGGTTAAGTTCGTAGTCTTGAGAAGAAGAAATGAAACTCGACCCCTGTTTCAATATAAACTTATCTTGCCTGTCTAAAATAACCCTGTCGACCAGTCGGCGACGGGCTATCGATCGGCAGGTGTGGTCGACCGGTACCAACTCTGGTACCGGTTTGATCAATTTCATTTCCGAGAAATTCCAAAATTCAATTTTTCACCCCAAAAGTTTTAAAACTTTGCAAAGATAATTTTGGACCAAGTCCAACAAATACGGGTTTGGAAAATATATATTCGAGAAAAATGAGACTTAACGAGTGATGCCCTTTTAAGAAAAATTTGCAAAATCATTTAGGGGCACTTAAGGGGTTAAAATGAAATATCTTGAAAGATATGTGCATAAGCATAATATCGAGTTGTAAGAGAAATACGAGTGAACATACCTCGATAGTTTAAGAAACTTGATGACGAAATAGCCAATGAATATGAGATATATATCCTACATAATTCTTAAACAAAATTTGCACAATAGCACAAGTGTAGGCAAGTAATAGGAGATATCAAGAAAGGAGCTTATGCTATAAAAATACATAAGAGATAATAAACCACATAAGTCTAATTAAATGCACAAGAGTTTTAGAAACATCATGCAAGGTCTTCTTTTTTTTTTAAAAAAAAAAAATTTGAAACTCACAAATATATTGAAGACCTAAATTTAAAAATAATGAAAACTCATTTGCAATAAAAAAAACATGCATACTGACAAAATAAAATGCATATTTAACTAGGGAGATACGGGTTACCAATTACGCCATTTCAATGGGTTTGTGCCGTTCCCATTGTTGATAATATTTTCCCTTTTGAGAAACATCTTGTTGATGATGGCTTCTCCAATTGCTCCATTTCCAAGCATTGTGGCTTTCCCATTTTTGAAAGTGTTTTTCTCTTGGAAAATCAACTTGTTGATGTTGTCTTTGCCATTTCCAAGGATTGTGTTCTTCCCATTTTTGATTATTTCCTCTTCTTGGAAAGAGACTTTGTTGAAAATGTTTTCTCCTTTGATCAAATGAATTGGTCATTTGATGTCTTCTTGGCGGTATGAATTTTCTCCGATTATTATTTTGCCGGGTACCTAATAAAACATTATTTTGTGGTACCCTCAAGTGCTTGGGTCCTTTAGGATTAGCTTTGAGACTTTTAGGTCTCCAACAATAATTAGAGCTATTTCTAGCCCGACAAGTATTTACCGTATGACCCTTTTTACCGCAATAAAAGCAAGTAATAATTCTAGGAGCATAATATCCAACATGCTTAGAGACTTGATTCTTTTTCATATGACTGACAACATTAAACTTATGATCAAGTTCTAGTTTCGAATTATCACAATAATCAACAATTTTATCGGTACTTAAGTTGGATTTAGATAAATCCTTTTTCATGCAATTAATATTCTCAACAAGAGTACTATTTTGTTTTTCAAGGTTTCTAACCTTGTCAAGTGTGGTGGTGTGAGCACATGATAGTGATTCATAGGAAGTTAATAAATTATCCTTTTCATTTTTCAAAACATTGAATTCCTTTTTC
The DNA here is from genome assembly GCA_016081115.2 of Rehmannia glutinosa. Classification (NCBI taxonomy): domain Eukaryota; kingdom Viridiplantae; phylum Streptophyta; class Magnoliopsida; order Lamiales; family Orobanchaceae; genus Rehmannia; species Rehmannia glutinosa. The sequence goes on along the minus strand of JABTTQ020000556.1, from coordinate 22,463 downwards.
AATTTTTTGTACTTAACAAGTAAATTTTAGAATTCATTTTGAAGATCATCAAAATCATTTTGCAAATCACTATAATCATTTGGAATAACAATATCATAGGAAGTAGAGGGTTTAAGACATACCTCGTTTTCTTCTTCGATGCCCATAAAACAATATTCAACTTCTTCATAGTTGGGAGTTGTAAGAGGCTTGTTCCTTAGATTTGAGCTTGTATCCCTTTGAGGAGTAGATGCTTTTGTTTGACTCCTTTCATTTGCAAATACTCCATAGATGGATTCTAATTTTGGTCATACTTCATGTGCCGATCGAATTCGTACAATATGTTCATATTCTAAATTAGTAAATGAACAATACAAAATATTGAGAGCTTTACCGTTTAATGGGATGATTTTCTCATCTTCATCATTGAGCTTTTTGAATCCTTTGGAGGTGTGAGGTGTGTTCATCATTGAAATGATTTCTCCATTTATGACGACGTTCCAAATATCGAACCCGCAACTTTGTAAATAATATTCCATTCTTTCTTTCCAAAATATATAATTTTTGGAATCAAATAGAGGTGGCTTGGTGGTGGAGGTGCCGGATAGATAAGCTTCGTTCATAGTCGACGATCGTTTCTCTTCACTCGCGATGTGAAACGAGCTTGCCAAAGAGTTTGGCTCTGATACCACTTGTAAGTCCAAGCGGCTACGATAATCTAGATTTTGCCCTCTTTTTCGATTTTGCCCTCTTTTTCGAACCGAATGCTCAAAGACAATAATAAAGGTGCAGAATGTAAACAACACGCATCGATTTATAGTAGTTCAACCCACCTAGGGCCTAATCTACTACCACCCCAAAGATATCCGGATGGATTTCAAAAAGAAAAAAATTTTTTTATTAATTACTAAAATTAATACAAACTCAACTTACAACACCTTGAAGAGTACCACACTCTTCTTCAACACCACCTTTGGAGATTACCACAATCTCCCTTTGAAGATCACCACAATCTTCCTTCAACGGCACCTTGTGAAGATTACCACAATCTTCAACCTTGAAGAATACCAAATTCTTCAACACGTCAATAAGAAGATCACCACAATCTTCTTGCACCTATCACCTAGATCATCCAAGTGTGTTCTTACCACAAGAACACTCGCAAGGATATCTTGTGTTGAATGATAACCAAAAATCAAGATTACAACTCAATAATGAATATTACAATTTGAGTGCAAAGTGTAATCAAGAATAGCCTAGACCTCAAGGATGTGAAAGTGATAAGCTAGGCAAAATTACAACAAAAATAATAACTATGAAGAACAAATATTTGCTTGAAGTGTATCTTGTTGTATTATATCTCAATGGTTGTATTGGTTGCTCCAAAACTTCCTCTATTTATAGGAGATGATTGATCAAGCATAGGCTCCTCTTGGGGATTGAAAATCTACAAAAAATACAATTAAAATCAAGAATATAGCTGTTAGAAATCAATCTTTTTAAGGAAAGTTTGTCCGCTATCAAACTACGAAAATTTGTTGTCAAAAGATAGAGGCGACCGGTCGCACAGAAATAGACGTTTGAAAATTGCACAACAAAAAAACACAGGGCGACCGGTCGATGTCCACCTCGACCGGTCGACATCCTTACAACCGGTCGACCAAGACCAAAAATCAAAATAGGGAGTTCTGTTTCAACCTTAAACTCCAGTGCACCGGCCGACGCGTCACGGCGCGACGCGTCACGGCCGACGCCGCCGACCTGCCGACCCATTTTCCTTTCCGTCTCATTTTTTTGTTCCAAATTCATCTTCAGTGTACGGTTGCCCTTTTACGGCGACGATCGACCTCGAGATTTAAATGTTGTCCTATTTTTGTCGAAAATAAAACCCAAGAAATACTCCAAAAATTTAGTAAAAACATTTTAAACCAATCGGGAGTATTTAGACAACATTTAGAACCTTGTTTTGAAGTAAAAACTTATAAACATAAAATCATTAAAAGTGTTGTCTAATTTTATCTAAAGTAAAACTTGAAGAAATACTCCTAAAATATTAAAACCATTTTAAATCATTTAGGAGTATTTGGACAACAATTAAAAACATTGTTTTGGTGTAAAAATAAAATCATCAAAATTAAGATAAAAACATGTATCAAACAAAAAGCACATGGGTAGGAGCATCCTTATGCAACAGGGAAGGCATATTGCTTACTTAAGCAAGGTGTTATGTCCTAGAATCAAGCCTTTATTTATTTATGAGAGGAATTCCTAGTTGTCATCATGGTTGTTCGAAGTGGAGGCATTACTTGCAAGGGAGTAAATTTATAATTAAGATTGATCAACATGCACTTAAATACCTGTTGGATCAGAAAATTATGACTTCAATGCAACAGAAATGGATCACCAAATTGATGGGCTTAAACTATGAAATACAATTCAAGAAGGGCAAGGAGAATAGGATTGTTGATGCTCTATCCGGGGTGGGACCTATGGGGGACTCATGTTTTGCAATTACTACAGTTTCTCCTAGTTGGGTTCAACAGGTAATTCAAAGTTATGAAAATGACCCATTTTTCACCAAGATAATTGCAACCAATAATGTGGATTCCTCCACATATCCCGATTTCTTGGTGACCGAGGATTAATAAGGTATAAGGGAAGAGTGGCGTGGGGAATAATACGAACTTAGAAAGTTAATCCTTTCTAATATGCACTATTCAGCCTATGGTGGCCATTCGGTATTAATGGGACTTATATGAGAGTGAAGGGCGTTTTCTATCGCCCAAATTGAAGGATGATGTTATTGCTTTGGTGAGAGAATGTGACATATGTAAAATGAATAAATCGAGATAATTACGCTTATCCCGACCTTTTTGACCTTTGCCTATTCCGAACAGCTTGGACTCACATTTCCATGGATTTTATAGAAGGATTACCAAATTCGGGAGGAAGAATGTTATTTTGGTGGTAGTAGAGATTTTACTAAATATGCCCATTTCATGGCATTGTCACATCCTTTTATTGCTACTACGATTTGCAAAGATCTTTTTGGATTCAATTTTACAAATTACATGGACAGCCAATTAGCATAGTAACCGACGGGGACAAGGTGTTTACCAGGGTTTTGGAGGAGTTGTTTAAGCTTATGAGGTCGATCTTGATATGACTTGAAATATCATCCTCAATCGATGGACAGATCGAAAGGATCAAGCAATGTCCGGAGAATTATCTCGGTGTATGGTTCATAATAATCCTAAACATTGGTTGAAATGGCTCGCTTTGGTCGAATATTGGTACAATACCAATTATCACACAAGTCTTAAGGTTTCTCCTTTTTAGGCCTTGTATGGGTATTCACCACCCTTATTTTCAATGAATCCTTATTTAGATTCTCCTAATACTGAAGCTAAGGATGTTCTTTTACAAAGGCAGAAGTTTGTTCAGTTTTTGAAGGAAAATCTACAACAAGCTCAAAACAGGATGAAGGTTTACGCATATAAGCACCAAAGTGAGAGAGTTTTTGAGGTGGGGGACCAGGTATTTCTCAAACTTCAACCATTTCGACAGAATTCAGTTCACCTTCGAAAGAACTTGAAGTTATCATCAAAGTATTTTGGGCCATTTACGGTTTTAGAGAAGGTAGGAGAAGTTGCATACAAATTGCAGTTACCTAAAGGGTCGAGCATCCATCCAGTCTTCCATGTTTCCTTGCTGAAGAAGAAGCTCAGTGCAGCTACCATACCCTCACCGGAGCTTCCTTTGACGGATAATGAAGGAAATTTTAAGATTTTCCCGCTGACAGTGTTGGACCATCGTTCAATTAAGAGGAAAGGAGAAGATGATGTACAACAAGTCTTAATTCAGTGGGAAAATTCTTTTTCTGATCTTTCAACTTGGGAGGATATTAAGTTTATCAGAAAGAAATTCCCACATTTTGATCCTTGGGGACAAGGATCCATTCAACAGGGGGGTTTTGTAATGAACTGGATTGGAAATGGTGAGAAGGGATTAGGGTTGGAAGTGAAGAAGGATCGTTTGTTGTGTGAAGATGGGAACCAAGACCAAAAGCTGGGAAATGAGGTGGAACTTGGGCCAAAATGATAGATGGGCTGGACTAGGAGAAATGGGCTGCGAATTAGGGATTTTTATTAGTTAAAAATGAATTGGGCTTTGAACCCAAGGAGTTGCTGATATTTTAATTAATAGTTAGAGTTATTATTGTAATTTCCAAAAAGGGAAGTGGTTCCAATTGTTAACGTTTAAATTCAGTGCTGAAGGAATGAAAACATGATCAGAAATTAGTTACAACAATATTCTCCCTCTTTTCTCTCTCTATCATATTAACTCCATTTCTATCTTCTCTATTCGAGTTTTACATACAGTGCACCAAAGTATACAAATTTTAATTACAACATAATTCAGAAAATATCAAAACACAACAATCGTTTAACAAAAGACTACCTATATATATATATATATGTGTGTGTGTGTGTGTGTGTGTGTGTACATTGAGATAGGGTGATAAACTTTTAGTATAAGGTACTTGAGGAATCTCAGATGATAAACTATTAGTATAAGGCACATAGACGATATTTCCACAATAAGTACATTATTATTAAAATAAGTCATTTCACACTTTTATACACTAAAAGATCTTAAAATTTATTATTATTATTATTATTATTATTGTTGTTGTTGTTGTTGTTGTTGTTGTTGTTGTTGTTGTTGTTGTTGTTGTTGTTGTTGTTGTTGTTGTTGTTATTATTATTAGAGGGGTGAAGAGGGGAAATGGGGTGTCTTGGGAGGGGATTCAGACCTGGATCTGTCTACTAACACATCCTTTAACCACACCCGCTATATCCAAATTAGGGATGGCAATGGGGCGGGCGAGTATCTCAAATCCGAGATCCACCCCATCCCCTCCACGGGCGGGCGGGGTGACCTACCCCGTCCACTCCATGGGCGCGGCGAGCGACCCACCGCGGTCGCGGGCGGGCGGGGCAACCCGTGTTGAATTTTTTTACTTTTTTATATTTTTATCTTATATTTTTATATTATTAATAAATTTTAATATTATATTTTTGTATTATAAATACATATTGTTTATAAAATTTGTCACTATATATGTTAAATATAATATTAAATACATAAAACTATATTATTTTATACAATATACATGTAAAATATATATTAAATATATTAAAAAAATAAAAAAAAATAGTACGGGGCGGTACCCCACAAAAGTGGAGGTGATACCCGGACCCGCCCGCCCGCCCGCCACGGGTCACGGGACGGGGCGGGGCGGGTCATTTTGCCATCCCTATCCAAATCCCATTGTTGGACTCTAATTAGCATAAAAAAAAACTTTAAGGAGCAAAGGAACTTAAACATATTGAACTACATATATTGGCATTGCACGGAAATCGCTTAGTAGCCTGGTAGTAAGTTGTTTGTAACACTCAGACATGTGTATGAATTCGATTCCAACCAAGATACCTCCCTCTGAGGATTTGAAATAAAAAAAAGTACATATATATGTATATATTGGCATTCTAGTTTGTTACACTACTAATATGTTTCGAATAATAATCATCTCTCACAATGAGAGATGGTATTTGGCGTCACCTATCAGAGGTGAGGTCAATGATTCAAATCATATCCCTCCCACCTTTCCCTTTGTAAAATGTTTGAATTTGCTCCAAAAAAAATTAAAAATTTGTTGGCAATAATCAGATGGATATGCATCCCATGGTTCTAGGGCTTGGAAATGGAAAATAAAAAATAGTTGTGATTTAGTAATAATTTTACTGAACTTTGTTCTACAAAATAAATTTGACATGACCTCTGTGAAATCGGTTCATATTTTAGAGCCCAGGTTCAGTAATTTAGTTTTATTTTAGGGTTAAGGACACTTTGCTCCACTTTCCGGAAAAAAAAGACAGCTTTTTATGTTTTTCGATATTTTTTGGACAATTTGACGCTCCCGCCAAATTTTGCGAACTTTTTTACGTTGTTGTTTTAAAATTGTTTCAAACATGTTTCTTCTAATAAAATTCAATGAAAAAATAAATTTTGCCCCGATAAATAATCCATTTTATACTCGAAATCTTATAAAAAGTCAAGAAATGTACCATAAAATAACACATATTAAAATCAAACAAATTGAAAATAATATAGAAACAATATGAATAAAAAGCACAATTCAATATCCAATGCATGAAAAGATAAAAAAACATGGAAATTACCATTAAACAATATAGAAACAAACCAGAAATAATATAGAAAACAACATATGAGCAAAAAGAGCTTAAAAATAGGTAAAAATTGTATTTAAACATCGAAAACTACGTGGAAATAACAAAGAACCATCATAACAACATTAAAAACGGTATGGAAACTACCCAAAAATAACGTAAAAAATATTAAAAACACCACATGAATAAAAAGAACTTAAAAATAGATAAAAACTGTATTTACACATTGAAAACAACAACAAAAGAAAAATTATAATTAGAACAACACTAAAAATAATATAGAACAACACATAAACAATAGAAACAATGTACGAAACAATATATGAACAAAAAAGGGTATAAAAAATAGGTAAAAGTTGTTTTGAAACATCGAAACAACAAAGAAACAACATAGAAACAACAAAGAATGACTACTGACATTATTAACATAGGCAATTATAGGTGTTTTTTGGAAATTTGTGTTCATGGGCGATAACAGCTCGAAAGTTTTTGATACTTAATTGTGTATTCAATATATGTTGACATGCTGAAAAGTTGTAATATTGAAGTTTGTTCTTATGATTCATAGAATCATAGCTCATATACAGATTCCTGTTATAGATTAGTGTTTTTCTTGTATCTATGTTGGATGTTGATGTTCCTAATATTAACTGGGGCTGCGAATGAATTAAACCGCTCGTGAACTATTCAGAGCTAGATTTGATATATCTAGTTTGATTCCCTCATACGTGTTTATGTCCGATTCTCACCTAGATCCCTCCATCTGAGGATTTGTAGTAAAAAAAAAGGATACACATGTATGGATCCTATGAGTCCTCCCATTTGGGATGAGTCCATAGGACAAATCTTAATCACAGATTAAAATTTTGAGTGGTCCAAATTTTTAGGGGTTTTTAGTTTTTTTTTTGTTCAGCAATTAAAAAGGGTATTGGTGTCGTTTTACATTCTAAAAGCAGTTATTGAGATTTGATTAGATCCTAATCATGTTCTCTTTCCTTCTCTACTCATCCAGTGTGTACATACAGGTTTAATTAACCTTGACGTTTCACATTCACTTTTATCACTTTTTTTGAAAGAAATTTCCCTCATCTTTTGGATTTTCTCAGTTCGTCAACGATACTTGAAGATTTTTTTGCAAATTTTTGAAGGTAAGTCTCCATCTTGTGATTTTGTGTTTTTAAGGTTGCGATTTTTTGTTATTAGCTTGATTTTTATGCGCTATGAAGCCCTAGTTTGGGATTTTTGAACTGTATCACTTTTTATGTTGTTTTTGGGTGGATTTTTGATTGTTTTTGTGTGCTTTTCAATTCATTTACACATTGGGGAATATTGTTTCAAACGATTGTAGTTGAGTTACTTGTGGTAGTTTTGTTCTTTTTTTATATTGTTTTCATGTGCTTATGTGACTTGTTAATGTTGCTTGTTTAGTTTGTGCATGTTGTCTGGGGAATATTTAATATCTTGACTTCACTTCAATTTTACTTTTTTATGTCGGTTTTTGTTTGTACGCTTGTAAAACTGTGTATTTCTGCTTGTGAATGTATTAAGTTTTGCATGCGAAGTGATTATCATTTTGATTTTTGTAACAGTGGCATCATTTGTATGTTTTTCGAGCCCTAAGGTCTTTTAATTTCCAGCCAACATATGTGAAGAAACGTATTAGATACGTTTTCTGACCTTTCGGCTTCCAATCCATCTCTTTCATTCAAGCAGTCCGTCTTCTCTCTATCTCTGCAGCGGGTTTTTTTCTCTTCATCATCGATTGAGTATTGTTTCTACTTCGATAATTCAAGTGTTTGTAGAAACTGTGAAGGTATATCGTCGTTTGGTGTTTTTATTTTGTTGATCGAATTTGCGATTTTTCAGTTTATGATTTAGACTATTGTCATTGTTTGGATTTGTTACAATTGAAATGTGGTACTAGTATTGGTACGTGTTTTCACAATGTTGTAATGGTGTGTCTATTGGTGGAGTTAGTACGTATTTGTAGTTTGTTGTTTTTTAAATTTCTATTTTATATGCTTATGTACAAGGTTAATGTCACTTGTTAAGTATATGCATGTTGCTTGTGAAGTGTGTATTGTGTTGGCTTGATTGCAAATTTGATTTTTCGTATGATCATCCTTTATTATGCTTGTGTAAATGGGTAGTGTTGCTTGTATAGGTATTCAAGATTGCTTGTGAAATGTTATTCATATTGAGTTTTCAACTGTGATTGATATTTACTATGCTTCTGCTCATTGATAATATTGCTTGTGAAGGTGTTGAATAATGCTTATGTAATATTAGATTAATGCATATTAAGCAAAACACTGTCATAGTGGTAGAGTGTTATGCTTGTTGCTTTTTATATCTTGGGGTATTAAAATTATATTGTGGCTTTGCAACATCAGATATTTTCTCAGTAATCCAAAGGATGCACATTAACAACACCCTTTATTCAGAATTCTTCGATTATGTGGATGTTCATGCCATGGAGGGACAACGAGAATAAAGTAGACTGTGCAATTTTTGCAATGCGTCATATATAGAGACATACATGGGGCGATGCATAAGAAACTGGGACAATGGGTTGGAAAAAAAATATTACACAATTATCCATGATGCGCGCGAATTATGCCATGATTGCTCTAATTGACATGAATGAACACAAGTCGAGGAATTCGAAGGAGGCAAAGAAATTTTGTGGGACGAAAAAATAGTGGTCTATGGTTGACAAATGGTTTTTTTTTGTTAATGTTATGTGTGTGTTGAACAAGATAACATATTGCATTTTTTGTTTTTAGAGGATTTTTTTTGGAATTACTTTGACAAAATCTCATGTAGGAATATACATTTCAGGGTATATGTTACATTGAATGTTTTGTTGCTAAAAGTTGAGTTATTTTGTGTATCTTTTAAGTTTTTCATACATGCAATACTAATGTAGACACATTCTGATGCATTCATAGATATCACATGTTTCTTATTCAGTAGCGGATTAGTTGCTTATGAAGAATGTTTGATGCATATATTAAAAAAAAAAATGAGTGCTTATTAAGAAATATCAATCATGCAATTCCAAATGTATTGGTTTGCAAATCAACTTAAAAACTGATTTTTATCTTTGTCAAATTATAATACACAAATAATAATCATCCATTGTATATGTAATGCTAATGTAGGCAAATTTTAATGCATTTTCAGAGTTAAAACTTTCCAATAAAATATTAATTAGTCAGAGAATTCTCATAATTTTTAAACTGTTGATATATGTATGAAGAATATACGTCATGCATATGTAGAACATGTAGCAGTAGTATAACATAATTTTGCTTGTTAGCATGCATCTATCCATATGTACATAGGAATCTTTTTTCTTCAATAGGTGTATAAGTGGTGGCATTGTATAAATGTAGCAACATTATATGCCTACACATGCACAACTATTGTATTACACATGTACTGTATATGTTAATAAATATCATCTTTTTTTTCCTAGGAGCAATCATGGTATCCAGAAGCATTAGAACAATACTACATAAACACCACATCATATCTTCATATGCGAATTTGTCAAGCTTATTGTTTCGTCCAAAGTTGGTGCAATTTCCAGGCAACAATTTTTAATTATATTTTAACAATACGTTCATAATTCACAATAATTTAAGTCCTTATATGCAAGCTCGTTGTAATTATATTTTTGTAAATTGGTTGCATGATAGAATTGAAGCAACCCATTTGAAAGCTATACATGCACCCACGTTGGCTTGCATATGCAACATGTTTGTTAATTAAAAACACATGATTATTCTGGAGTTTTAAATTTTAATGGTATATAAAAGCATAATAACACATCTACACAAGCAACAAATTACATCTTCATAAGCAACCTCCGAACTGTAATCGAGTTCTAGCAACTATGGCGAATTGTCTGCAACTTTTTTCATACAGTAGTGTGTTGAGTAGAGAAGATGAAATTGATTCTACTACGTGATTCTCGTGGATGATTTTGGTATATAATCATGGTGCGATTTTCGTGAGTTGATAATGGTAATTGATTCCTATATTTTATCTGGTTAAATTCATTTGACTAATTTACCCCTATGTTAAGTTAATTATTTAGTAAATTGGAATTAGCTGGTTGAATCTCGGCCCTTGAAAAAATTAGATCTATGACTATGATTGATCCCCATGGACTCACCCTATGTATAGTCTTATATAACTTTCTCCCTATATATGTATATATTGACATTCTAGTTTGTTACACTACTTATATGTTGCAAGTAAATAACCATCTCTCACAAGGAGAGATGGTACTTGGCCTCACCTATTAGAGGTGAGGTCAAGGATTCAAATTATATCCCTCCCCTCCTTCTCTTTGTAAAATGTTTGAATTTGCTCAAAAAGAAAAAATGGCAATAATCAGATGGATAGGCATCCTGGGTTTCTAGGGGCTTGAAAATGGGGAAAAGAAAATCAGTTGTGATTTAGTAATAATTGACTGAACTTTGTTCAACAAATCCTGGGGTTCTAGGGGCTGAAAATGGGGAAAAAAATCAGTTGTGATTTAGTAATAATTTGACTGAACTTTGTTCAACAAAATAAATTAGACGTGACCTCTGTGAAATTGGTTCATATTTTAGAGCCTGGTTCAGTAATTTAGTTTTATTTTATGAATCAAACTACTCAAACTCATTACATTTTAATCAAATCTCCCTATTCGCTTGTACTTAGTTTTATCCGACTTGTCCAAGACCTAAAGGGACTTCGAATTGGGCCTGTTTCAAATAACATTTAATTTCCAAAATATTATTTTATTTAAAGGGGAAATTACATGGAATACGCTGTTATTTTATTACTTTTGTACCTATTTTTTTCCTTTAGTATCTATTTTTTTTTACGTTCCTGCAAATTTTTTGATTTTTTTATTTATTTTTCGTTTTTTTTTTTTCTCGCATTGTTTTATATGTTATATAAGTTGTTTTGATATTGTTTAAATTTGTTTCTTTGTTGTTTTCTATGTTGTTTTTTTTGTTTTTTGTTGTTTATTTGTTCTTTCTATGTTGTTTCTATTGCCTCCTGGTTGTTTTTATGTTTTTTATGTTTTCATGCATTGAATCAAAATCAATTGTGTTTTTTATTCATGTTGTTTCTATAATATTTTTAATTTGTTTGGTTTTAATATATGTTGTTTTATGTGTATATTTCTTGTTTTTTTATAAGACTTTTGAGTATAAAATGGATTATTTTTATTTTTTCATTGAAATTTTATAGAAAAAAACATGTTTGAAACATGTTCAAAACAACATCAAACAACATGTGTAGAAAAATCCGAAAATTTTGGCATCCGGAAAATGATGTGCAGTAATCTAAAAATATTTTTTTAATAAAAATAAATATCGTGTTTTCAGACGAGTTGCTTGTGACCTTGTTTTTTTCCTCGCTTTCTTCTTCTATTTGTTGCTTTTTTGTCCCTTCTTCTTCTTCTTTCTTCTTCCTAATCAGCTTTGATTCTTCTTCCTTTGTGGTCGAACAGATGTCTTCTCCTTCGCACATAAGTGTTTGGACCGATTTTGCCTCACAACCCATTTTACAATTTAAAAATATTAAAAATACTTTTAATTTTTAAAGATATAATATATTTTATAAAAAAAAATACCATAAAAATATATATTATAATTTTTAATATAAACTTGAAAGTTCATGTCTGAGTGTATGACAAGTCGGGCTTGTAATGAAGAATCCAGACAATTTACACTAATAAAACACGCCTCGAATGGAGTGGGTCTGTGCCATGTCCGGATATTAGTCCATTTCCACTATTAAAAGTTTAAGTGCATGTTCCGAATGACTTGTGGCAAAATCCATTTAAAAAGTGGGCTTTTAATAAGAGACTTCTGCCTCTAGATCTAATTTCTCTAGAATAGACTTTTAAAAGTGATTTATCCAAAACCAAAAATCCATTTTAAATTAAACACCAAATATTAATTGTCGTTGAAATGGATTTTTAGATCTAAAAAATCTATCTGAAAATTACCCCAAACAAGAACTAAAGCTCACCCCAAATGAAAGGTGTCCGTGGTAGGTCTAAGTAATCCATCCCTACTGCATTCCACGTCCATTAGCAGTGACTCAAATCTACGTATCCAAGAATCATAATTCTTGAGAACCCACCAATTAGAAAACATTAATTAGAATTTACATAAAACCTTAAACAAAACCATGGAATGTAGTATTAGCTCCAGGTTCTTCACTGCTAAGGATTGTAATAAAGCATTCAAACTAAACCAAAGGCCTAAACTGAGTCAGCATCACCCAAACCTAGTTGCCTGTACCTAGAAAAGTAAGACTTTAACTACATCAATGCACAAAAGAATCTTTTAATCTCTACATTCTACACAAAAGAATCTTTTAATCTCTACATTCTGAAATCCACGACGACACCACATTGTTTGCGAAACAAGCAGCAATCTTATCGCCTTCCTTGTTCCAGCAAACTTCAAAGATCCCACCATTTCCACTGAAAGTTTTCACGATCTTGGCTTCCTTCACAGACCATATGTGCATGCATTTATCTAGCGATCCACTAGCCAAATACTCGCCATTTGGACTAAATGCAACGGAATAAACAGGATCCCTGGATTTGAATTGTTGATACAAAAAGTTAAGGTAAAGAAAAATCCAGAGTAAAATAAGTCTATATATTCAAAAAACAGATTGAGTCGGGATCAACTAATATTTCAAGTGTTTCTATGAAATATAAGATCCTCATGCTAAGTTCACAACAAATCCCATAATCGGTGTGATAGAATATTATGCAAACACTTTGGCGTATATACAGAGGGTTCCTTTTTACTTATTTTATAGGGATAATTACAAAAGAAACCATGAGGTCCGGGCTAGTTGCAAAAACCCGAGGTTTTGGAAAATTACAAAAATCCCTTGAGGTTTGATTCAGTCTTACAATTTCCCTCTTCATAAGAAAAGACATTTCAAAATCCCCGACTTTTATAGAAATGTTACAGTTACCCACTTAAATTTAATACAAAATCAAACCTCAAGGAGTTTTTTTGCAATTTTCAGTAACCTCTGTTTTTATCATAATTGGCCCAAGCCTGGTTTTGTTTTTTGGTAATTTATCCATACCTGTGCTTTTTTTCTCTTAGCTTTTGTTTGGCAAGCTGCTGTAAGTTTTCGATGAGATCCTTATCTCAGATTATGTTGCTTTTTATTTCTTTTTCTTTTTTTACTTCTTTTTTGGGATAATTACATAAAAACCCCTGAGGTTTGGGGTATTTACAAAAAACCCAGAGATTTTTTAAAATTACAAAAAAAAACCTTACAGTTTTGATTCCCTGCTTACATCTTCCCCTTCATAGGCAAAATTTTTTCAAAAAACTACCATGATATTTGTAGAAATATTACAGCTTAACCCTTAAATTTAAGACAAAATCAAACCGATGGGGCTTTTTGTAATTTTGAAGCATCTCTGGATTTTTTTGTAATTAGCCCAAACCTTGGGTGTGTTTTTGTAATTATCCTTTTTTTTGTGTGTTTGGGGGTGGGAGGGGGTGTGCGTAAGAGTAGATGTGTATCATTCTGAATAACCATGATTATAGTTTTTATATAGGGTTATCATAAAGGATCGCTTGACATTCAAAGTTAGATCGTTATCAATAATATAAAACCCTCGCATCGTATAAGATCATTAAGGGTCCAATGTTCTTCTGCTTATTTGATAGACAAGCTTTCTACTCACCTGTGGCCATTTAAGCTGTACAGTTGACGTCCGACATCCACATCCCACAGCTTTATGGTTGAATCAAAGGAGGCGCTGCAGAGGATAAGAAGAATGAGAGAGTAAGAGAATAGGAGGAAAGCATACGAATAATGAACCACTAAGTTGAACGTAAAGCAGAAAATACTTATGTACCACAATCTCCTATCATAGGTTAGACCAAGTACTCTTTCTTTCATTTTCTTTGCAGTTTTTGTCCAATTATAATATATTACCATGGCAAAATCGACACAAGTTCATTCTTTTTTATTTTTTTCTCGCATTGATTTAGCAAAAAGTTAAGTGACCTTAAAAACTGTTTCTGTGACTAGCTTTTCTGATAGAACTTGAGAAAAGCTGAAGTTGCAAGTTTTTTGTCAAAGAAGTGACTTTCAGAACAATTATTCATGGATCTAAATAACAAAGGTTCCCAAAACTATTCATGTTTGCATTTGCAAACCGCTAAAATTCCAGATAAGGCATGTGTAGATGTGTTTGCCCAAGGAATGTCACTAGTTCTAACTTTTATAAGAACAATCTGTTTCTCATGAAAAGATTTGACCATCCTGACCCTGCTTCTCCTGAACTACATCCATGAAGTCTGACAAAACAAACTTTTATCAGAGAGGAGTCAGGAGGCACTAGACGATGTTTTGCAGCCTCAGTTGACACAAAGCTTATGTTAGTAGGTCCTGACAATATTATACATATGTCAACCTTAACAGTTTCATATGGAAGCACTTGTACACGCCCTTTCTAAATGTCTTCTACAGCACCTTTGCAACTAAACCAATCCAAAAACAAAGAACATTTTTTCACCGATCCTCATCCCAACAATCAACTAGGCATGAATTTCAAGTCTCAAATTTCTCTCCAGCAAGCGCATATCCTAGCCCCACAGCTTTGGATCCTCAGAAAACGGCAAAGCTAAATACCATCCTTTGTCAGAGAACCACAGCTCTCATACTTGTAACTAGTAGTGACGGTGCATCCATCAAAGAGTCTATCACAAAGAGGACCAAGTTTTTCAGTTTGCAGACATTCCTTGAGCCAAAAGAGTAAGCTATTAATTAGGTTATTCCATACATACCAAGTAATGTATTTACATTTTATCTTTGAAAGAAGACAATTTCCACATGCACTACAGGCTATGGATTTACCGATTTAGGTTATCATAAAAATTGCCAATCATGTTGTCCGACTTACTGAATTGGTGCATTCATGTAATGTTTTGAAATTAAAGAGTTAATTTCAAACGAATCATTTAATTGGATTAATTAATCAAATAAATTGTTATTCGTAGTTACAAAAGTTGTAAGCTAACTGCTATCGTTAGTTGTGAACCTAAGGGTCACACACTTAGAATAGAGGATTCGATTCTTCAGTCGTAAAATAGTCCAATTGCTGGATACAATTTACTAATAGAATTAATTAATTGTACCTTGGTTTAATTCAATATGATTTATCCTTTCAGTTCACTCATATACTTTGTAATTGGTTCTTATACTTTTTATCTTCATGGAACTCTGCATATTTGGATAACAAAACCAATATTTGACACCTACCTGTAAAATGCAACTAGAATCTTATGTCACCAGGCAATCATTCGAAAATAATAGAGCAGAATAATCACCTTGCCAGCACCAATTGCTTATTAGGGTTATTGGTCCCAGGCCCTGTTGGACTCCATCTCACTGTGTATATCTCCTGCAAAATAAAATTTACATATTAGCAGCTCTAATTTACAGACTCACTGACAAATACAAAAAAAGCTTCATGTCACACTTTGGTATGTTCCTTGAAGTCATGCAAGCAGGTGTCCTGACTCGTAGCCCATATCTGCATCATAATCAACAAGAAGGCAACCAATTATACAGCAGAATTAAACTCAAAACTAACATGATGAAGACAAATACTTTAGGAATTATATAATACCTACCCTATCTTTTTCAGAGAAGATCAAAGGGCTATAAGCCAAAAAAAGAACTATATCATGCACTACCAGACTAATATTCAAAAAAGATATGCATCATCAGGTTATGTTTGGCAAATAATTAGTTACGCACTAAATGACAGAAAACTCCATGTATACCAAAATTGCCTCTGACCTTGCTGTAGAATCATCAGAGCATGAGGCCAGAAGGAGCCGGGTAGGGTCCCACTTGATAGCATTAACTTCACCCTGAAGGATATTCAAATGTTAATGCAAATGAAGTTATTATAGAAAATTCATTTAGCACAATGAACCGTATTTTAACCCAGTACAAAGGTTACAGTGTTTCCCAAACAGCTGCTTAGTATAAAATTACTCAAAAACACTATATATTTTCATAATAGCTTCCTTACTACAAGTGGTAAAAAAAAATATTGTTACAGCATCAAACCTTACCTGTTCCTATCCACTACAAATGATTTTGAGTGCTCCCATAAATATCAAAGCATATATATATGTACACACACACACATATATATAACCAGTTAATCGATGATCATACTGTGTCTGGAATGATTTGAAACCTGTATGTTCCAATCCATAAAATTACACAAATGCACCTTGCAATATAGTTAACACCACAATGACAACTGCATAGCAACATTTCACCACTGAGCTTGTGTTGCCACCAAACAGTGTCAATGAAAATCCTCCATGTCATAAATCCACCCCACTGCCACAAAAGCCACCATCAAATGCTACCACCAGATTCTCACTACTATGCTCACCAGAACAAAATAATGCAGTCGACAATACATCAAGACAAGGAGTTTCACTGGAGACACATGCCTATCATCAGCTTCATTACTCGGTCAACAACAGCAACAGAGAAAACTCTTTCAGAATGGAAGTTCTCAGCCTATGAAGTTTTAAAGAGTGGACTTCACATGATAGGTATTAGTGGGAGAGGGACAAGGGCGAAAAAGTTCTTGGAAGTGCATGAGTCTCACAAATGACAGAGAGGAGGGGCAAAGAGAGAAGACTGCAGGTTATGGAGATGGGTTTCATGATCTCTTTGTGCAATTGATTTCTCATGTACGCCCACACTTTTCCTTTTTAAAATTTTCGCTACAAGGATATGGTTCCATTTATTCAAGTAAAATGTTTATTTTTGTGAATGTACACAGTGGAAAAGTAGTTTTTATCCAACCCATTTACACTCCTTTATCAAGTGAGCAGTTATGCCCATCCATAAGTGAGAATGACATTCCATCCGAATATCCACTCTCTATCTACGATACACAGAATGATATTGTTAAGTCAACCTCTCACAAATTTCCAGATATTGAAAATTTTGAAACTGGTTAAAAAATACCATACCATAGCCAACAAGGTATTAGTGTTATGAATTAAAAATGGAAACAAACCTGATGCCCCGAAACTTTTGATTGGTCGATTCTCACCAACTTACAAACATATATCATGCTATCAGTGGAGCATGTAGCAAATGAGACATTGTTTTTCCAATCAACATCAAGGGCAGGAGCTGCAACCAAAAATACCATGAAACAATTACATTAAGTTATAAATGAAGACGTTTCTCACTTGCTTTGATCAACGAAGACAAGCATCTAGCTCGATCAGAAAGATGGACATAAGGATTCGAACGCACCTGAGTGAAATTCGAATTGTTGTTTCCATTCGCCTGCCTTAACATCCCATACGATTGCAGTTTTATCGACACTTCCACTAAGAAGAAAATCCCCCTTCTTGTTCCACTTTAATGAGAAAATTGGCCCTTTATGTCTATTTAATGTACTAATCAACTCCCCTAGATAAAAAGAAAAGCGATCAGCAATTCTATGATCACGGGCACAATAAAACATGTAGAACTAGAGCAATATGCACCGGTGAGCTTACTTTTCGGCTAGACACTTTTGATCTAACAAGTCATATAAAAATATTCAAAATTGCCAAAATACCTCAAAACTACTCAACCACGAAAAGTTGCTGACCTACATGAAAGTTCACATATGGCCTTAAACTTTATTTATTCATGACAAGAACAACCGCTCCATTCAACAAATTTTTTGTATGCAAGATCTCCAATCTAATTTAGTATTGAATTAATTCCACTTTACGCCCGTCTATCTTTAAGTATCACTTTACCACCCTTACTCTCAATTCTCACTTTGCCCCCACTGTGCTTAAAATATAAACAAATCGCAATTACCTATACTTTATGGTGAGATTATTTAAAAGAGTCCAATTTTATACAATTGTATTTATGCTCTAATTACTTGAGAATTAACACTTGCCATTTTTTATTAAAAAATATTATTGTAGTTAAATTTTAATAGTTATTTTCTAACTTAACAAAGTTCCTATGAAGTTAGTACATATTAGATTTTGTTTCTTAGCTAATACACTTTATTTATGACTTTCAAACTCATTATAAATCTAAAAATAATATAATATAACCCTAAATAATATTTTTACAATCATAAAATACCAGTAAATAATTTTATGTTATCACGGATTTATAATAAGTTCATAGGTACAAATGTTAAATTCAAACTAGTCATCATAATCAAGTAATTGTAGTAAAATTCTAAAATTGCCTCCTTTAGAAAAAAGTTAACTTCTTTGCCTCTATTGAATATGATAATTATACTATTAAGATTTACTTAATAATATTAAATTAAACTTATTAAAATTTTTGATAATCCCATTAATAATGAGAAATTTTTACTAATACTTTCACATATTTGCAAATATTATTTAGAAATACGATATTATATATCTTTATATCTATGATGAGAAGGAAATTCAATCACAAGTAAAATATAGAAACTAAAAAAGTATATCCTATGATATAGTAACTTAATGGAACTATATTCATAAAAATAGCCAATTAAATTGAAGTAAATATGATTTTGAAAGCATTTAATATTAAATGTTATTAATTAAGTTGAAAAACTTATTAAAATGTTAATACAAGTTAAAACATTTTAGAGTAATTTATTATAAAATATAGGAAATGACAATTGGTTTTCAAGTCTAAGTGGGTTAAAGTGAGACAATGAGAATAATAAAGGTGCAAGTGAGTGAGGTAAATGTAATTACAAAAGGCAAGATGATACAATTACGAGTAGCATGTTGTCATGATACTCAACAAGAGTAAAGGGGTAAAAAGGAACTAACCCTTGATATATCACATGTATTTCCCTCTAATTCCCCACCGTGAACTAATTCATTATTAGTCAATTTGGAAAGGCATTATTCGCCTACCAATAAAAGGTATGTAGATTACAAGTCCAAGAAGAAACCATAGATTTGATAATACTTCCTCTAACTATATAAAGGTCTATAACACATGCTTGTCAACCACATTCAAAGACTCCACACGTAAAAAATGAAAGATTATAAAATAACATCTCTCAATGGCTTCTTCCACATTATATTACTTTGATAATGCATATCCATAGTCCAACTCTCTATAAGATGAAGGTAGAAAAATACCCAGCTTCCATTCAACTCCATAGCCGTGAATAAATCCTCAAACTCAAGGTAGAAATACTTGAATCTTTAGTAAACCTTACGCATTTAGAAGTCTCCAACTTAGCATACGCTACTATAACCCCCACCCCAAACTACATTTTTGACACTAATCCCTAAAAAACAAAAAGAACCATGCATTCCACTCGCAGACCATATTACCATGTGATGGGAATATAACTTTTCCTGGTTATACAACCTTAAATTAGCAAATGCCATGAATGCAGCATGAACAGAAACATGTAGCCTAAATTTCAACAAAATATAAAGCTAGATTCATGAAACTCATGCTTCACTAAATTCCATATGCTGAAATAACTGAGTTTTTCCTCCCAATTGTTACATCGTAAAAAGTAAGAGACATAAGTTTTAACTAACTACATTAGAAACAACACTTTACCATCTCTACTCCATATCCGTACCATCATAAGAACCAGTAGCAAGTAGTGTTCCCTCAACCTATGCAAATATTATGTTACAAGAAGTCAAGAAGAGGAAAATAAAAACCATGTCAATCTTTCTAGGCGACAGATTGACAAATATCCAGCCTCAAGTAAGGACATTGATGAAAAAGTAATACATTCTCAAATGCTTAAATGATAGCAAGAAGTATCGGAAAATTTAAAAAATAAATAAAAAATAAAAAAAATGAAAACCTCACATTCCAATCAAGTGTTGTCACATCTTTGCTTTTCTCATTTGTTCTACCCTTGGAAATGCCTAAGTACAACAGTGAAAGGCCCATCTTCCATATTGGACCTAGATGGTCCATCAATGGTCCAAATTCTAGCAGTAGAATCTCCAGACCTTTAAAACAGATAAACATAATGATTAATGGACTTGAACCAAGATGATATAGTTTAAAGAAAACCATGCACGACACAAACACATAAAACATATTAATCCCAAAAATAATGTCAACTAAAGCCATGGCCTCAAAAATGCATGCTATCATGCCATGTGATGTGCAACGAAAACTATGAAAAATAAACAACACGATTCTATCAACTCTACAAGCTCTATCCCATGATTAAAGAGCATGAAGAGTGGATGACTAAGAGGGAAAGTGAAAAGCAAATCCCAGCAAAACAAGGACAAACTCAGGTTCAGTTTGCAACGGTGTTGAAGAAACATGAAGCATCCAACATGGTTTTGTTGACTTGAAACCATTCATGAAGTTTTGGGAGAACGCAACGATGCAATAAGTGTCCACGACGAACAAATTGAAAAACAAGTATCCACACCAGAAAGATGTGAGTAAAGCATAATATACTTTGTTACAAGATTATAGGCTTGATTGTGTGCATAATTATGTTACAAGATTATAGGTCTTGATTGTATGCATTATTATAGGAATGTAATTATCTTCTTTTCCTAGTATAGGATTTATAATGTATATAGATATCTACCTACACATTGTTGAATAAAATTACACAGAAATTCTTCAATTCCTTTTGATTACATACTTAAAAGTCATGAGTTTATTGATAGGATGTGACATGTGTATTTATAGTTACATGTTAATATAGCGTTATTTTTACACAATTCATAAACTTATATTTGCAAGAAAGATTAGTAAATGACAAACCGTGTTTCCTCTACTTTCGTGCAGATTCAAAATATAGTGAAACACAATTCTTTTTGGTTAACTATATCTTGGTGAATCAATATATATCTCAACAATGCCATTATGTTCAATTTACTTTAAAGTTTCTTTGACAGCAGATTCATGGGAGTGTCGAATGCCTAAATGGCCAGCTAAAGAACTTTAGATTAGGTGCAGAAACTTCATTCATTTTTACCATTTTGCCCAAGGACAATAAGATACCAATCAAGATGTGGCAGGAGAAGCAGAGGAGTGGGCAAGTTGACATAAGCTCAAAATTGAAAATCATATGTATATTGTCCTGGAAAACAAGGACCAGGAACCAAAGAATCCGGTCCTTTCAAAAGGTACACAAATGACCAGTTGAAAAATAAGACAAACAAGGTTTCAAAAAAAAAAAAAAATAAGACAAACAAAAAGCATTACTGACTGTAGAATCTTCCCCTTCTAACTTTAACAACCATACATTTTCTAAAGTATATTCTTTATTTTTCATTGTTTTCCTTCATTTTTTAGATATCAGCAAAAAGAACATTATACCTTTCATGCTGATGAGAATGAAAACTATCCAATGCCTGATTTTGTTTACAAAATTGTTTACAAAGAAGATTAGGCCACAGTCTGTCCTTCTCATCATTCATAGATCATGAAATATAGATAGTAAGTGGTGCAAATGCCAATGGGTCTCTTGTGGCATGGCCTACTTTAGAAAAAGTTAGAACTCATATGCTAGAAAGAGGGTCAAATATTTATCCTGTGCACAGTTCAGCAAGCGCTCATAATTAGGGAGTAGTAGGACAACATAAAACAGACTGTTTAATTAACTCTGATACAATCAAAATAGTGCAGAATTATTTAACAAGATCATGTACTTATCAAAGAGAGGAGAAGAAAACAAGGATTACAATTCAACAATGTTGAAAATAAAGATATCATTTGATATAAGTAATTTTTAGAGCTTATGCTAACCCAGAAGCAAGAAGTGAACCAGCAGGGTTCCATGCACAAGCAAAGACTCATAAGAATAAAGGAGCCGCCAGCAAGGTATCAATCACTTACTAATGAAGAAACTAGCATAAATCTTCACAATCATGAGAGTATAAATTAATATTTATATAATATAACCAACCTCAGAAGTGTGGGCTTGCAAAACAGTTACATCACTATTTGGGATTTCTTACAGGGCAAGGAAGCAAACTAGTGCATATCTCCATTGGTTCTGGCCCTATCAATAAATCCATGAAACACAGAGTAATTTACATTTCAGAAAATCATAATGAATGGCAAGACCATGCACATTAAGACAACTATCTATTGAAGTTCAATCACTTAACAAGATTT